>OU452317.1:24029374-24534374 GCA_911728475.2 Pterostichus madidus | reverse complement strand
GGGTTACGTCTCCTTGGGCAGACTTAGAATTCTAATATTGGCGTGATCAACTTGCTGCTTGTTTTCCATTATGAATAACTAAAAAGAAAACAGAAACAAATAGATAATCCACTTTTAAAATAAATGAACAAAGATAGCTAATCACTAAATAGATAGCAAAAATTCATTTTTATTCCTATTTATTAAATAATTTATTGATTAGAATGTTACGAGACGATTTTTATTTAATTATATTCTTCTTATTTTTAGTTTTCTGGTTATTTAGTTTCGTTACAAATACCAAACTTTAATACGAAAGTCTGTGTGGGCCGTAGCGTTTGAAATCTGACCCAAGTCATAGATTCACTTGACTTAAGGACATTCACATGCAACTCAAGCGATAACTGCTCACATATGTTTATGTAAACATTCCTGAGGGTTGGAAAGACGCACCCAACACTAGACTGGCTCATTCGAAGTATTAGCCTTATCTTGTGCAATGCTGTGTTAACTGATATAAACTGGTGATTAAGTATTTGATTAATCAATTAGTGTATTCTGGATTACCTGAGAGCGTCTATCTTTCGGTGAGTTTGTCATTCATTGAGTTTTACGTATCATGCATGAATTGTAATGTGAGCGTCACTTGAGGTGGCGTCACGCTGTGTGCATGATATGTGTATGTATTGGGACTCTATTTAAAACCCTAGAGAACTTAGTGCCACCGGTACATAGAGCCCTGGAGGGGCTCATGTAAACTCAATTCGCTATCTTGCGTCTGTGAGGCAACGGTGTTCTTAGTGAGCGACACGGAACCATCCCTTTCTGGGAGCCACGGTGCGACATTATGATACTGGTACTGTCCTAGGTGACGCCCTACGTGAGTTAACCCGCTGGCTTCCTGTACCTGGGGAAGGCTGGTGGCAACGGTGTGACAATATCCTGTCTTCTGGTGGTGATAGGTGTTGCCGAACTCTACATGAGTTGATCCGCTGGCTTCCAATGTATGGGGAAGGCTGGTGGCAACGGTGCTACAATATCCTGTCGATTAGGCGGTGATAGGTGCTGCCAACCCATCGGTGTTTACTACAGTTGGTAGTGAGCTGTGTCGGTGAATCCAACGGCCTATCTGTTAGCCCGAGTTCCTATCTTGCCTCTGGAGGAGGTATATCATTGATAATTCCAATCTAATTAACCTGCAGCGCCCCAATGGTGGGGATTGATGTGCGTGACTCTGCGATGACACTCTCACTGAGCTTTATGTCTCAAACTCACCTTTATTTACAGGAGACGGCTGATTAATTTGCCTGAGTCACCTGATTCACCTGACGCGGCGTGTACCTCTACTTCTGGTTCACGCCATATCATCACCAGTGTTGCCAATATATTACAATTGTAGTAGATCTATTACATTTTCAAAGTAGTTATTACGCTATTACGCCTTTTCTAAATCTATTACGTTTTTAAAAAATAGATTAAAAAAATCATATACCTATTTAATTTTCAATAATTACACTTACAATAAAATAAATAGAGCTCAACAAACCAAAGTAAAATCCTGAGGAGTGTCTTCGAAGGTCGCTACTATCGTTAGTACATTCAGTGTCAAAAGTTGTATTTATAAAAATGGCGAGACGATATGTAATTCTTTCCATTTATAAAAATAGTATGTTAAAAAAATTATAGTTATGATGGGTTAATAATAAATATATGTATCATTAATAAATTTGAATAAATGCGCATATCCTATATGGTGACGCGCCCAAGTGTTTTCACTGAGACTGTTGGTGCGTTCAATGAGCCCAGCAAAACAAGCAATTGCTAAGTAAGCAAATGCGATTTATTGCTTGGTCCACTGAACGGTTTGCTCGTTTCGCTACATTTTCAAGACCTAGTTGTACCGAACAAGACATCGTCAAATGTGTTCGGCTAATGATAAATAATATGTGTGCGCACGTTATGTGTACTTTTTATGCGTTTTGACTTTTGACAGATTGAAATTGGCGCTAAAAATTTAAGCCAAGTTTGTGTTGGTGAAATTAGGCTATTGTTTGGAATATGGTATTCATTAAATATACATTTTTTAAGATCCTTGATGGCACTGATGATGGCTATTTTATAGCCCTTGATAATAATTGTAATCCTACCGATAATAGCTTGATATAGTTCAATCCCATCATCTACGAAAAGCTGAATATATTCGTTTTCCATTTTTCATATATTTAAATTTATTATTGTTTGTCAACTATCAAAATAGTTTCGATCTGTCATGTTATAAACTTACAATTTGAAATTCCCGCAAAAATATTTGAATGTCTAGCACTTCGAGCGAGAAATTTCTCGCTTGTTTTGCTCGCGAGCAAAACGAGCAAATGCTATCCTAGCAAAACCGTTCAATGATTCTTACTTCCGGTTTGCTTGTTTTGCTTAGCACGTTGAACGCACCTTGTATATTTCACTTTCGCGTCAAAGTAGAGACATACCATTCGTTATATACCTGAATGGGTGGAGTTAAAGCGCATTCCAGCCACGGTTTTACATTGCCGAGCTCTATATAGATAAATATTTTTGTTTAATTGTTAAGTTTTGTACTAAAGAATATAACGAATTTTGTAAATACACATGGTGACTGACTTTTGCTTATAACATTTACATTTGTGAAAACAATTTTTATTTATATGTATGTCGCACTTTTGTTGTTCATAAAATAAATAAAAAAAATATCAGCCTCGCTCCAAATAGTTGTCTAACTTTTATTACTTTTTTTTAAAGTCTATTACGTTTTTATAGTGTCATTTATTACCAACCAGGATAGTATTCTGACAACACTGATCATCACACGTCCTGACTATATATACAGTTTGTATAATTATTGTTTCACCCTCATTTAAATAGTTCATTTAATATTACATACCACGTTAATATCTCAGAAGCACAGGCGGACTTTGGCCTAGGCTAAAGAGACAATAGCCTAGGGCCCAAAAATTTTCGGGCCCGGATTTAAGCTTTTAGTTTAAATAATAGAAATATATATTCTGAGTGGTGACCGCAACTCTCGAACATGGGTATTTAACATGTAAAATCATAATTTTATAATTTCCTGCCTACCTAATTATTTTAAGCAAGACAGCTTCAAATAAAAATTCTGCATCTAATCCAATAAACAAAATTAATTTCGCATGCTTCGTAACGGCACAAATTAGATCTGAAAATAACAAAAATTGTTTCAAAACTATCGATAGTCATGGAATTGAAACAAAATTAAACAAATATGTGACGTTTAAGGTGAAACATGCGGCCTGAAGTTCGTTAATCAACAATTTGTTATAGCGTAAGTAGGGTTTCTTGTGGTCCTAACAAGAATGTGGATCGGTACAGAATAGTGAAAAAAGTATTGGCGCGCGTTTAAAAACTATACAAATATTGAAAATTTTCAAGAAAATTATTTTAAATCACAAGAAATATTTCTATATGACGACAACACAAAAACTAAAATTTAATCAAATATAGTATTTTATTTGATATTATAATAAAAAAAAATTAAAATTTACTTACAATTTTATTTAAATTATACATAATCATATATAAAGTATATTATTTTATAAGGAGTTAAAGTGATACGTGTTGTGCACTCGTCCATCAACTGCAAATGCGACACAAAACGTCAATTTCACTCCACATAAAATATGCTATTTTTTCTTCAAACGCCGGAATATTTACCCATTATGTCATAATTTCCCTGCCATTCGTTAGTGACAGGAAAACATTTTCTGCCGCAGGTAAACTAAAGAAATTCCTTGATTTTAACGAGCGTCAGGAAGAGTATTTGACAGAAAAATCAAACTTTAACTGTTTCTATAGATTCTGATATAGTATAGCTTTTTATATACAATTTTTCGCTTTCACCATTATGCCAGTTTATGCCACTTATATATCAATATATTCTAGAGTCATGACGAATTAGAAGTGTCATTTAATGAATGATTTATATGCGTAAAAATATTTACCAATGTCTATAAATGCACCAGAAAACCGTATTTTCCGTCCCACTGAATTAATCAGGTTATTTGAACTCTTTTAAAATTTCTTACTTTCCGTGTTTCTGTGGCATATTTCTGATCGACATGCTTCTTTCTTTTCGTGAATCAACTATTTCTGGAGCAAGTTCTTGTACATAATATTTCTTTACTATTGGAAACACCCATTGGACAAACTCCTCATCAATTTTTATTGTCTGTACTTCTATAAACTGAGGTGTCCAAATAATAAAATCTCATTCCTTTCGTCCAGTTATGAATTTTATTTTGATGAAATTTTTGAGGTTAAAAATGAATTACTTTCTATAACCGTATAATTAGATACTTTTATGTTGAAAATATCGTTTATTGAAAGATAAATAATACAGTTCAATATTTCACATAATCCTGTTCCACTACTATGCTCTCCTAAAACTGAGAAAATATTTTATCATAAAAAAGTACCCATGACTTTGAATATTATAATATAACACGAAAAACAAAAATAAACATATTTCAAACCACAAATTCTGAAATATTCATTTCATGTACATAGTGTAACATTTTAAAATATATCATGAATCATGACAGCTGTCAAAACGCCAGATCATTTTTGCACTGAGTGTACACCAAAGCCTTCTTCAATAGATTAAAATGAGAATTTCGCAAAGTAGCTTGAACAAATTCAAATTTCTAAAAAATATTTCATATATTTAATCTCATCCAAATGAACAAACAAGTAGTACTACATAATCTCTAAACATTCAGCTTTTTGTTATGTGTATGAACAAGAATATTTAATCTTTATAATACAAATAAATTAAAATTGAAGTGTAGGGAAGCATGGTATCAAAATTTTAGATTTAATTTTCTCAAAAATGCTAGGAACGATTTTATTTAAAAAATTCTGTATATTTAAGAACATGGTCCTCTATTACTCAGAATTTTTTTATCCTATTTGAATTTACAGTTTTGGAGAAAAAACAAAAAATACACAAAAAAGTCCTGTTTTGAGCCATTTTTCGCATATTTTATTTTTTTTCTCCAGAACTGTAAATTCAAATTGGATAAAATTTTTCTGTGTTATAGAGGACCACATTCTTAACAATACAGAATTTTTTAAATAAAATCGTTCCTAGCATTTTTGAGAAATAAATTCAAATTTTGAGTGTAATTTCTTTCAATATTTGTACACAACATTAATGATATCTAGTTTATTACCATACTTTGAAGTTTTGGCTTCAATATTATATACAATACTTAATAAGTTTCATTCATAATAAGAATAATATTTCGTTTCAAAGAGATCAAGGCAAATCATCGTTCTGCTACTAGTTTCAGAACGCATGGTTCACCTTAATCTGTCAAAATAATTTCTTTATTTATTATCGATAATTTAGTTATTTTCAGATCTAATTTGTGCTGTTATGAAGCATGTAAAATTATTTTTGTTTATTGGATTAGATGCAGAATTTTATGTCCTAAAGGGCCCGAAATAAATATTGTGCCTAGGACCCGAAATATTTTAAATCCGCTTCTGCTCAGAAGTGGTATAAAATAGCGTCTACATATATTATCTCAAAAGTGAAATAATCGCTTCATCATCTTCACCATCATAAAATAAGAATGACAAAAATTTTAAATGTTATTTCATATAATTAATTGAGTAAGCTGTTGGCACTTGTTGAAACATGTTTGACAATATTTAAAAAATACAAAATAAAAACACTTGGTTGATTCAAAGAAAATATTATTTTTACATATACGTCTGATGATGGTGTGAAATCCGAAATACGTATTAAGTGTAAAAATGAATATTTTCTTTGAAACAACCAACTGTTTTTATTTAGTATTTTTTAGTTATTTCATATACTGAACACACTTTTTTTCCTTCAAAATTCTCTAATAGTAAGATAAGTCAATGATAAAAAAATAATTAAACAGCATATATAAAAATGAAAAAGGTTTTCTGTCATGTACAATTTATTTTAATTGATTTCGGATTTGAAATATAATTATGCTGTGTACTTACTTGCAGTTATCAAAGGTAAATAAGTGGAATGAATTGTAATACTTTAAATGAAACTTATTTCACTTATTATATTATCCGAGTATATTGCGATTGTTAGTTCGGTAAACAAAATCTGCGTATTTATTTATTTTCTAAATTATCAAAGTATTTATCAATGTTATCTTATCATGTTATCGAGCAACGTTCGTCATTATTTATCGAGAGAGAAGATGCAATTGCTTGAGGCAAATAATGACACTTTACTCATGTGTTACAATATACGATATTTTATTTAGGAAAGGAAAAATTCGTTTTTTAACAAAAGAGACGTAAACCCGTGGGCATCCACAGACATTTTTCCAGGGGGGGGCGAGTCGCAGAAAACTCAGATTTTTTTTACATAACATAAATACAAATACACATAACAAATAGATAAAAAATATTTAAATTTGTGAAATAAATTACTAGTCTTTGTCGTCTGGGTTTTAATTGAAGAGGAAAGACAATTTTCGAATAACTCTTCCTTAAATTTCTTCAATAAATTCCGATTTAGCAGTTTTACCGTTTTTATTTTCTAATATTTCGTGTCTGTGTAAACTTAAACTTAGATTATTCAAGCGTTACGATAGGGAACATGTCGCTAGCTGGACATAAGAATACTGCTGGAAATTCAGTTTCAGCTTGAATTTATTATCTTCAAACTTATAATTTAATTTTTATTTTATTTATATATATACATACACAGTGTGGTGGCCACGACTCTCGAACACAGGACTTTAACATGTAAAATCATATTGTTTTAAATTTCCTGCTTCCTAATTATTTAAAAGAAAAAGTTTCAAATAAAAGTATAAGGGCATAAAATACGAAATTAATTTTGCATGCTTTGTATCGGCACAAATTAGATCTAAAAATGACTGAAATTGTCTCAAAACTATCGATAGCTATGAAATTGAAACAAAATTAAACAAATGTTTGACGTTCAATCTGACAAAACTGTCAGAATAAATTCTTTTCTTATTATTTAATTTATTTTGACAAATAAAACGTTAAACATTTGTTTAATTTGGTTTCAATTTCATGCCTATCGATAGTTTTGAGGCAATTTTCCTCATTTTCAAATCTAATAGACCATTTTAAAAATTCATTGCGCATGTGCAAACGTTAGACGGAGATAAAAAAAGTTAGTGCCGTATACTCATCTTTGTCTATGATTTGACAAGTGACAATTCGATTATTTTTGTTGCTTAGTATTTGTTTCTTCATTGAAAAGTAATTAATAATAGTAATTATGACGGGTACTATATGCTGTGTACAGGGCTGTAATAATAATTCAAACAAAAACACAAGCAACATTTTATTTCACTCTTTTCCTCAAAACGTGAACAGAAGAAAAGAATGGATATGTTATTAAACAAAATCTATTATATTAACATAATTTATAAATAACTGATGAATATACTACAATAAGTTTTCATTTTCAATATAAACATTTTACTTACTTTGTACTTAAATTCATTTTGAAATATCTCGTTCGCCGCCATTTGGCGGCACTAAGTTGTTAGTTCAAAAAATAAACACCTAGGGGTCGCGGACATTTTTAAAATGGTCTATTTGTATCGTTACAAAGTATGCAAAATTAATTTTGTTTATTGGTTCAGATGCAGAATTTTATGCACTAAAACTTTTAAATTATAGTTTTATATGTTAAAGTCCTATGTTCGAGAGTCGTGGTCATCACCCTAGATAAAATCCAGGGGGGGCGCGCGCCCCTACTTGCCCCCCCTGCGGACGCTCATGCGTAAACCTAGTTAAAATGAAGCCCATTCCTATTGTTGGATGTTTGACAGTTATTTGAATCTCCCGCCAATAATTTTGAAAATTGAAAAATAAATGTATGATTTACCTTAAGGTTGGTAATAAAAGAAAGTGTGTGTTGACAGTTTTTGTTTTAGATTTGGAAAAAAGTTGTTATAATCTAATGCATAGATACACGATTGTAATTTGTATCAGTGTTTTATTTGGTTTAATAAAAGGTCATCTTGGTGTTTTGGCTAAATAGATTCTTTTGTGTGAAATAAAGTGTTTGAAATACAGTTTGAGTCTTTTGTTTTATCAAGAAATCCAACATCTGGCGACCGTGACAGGACGAATTGATCTTTCAGTATAAAGTCATTAAAAGATCAATCAATATGGATAAGATAAAAAAGACAAGAACTGCGGTTAGAAGTAGTTATTCAAGAATGGTTACTAATATCAAGGATTTGTTAGGACAATCGAAAATCGACATGGTAGAAGTAAAAGCGACATTTGACACGTTCGAGAACAAATATCTGGAACTAAAGAAATTAGACGAACAAATGTTTACGGGTTTGCTCGAAGCCAATTGTTCTGAAGCAGATTTAGATTTAGAAATCGAATCACGAGATAAGTATGAACAAGAATTCAATAGAGTAAGAAGACGAATCGAAAGCGAGGAAAAAGCTGTCAATGAAAAGTTTAGTGCTGATAATTCTAATACTGAAGTTTCGGTTGCAGCATCGCAGGTAACCCAGAGAAAGTTCAAGCTTCCACAGCTGGAATTAAAAAAGTTTGGAGGTAATGTAAAAGATTGGTTACTATTCTGGGCCCAATTCAAACGGCTAGACGAAGATGTAGCAATAGACGACAGTGACAAGTTCCAGTATTTAGTACAGTCAACAATCCCAGGTACGAGAGCTAGAGAGATCGTAGAAAGCTATCCTCCGACTGCTGAAAACTATCCAAAAGCATTGGATAGTTTACGAGCTCGATTTGGTCGAGAAGAATTGTTAGTTGAAGTATATGTACGTGAACTGCTAGCTCTAGTAATGCAAAATACAATGAAAACGACAGTACTGACATTGGCTTCATTATACGATAAACTGGAGTGTCATCTTCGCGCGTTGGAAAGTCTAGGAGTAACAACGCAAAAATGCGCGTCCATGCTATTTCCTCTCGTGGAGTCATGTTTACCTGAAGAATTATTAAGAGCATGGCAGCGAACGAACGGTGCAATGAACATTGGCAGTAGTAGTCAACTAGAAGAACAGGAAGGCGATAGTGCTAGAAATAAACTGAAGCAGTTAATGAACTTTATGCGTTCCGAAGTTGAAAATGAAGAAAAGATATCATTAGCTATGTCGGGATTTGGTATAAGCACTTCGCGCTACAGCAAAAAGAAAATTAATATAAAGGAAAGTACAGGTGATACATCAACAGCTGCTGGACTGCTTGCTACTAATTCAAAACCGGAAGCAAGAGTAAGTAGTTGCATGTTCTGCAATAATAATCATAAGACTACTGACTGTTTCAAGGCACAAAAACTAACATTTGCAGAGAAGAAACAAATTTTATATGACAAGAAATGTTGTTATAACTGTTTCAGACAGGGACATTCAGCAAAAGTATGTAAATTACGTATCAAATGTTTGATCTGTAGCAGGAATCATCAACCGTTGATGTGTCCTGACCTATCGCAAAATAAAGAGCCGAAAGATAAATCAGCTGACGCAACGAATACTACAGAAAACAATTTAGCTAGCATCAGCAATAATCCGCAAGTATTTTTACAAACTATTATTGTTCATTTAATAGGTCAAGGAACACAACGGCGTGCGAGAGCGATCATAGATACAGGATCACAACGTTCGTATATTTTAAGCAAAAGCGCACTGGAGATGAAATACGAACCTATAAGAAAAGAGAAAATTATACATACGCTTTTCGGAGGTCAAAAAACAGGAGAATTGAACCATAATGTTTATCGAATCCGTTTAAGTAGTTTACAAAGGGATTACAACTGTAATTTTGAAGTTTTAGAGCAAACAACCATATGCAATGAAATAAATAATATCAAAAGCGGACCGTGGTTGGAAGAACTACAAGGATCCCAAATTTATATTTCCGATGTCGAAGATGGAAGCAGTCCAATAGAGATACTAATCGGAGCGGATGTAGCTGGCAAGTTATTTACAGGCAATCAGAAGAAACTATCCTCCGGATTAGTAGCTATTGAAACTCTGTTAGGCTGGACAGTAATGGGAAAAATCCAAGATAGTGGTAAGAATCATCAGTTGGCAATGACTGTCACTTCAATGCTTGTACAAGAATATAGTATAGCAGATCTATGGCAGTTAGAAGCCATAGGCATTAAGGATCCCGCAGAAACGAAGTCACAGGCAGAGATTCATGAAGCAACGAATAAACACTTTCACGATACGGTGACTGTGAGAAGCGATGGAAGGTATGAAGTTTGTTTGCCATGGATTCAAGATCATCCATCACTACCGGATAACTATGAACTAGCGATGAAACGTCTTGACAATACAATAAAGAAATTGAAAGCAGACAATCTTGTTGAAGAGTATCAGAACACATTTAACGATTGGTTAAAAGAGGAGATAATACAGGAGTGTACTGATTTAGAGCCACATGGTGGACATTACTTACCACATAGACATGTTGTAAAACTCAACAGCACAACCAAAGTAAGGCCGGTATTCGATGCATCAGCTAAACAGAAAGGAAAACCATCATTGAATGAGTGTTTGGATACTGGTATTAATTTGATCGAGCAAATACCTATTATTCTGTTAAGATTCCGATTAAAAAGAATAGGAGTGATAGCTGACATAAAAAAGGCTTTTCTACAAATTGGTCTGATTGAAAATGATAGAAATTACTTGAAATTTTTATGGAAAGGAAGTGATGGGATATTAAAAGTATACAAACATTGTCGTGTAGTATTTGGAGTATCCTGCAGTCCTTTTTTGTTGGGAGCTGTAATACAATTCCACTTAAACAATGCGCTGGAAAGTCCTGGAATGGAAAGAAACGTTATTGAACTCTTAAAAGATAGTTTTTATGTTGACAATTGCGTGACAAGCGTAAATAATGAAGAAGAATTGTACAAGTTTAAGGAGAAAGCCACCAGTATAATGCGGAATGCGAAATTCGACTTACGAGGCTGGGAATTCACGAACCAGGTAATATCTCCAGGTCATGAAGTTTGTTCAAATGTTCTTGGGTTACAATGGGACCGACAAGAGGATACTTTACAAATAAACTTAGCACAAATAAGAATAAGCGAATCAGATCAAATTACGAAAAGAATTATACTGGCGACAGCGAATAAAGTTTTCGATCCAATCGGATACACTTGTCCAGTGTCATTGTGTCCGAAACTATTATTACAAGAGACATGGAAAATGAAAACTAGCTGGGACGAAGAAGTAGATCAAGAAATGAAAAAGAAATTTATACACTGGCTTCAGGATCTACCATATTTAGAGAAAATAAAATTACCAAGATGGTTTCCCAACACTGAAGAACCGAGGCAATGGAGTTTGCACGTTTTTTGTGACGCGAGCCAACTGGCATACGCAACCGTGATTTATCTACGTTCAGAAGCAGCTAATAATGTGAAAGTAGAACTGTTACAAGCGAGAACAAGAGTGGCCCCTTTAAAAAAAATAACTATACCACGTTTAGAGTTATTAGCAGCTACAATAGGTGCTAGATTATGTGCGACAATAGTGGAAGAATTCAAAAGGCAAGGAATAGCAATAAAAACAACCTTTTGGAGTGATTCCACCACAGTACTGGCGTGGATTAGAAGGGAAGAGAACTGGGGAACTTTTGTTCGCAACAGAGTTGAAGAAATTAAGAGGTTGACCACTGAACCGGATTGGAGACATGTACCGGGAAGTGAGAATCCTGCCGATTTACCCTCCCGAGGATGCAGTGCGAAAATCTTATATGAATCAAAATGGTGGGAGGGCCCTGAATGGTTATATGAGCCTGAGCAGCATTGGCCAGTAACAGACTTTTCATACAATGAAAACGAAATACGAGAAGAGAAGAAAAAAGCTATAGTTTCTTCTATGTTAATCGCTGAAAACCGGAACGACGGTTGGTATTACAGATATTTTAGTCGGTACACCAAGATAGTATACATGATAGCGCGTATACTACGTTGGCGAAAATCTAAACAGAAAAACGAACCGATTACGTCGGTAGAATTTGAAATTGCAGAACAGAAAGTAATAAAATTAATACAAGAAGAAGTATTCATGGTTGAGAATTATAAGAAGATAACATTCTTGTCACCTT
Organism: Pterostichus madidus; assembly: GCA_911728475.2. Taxonomy (NCBI): domain Eukaryota; kingdom Metazoa; phylum Arthropoda; class Insecta; order Coleoptera; family Carabidae; genus Pterostichus; species Pterostichus madidus. The sequence goes on along the minus strand of OU452317.1, from coordinate 24,522,236 downwards.
TCATGGATGAAAATGGAATTCTGCGAATCAGAACGAAAATTGCGTATAGAAATGATACAAGGAATTTTCGATATCCAATTTTGCTAACAGGAGATCATGTCGTTGTGCGAAGAATGATTTACGACGAGCATGTCAAACAATGTCATGTAGGAACTCAAACATTACTGAGTATACTCAGAGAACGTTATTGGATTCTGCGTGGACGTAAAGCAATACGTTCGGTGATAAATAAGTGTGTAATATGTCAGAGATACGCTAAAAAACACTTCGAAACAATACCCGTGCCTCTACCTGTCGACCGAGTAAAAGACGCAGCTGCGTTCGAAGTAACAGGTACAGATTTAGCTGGACCTCTCTACTTAAAGAAAGAAAAAAAGGTATGGATCTGTATATTTACATGTGCGAGTTATCGAGCGGTACACCTTGAATTAGTCAGCTCGTTATCAACGGAAGCATTCCTGATGGCATTACGTAGATTCGTGGCCAGGAGAGGACGCCCATCTATCGTATACAGCGACAACGGGACTAATTTTCACGGTGCCGAGAATAGCTTTGAGCAATTAAACTGGGAAGAGATAAGGAAGTATACTACCATAGCCCGAATGGAGTGGAAATTTAATCCACCTACTGCAGCCTGGTGGGGTGGTTGGTGGGAGAGGTTAATCGGAATAATCAAAAAACTCTTGAAAAAAGTACTTGGAAGATCAATACTAAATTATGAAGAATTGAGTACTGTGTTATGCGATTGTGAGTCAATAATCAATTCACGACCAATAACATATGTATCAGAAGACAATAAAGACTTACAACCATTAACGCCATCAATGTTCATTCAAGATATTAGACAGTTTAGTGTAGAAGATTGTGATGAGATTGAATCTCGAGATGTGAGACAACGCGTAGTGTATCGACAGAAATTGCGCGAAGATTTACGTAAACGGTTTCGTAGTGAATACTTGGGACTACTACGACAGGAGTCTAGTAAAAAATGTTCGCGAAAGATAGAGTTAGGTGAAGTCGTGATGATTGAAAACGATAGTCCGAAACGATTGGACTGGCCGTTGGCAAAGGTAGTAGAACTGATGCCGGGACGCGATGATGAAATTCGAGTGGTGAGATTAAAAACGAGTCATGGAGAACTAGTTCGGCCGGTACAACGTATATACCCGCTGGAGTTGTACTCACACAACGATAGTGAAGTGAAGAACGATGGACTGTCTAGTGATGTGAAAAACAATGGACTGTCTAGTGAAGTGAAAAACAATGGACTGTCTAGTGAAGTGCAAACCAATGGGCTGTCTAGTGATGAGAACTGTAAAAAAGATCGAGCGAGAAAAAATACCGAGATAGCCACCATTTATACTAAAAAAGGACGAAAAATAACTTTACCCGCAAGATACAAAATGTAAATCTCGTTAAATAGATAATGTTAGATAAGTTAATTTCTTTGTTGTAAAATTAACTTGGTGGGAGGATGTTGGATGTTTGACAGTTATTTGAATCTCCCGCCAATAATTTTGAAAATTGAAAAATAAATGTATGATTTACCTTAAGGTTGGTAATAAAAGAAAGTGTGTGTTGACAGTTTTTGTTTTAGATTTGGAAAAAAGTTGTTATAATCTAATGCATAGATACACGATTGTAATTTGTATCAGTGTTTTATTTGGTTTAATAAAAGGTCATCTTGGTGTTTTGGCTAAATAGATTCTTTTGTGTGAAATAAAGTGTTTGAAATACAGTTTGAGTCTTTTGTTTTATCAAGAAATCCAACACCTATAAACGAAAAACTGTGTTTTTTTTTGTAATATTACGTATATTTTATAATAATAATAAATAATTTCACAGAGAAGTTCGAAGGTCTGTGTCTGACATGAGCGATGAAGAATGTCTATTGAATACTAAAAAAATGAAAATTTGTTTGGGTGCTGAATTACTTTATTTCTTTAGAGAGTAAATATCATTTTTATTTCCCTCGGTAAATAATAGAGCACATTAAGTAATGATTTTGATAAGACTAAAGTATTTACTGGTTGTATATAAATACATAAATACCCATTACTGGGTGTGGCACTCTGCTGAAGCAGATCTCGGTAAGTGATATATTTTGCGCGTGAAGTGCGGTTACCAGTCGTCAAATCACGGCCCCCAAACATGTTAGTGGTGGAGGAGCCATAGGGATAGCTTTTCAAATTATGAAAATTTGTTGCCTGTGGGAATCGAACCAGGGACCTCATGATCCACAGGCCGACTTCATACCACTGAGCTAGCCATCCCATATAAAGTTTATTAATTAATTAATTAATGTGATTGTTATATTTCAGTGTGTCCGCGACAGCACATTATCCAGCGACGCCTTTCTCACAGCCCTCCGGTTAACCGATGACTTGAGTGAAATACGTAATTATTTGATTCACTGGGTGTGGCACTTTGCCGGAGCAGATCTCAATATGTGATATATTTGTGCGGTTACAAGCCGTCAAATCACGGCACTCAAAGATGTTAGTGGTGGGGGAAACAGAGGAGTAATTTTATTGTGGTGGAAATGTTTGTCAGCTGCGAGAATCGTACCCGGGTTCTCAAATCCACAGGCCGACTTGATACTACTGATTTTTTAAATTGCCATATTTAATTTCTGCTGTTCAAAATACATTAAATTAATTTAGTTGATTGATTTAGATATAGAATTTGAAGTTCTACAACCTATACTTCTATATATATATATATATATATATATATATATATATATATATATATATATATATATATATATATATATATATATATATATATATATATATATATATATATATATACATACATACATATCTTCACGCTATATCCCATCAAATGGGGTAGCACGAACCCTAAAATCACTCATAAAATATTCACTCATTACATTCATCAAATAATCAGTCCTCGTCAAATATTATCATCCAAATACACCACCCTCACTTCAACCACACCCGAAATCATTTATCACATAACAAACGTTCAATCACATCTATCTAATCATTCCTATTCACCCATTTATCTTCTTTCTTCGACGTACATGACACATGCATAAAACATCTCAAATTACTCCTAACAACGAATCTAATAACGAATCTAACAACGAATCTACAAAGATTAGAAAAGACGAAAGAGATAGCCTACGCTTGTATATGAAAGAAAAGGCCACACAATGCAGTAACTGAAAATGAAACTAAAAGATAAGAAAGGAAGGGAGTGTCGCCCTGCGCTTGTTTTTGAAAGTGAATTACGCACAATTGCAGTTAAACACTCTACGTAAGAACTGAAAACGAAATAAAAGATAAGAAAGGAAGGGAGTGTCGCTCTACGCTTGTTTTTGAAAGTGAATTCCACACAATTGCAGTTATATACTCAACATAAGATCAGAAAACGAATAAAAAAGATAAGAAACGAAGGGAGTGTCGTTCCTGTGCTTGTTTTTGAAAGTGAATTTCATACAATTGCAGGTAAATACTCTAATGGAATTACTAAACAACAAAGCTAAAATCAATAATCCTGCACTTTTCTTAAATCATCAGATTCATTCCCCAATTAATTTTCGCCAAACGTTCCTATCCTGACACACCACTTTAGCTTCAAACACATTCATAATTCCATTCACACAAGCACATGTGTTCCTCATACTCGGGAAGTTTCGTTCACGCAACTATCCTTCAATCATATTCATCCATTTATTCATATATACGAGCCCTAACAACTATATGTTCGGACGGTCAGCATTTTATTATAAACAGTAGATTTTATTAATAGAGTTATATTTATTATCAATCAGTGTTATATATTTCTAAAGATATGACTATAATGAAACTATTTTGAAGAAAACAAATATTTTATTAATACGGTTGACTTATAATCTAAGTTGTAACAAAAAAACAGGAAAACTGTCTGGCAACTAAATGTTCGGACGAAACCAGTATTTCACGTTTTAGTTCCGAATAACATATCCGTTTGCGTTAATAACAGCCCCAATTCTTGATGGCATGGTTATAACAAGTTTTTAATATTTTTGCACTAAAAATAAATCTTTTTTTTTGCATTTTCGAAATTGTAGAATTTTACTCATAAGTTGTGGATCATCCTCAAGCGCTGTTTCATCTTGTGCCAAAATGTCTCTATAATATTGAAGTCAGGATATATAATATGATTTGCAAACCATATTTTTGTTGATTTTGCTGTATGGTAAAATGCGCCATCCTGCTGAAAAATAAAATTGTTTTCTGGATACAGTTCTTAGATGGTACGAAATAGGTAATTTTTTTAAAATCCGTTGATATTTCTCTGACTTTACTGATCCGTCGATGAAGTGCATAGTTCACAGTCGTTTTGCTGACATGCAGTGCCAAACCATCAGAACTTTTGCAAATTTTACAGGTAGCTTGAACAATCTTGTGAAATGCTTCAGTTTCCGATAATCTTCTACAAACACGTTAAAATTTGATTCGTCACTAAAGATGACTTTATTCTAGTCCTTTTTGGTCCAGGAAATCCTTTCTTTGGCTCAATCCAAGCATTTCACTCTTTTGTGTCCCTGTTAATAATGGTTTTTCCTTGGTTTACAGAAACTCTGTTTCAATGTTCAAACTAAACTGTGAGTAACTATAGCGTACCATATAAAAACTAGGTCCAGACTTAATAATCCACTGCCTACAAAATTTTTGAGAAATATGCATGCCTAATTCCAAGTTTCAACGAGCGGTAATCTCGCGTAATGTGGATCGTCTAGAATTCTTGCAAATTTTAATTAAAACTCTTTTATTTCGAGATGTTATCATTTGAGGTCTCTCGGTATATTAATGCTACCAGTTATTTTATATTTCAGTTCAATGACCAATCAATACATTCGTAGATTCTGCCATATTAAGACGTTTTACTATTTTAAACATTGATTTACCTTCAAGGTATTTTGTGATAATTATCTTACGAATATTTTGCATTATCGGTACACCGCGAGCCATAATTGTTGTATTAATATTTTTTAATAAACAGAAACAATAACAAAGGACTCTCATAGTAACTTGGCAACCATTATATTTTGTTTAAATCATAGCACTCTGTTTTAAAGAAAATTAATTATTAAACGTCCGAACATTTAGTTGCCAGACAATTTTCATGATTTTTTGTTGCAAATTAGACTATAAGTTATTCGTATTAATAAAAATATTTGATTTCTTCAAAATAGTTTCCTTATAGTCATATCTTTAGAAATATGTAACACTGATCTAGGGTTGTTGATTTCCACCGAATTTCGAATTTCTGAACATTCGAACATTCGAATTTTTTGAACTTCGTCAAAAAAAATTCGAATTTTCGAATTTTTGAATTTTTTGAACTTTTCGAATTTACGAATTTTTTGAACTTTTCGAATTTACGTATTTTTTGAACTTTTCGAATTTTCCGAAGCTTCGAATTTTCTAATTTTTTGCCAATTAATTAACGCCATCTGTCATCTCCAAGTACGCTCACGCATAATTCGTGAAAAGTCGGACACGAATTAAATAATAAATTCGGCGAAGTATTCTGCAAAAACTCTGTAATGTTGGCGTCTTAATTAAGCCATCTACTCTCTTAACCGCCCATCTAAATGCTATGGATTTTTAGTAAAACGTTTTAAAATGAGAATAAAAAGGATACAAAAACGTTTTAAATATAACGTTTTTGACAGTGTAACGAAATTTTATTAATAATAATTACTTCGAATTAATACAAAACTCTGCAAATGAGTTTATTCTGAAAATAATTCATACCACGTTAGGATCTAAAACATTTCAAATAATTCGCAAAATTCAAAAAATTCGAAAAATTCGAAAATACGAATGTTCAAAAAATTCAAAACTTCGAATAATTCGAAATATTCGAAAATTCGAATTTAAATTCGAATGTTCAAAAAATCCGAACATTCGAATTTTCGAATATTCGTAAAATCAACAACCCTACACTGATCCATTCTGAATATAATAGAATCAACTGTTTATAATAAAATGCTGACCGTCCGAACATATAGTTGTTAGGGCTCGTATATAACACCAGGTTTTTTTTAAAGATTTTATGAAGTTTTATCAGAATGGATAACGTAAGTCTATCCGTATAACGTTATCAGTATAGTTGTACAAATATTTGGTTTTAGTAAACAGAGTCCAATAACATAATTGTAGTGAGCTGAATTCAGCACTCGACTTTAGCTCTGAGATCGTGTTTAATAACCATGTGAAAACATCTTGTGACTTTTCTTATTGATAATTTATCGTATCGTATCGTCATATTGTTTGTTTTAGAGAAGTTTCTTTAGTTAGAGAAGGGTGCACAATTCGACTCATTGTGTATTTGTACATTATTTAAAAGTTAAAACATTTAATTTATGTAAAATAAATAAAGTCAAAATGTGTTCACTACGACATATTTAAAGTGAGTTAGGAAGTGATATTATAATTTTATATCCGGCATTATTTACAATAAATGAAGTTATGTTTAACATATCGTATCTGCTACGACGTATCAACAGTTTGACAGAAATGTAAATATCATCATATGATATTTTACTTCGATTTGCTTTAATTTATTAAGTCAGATATAAAAGTTTAGTTTCGTTGGTGCAAACAAGCATAAGCGATATATTTGCTGTCGACACATATCTGTTACTTTTGTTATCATTTCATCCTTTTTCCTTAAATAATAATAATTGCAGAAATACGTGGAAAATAATGAATTGGCCATTGCTCTAGGAATTCTTAGTAGAGGAAAGATGTACCACATGGCTGAAATTCATAGTGCTTTCATGTATAGCACTGAGCACCGACACTATGGGAAGAGTCAACCGACCGAGTAATGTTTCCAACATTGTTTTATAATTTTTTACAATTCATTTCATATTTTAATTTGCAGGGATCAGATTGTAGGTAATCTGAAATATCTGACATTTAAGCACGCTCTAGAAGATGTTGCTCAATTCATCATTCAGATAAAACAAGACAATGCAACACTTGCTGATAGCAAAGTAGTGGTAGTTGATTGTTCTTATGCTGGTATGTTGGTCATTTGGATGATATTGAAGTACCCCGATTTGGTACACGCTGCTGTGAGTTCAAGTGCACCCGTTCTTGCTAAAGTTGATTTCCATGGTTAGTTAAATAACCCTTGGATTATTATCTGTTAATGAATAATAAGTTAATGAAGTTACACTCGGGAATTTTTATGTTATTTTCATGCATTTTACTTATTTATACAAATGTAAGTGTAATAATTATTATAAAAACTTGATGTTGGGGCATCATAGTAATTTCTCGACCATAAGTTTCGATAATATCAACAAATTTAAGAAACATAAATGACAATCGTTTATATATTATTGGTGACACTTTTATTAGAATTATCTGCTCGAGATTTGATACCAAATTTGTTAAATTTTTAATAAGTTTTGAAAAACAATTGACAAACACTTGAATGCCATTTTTGATATTCAACTACCAGTCTTGCAGATTCAAATATTAGACGCATTCCATTTGCCATTTGGATCAGATAAAACTTACATTTACTGCTCCAAATCCCTTATTTATTTTACTAGATTACTTCGCTCACTTTACTACTAAATTTGCGAAATCGGATTTAGCTTAAAGTAATATACACAAATAAGTGTATCAGTTTTCTTAGTTCAGTTCATTTAGTCATGATGTCTAATTTATCTGAACTGATTTAAATGAACCAAATGGAAAATGGAAACAGCTATCAGGTATATTAGGATTTTTGTATATTACTACATACAACAAACAAACTAAAAACAATTTCGAAAAAAAGATTCAAGTAAAGCATTTAAATTAAATTAGGGTCTATTCTATTAATTAAAGTAAATAAAGTTGTGATATCACTGGTTGTAAATAGCCCATTAATATATTTAATCACAGTTTTTCGTTTCAAAGTTTAAATATAAAGTGTCAATCTAAAATCTCATCGCGTTTTTAAATTATCCTACTTCTACTCAGACACACAGAGGCCGTATTTGTTTGGGAAATTTTGATCCAACCCTCAACTGACCTAGAACTAACTCGTGTTACTTCCAAATAAATGATGCATCTCAAGTGTCAGTTGTAAATATTAGCGGTAAATTTAAAATCTGAATGCATGTTCGAAGCGACATCTGCTTAGTTTTGTTTGTGTGTTAAATTGCGCTTTTAATTGGATGTTTTGAGTCATCATTATATTTTTTATATGTAGTCAAAAAGCAAATAATTTTTTTATAATTTTGTCATCAGCACTATCAAAATAATGAATTTCGGAGTCGTAATAATGTGTCGTAATATTATCCTCTGTGACTTATATTGCAAGAAGCACATAATGCATATTGCTTTTCCATCATCTGCATAAATAATAGTTTAGTATATTTTTTCAAAATATTATTATAAAATTACTTACGTTTTTCATAAAAATAACTCCTAACCTCTCTATACTATTACAAGTCGCGATGCCGCCACGAAAAACAAGGAACACAAGTTGATTAGAAAGAGATAGTAAACGGGTTGAATCTACCAACCCGCTAAAATAGCTGGGGCAGTAGGGTCAGTTTAAGGTTAGTTCCAGGTTACTTAAAGTGTGCCAAGTAACCTGCCAGGTTACTTTAAAAATCCCAAATAAATACGGCCAGATACGTCATAGACCGAAAGAATGTATTTTATGGCAGAGTAAAATAATAATACTAAAAAAAAAAAAATATATTATTTTTGTCACAAAATGTCCAAGTGCTCATTACAAAAATAAACTTATTGATTAGTAACAGATAATGATCCAGTTACAGCATTATTATGTATCATGTCTAAAGAATAGATTATATGCAGTAAAGAAGTATCGAAATATGCATTAAAAATCACCAAAATATGCAAAGAAACTATAAATATGCACTTACAAATCTTTTTCTAATTTCCATTTTTATATGTATTGTCTTATTTAAAACATTAGATACGTAAATCGTATAAATATAATTACATATAAATATATTAATTTGTGTAAAAATTAAAAAAAAAAAACAAAGCTTATAAATAAAAATATCTCGTATGAAACATCTAGTAACAATTTCTTTTATGGCAGTTTGTTTCAACTTTATATCTAGCAAAAGAATTAATTTTTGAAATAAATCATTTCATCAACATTAAAACATGCCACCAATATTTTTCATTTATTCCAAAAATAATTTATTTCTCAATTCTTTCTAAGGTTGGAACAGCCGGTTCTTAATCACAAATATTCATTGTATAGGAACAATTCAGTCCAGTATTTTTACTTTTGAATTAATTTAATTTTATGCAAATATTTAAAAAATATAGAATAAAATATCAATATACGCTAAATATACATTTTGTTTTTAAATATGGCATTAAAAAGATTTCATTAAGACAAACACATCTTGTTTAAGAAATGTCTTATTCAATTATTTCTTGTTTCTAGTCGGTGCAGGCCGTTTGAACTTGAATATCCGTATACAACTGAATCCTTCTTTCTTCAATAGCATTACGATGAAAATTAGCTATCTAGTTCAATCTGCCAATCCATCAACCATTCCTAAAATTTGCAATTCTTTGAAAAATCCCACTTTCTTGACAGATTACGACAGATTGGCAACTTATGCAAAACAAACTACAAGTCTTTATGAGTGAATACGACCAGCACTGTTCTAAACAGAGCAACCAGTGCTAAACAAAAAATATCCCATCAAAATGATAGTACACATTATACACTTATTTATTTTGTGCTATTTTGTTGTTTGATTAATTTATTAGGCAGAGGGGCGGCGCCGGGTTTGCTTTAACTCACAGTTCACAAACAAGTTTCTGTTTGTATTATGTGCTTTTTTTCCTAATATTAAATGAGTACAAATAAAAGGTTACAGTTGTTTTTTTTTTAAATATTCAATAATGAAAAAACGTAAGAAATATTACACTTTACATACTCAATATACGGTAGGTGAATTAGATTTGATCCTACTGATGAATTTTTTTGAATTTGAATTTCTTTATAAATTAGGGTCTAATTAGTGATTTAAAAAATAACCAATTTCATTCATTATCAATAATACCTAACTTAACTACCGTGCTTGTATGAAAGGAATTATGAATGTGGATGAAGCAAAAGTGGTGTGTCAGGATAGGAACGTTTGGCGAAGATTAATTGCGGAATGAATCTGATGATTTCAGAAAAGCGCAGGATTTTAGATTTTAGTTTCGTTGTTTAGTAATTTCATTAGAGTGTTTACCTGTAATTGTGTGAAATTCACTTTCAAAAACAAGCGCAGGGACGACACTCCCTTCGTTTCTTATCTTTTTTATTCTTTTCTGATCTTACATTGAGTGTTTAACTGCAATTGTGTGGAATTCACTTCTAAAAAGAAGCGTAGAGCGACACTCCCTTCCTTTCTTATCTTTTAATTCGTTTTTCAGTTGTTACGTAGTGTTTAACTGCAATTGTGTGAAATTCACTTTCAAAAACAAGCGCAGGGCGACGCTCCCTCCCTTTCTTATCTTTTTGTTTCATTTTCAGTTACTGCATTGTGTGGTCTTTTCTTTCATATATAAGTGCAGACTATCGCTTTCATCTTTTTTTAATCTTGTAGATTCGTTGTTAGTTTCGTTATTAGATTCGTTGTTAGGAGTAAACGTGAGTAATTTGAGATGTTTTATGCATATGCTATGTACGTTAAAGAAAGGAAATGAATGATAAGTGAATAGGAATGATGTGATTGAAGGTTTGTTGTGTGATAATAATTTCGAGTGTAATAAATGAATGAGTTTATATGGAGTGATCTATGAATGTGGTTGAAGTGAGGGTGGTATGTTTAGATGAAAATATTTGACGATGGCTGATTGTTTGATGAGTGTGATGAGAGAATGTTTTATGAGTGATTTTAGGGTTCCTGCTACCCCATTTGTTGGGATATAGCGTGAAGATATGTATATATGTATGTAACTACCGACCGAGGATTTTCCATAACGAATGAATCGAAGCCGAAACAAAGCAGAAAGGTTTATAACTAAAATTTAATTATTCTCATTCATTGCTTCAATTCAAACCTTATTCTGTAGACTTTTACATTTTTACATTTTTTATTATATGTCTGGTTCACTTGCACCTTTAAAAATAAATATCACAATTTCTGTTAAACTTTCATCAATTTATTTTATAAATAAAATAAAATCACACAAAACATAACTTTTATTATTAGAACAAAACTTATATTTAATAATAAATCAATTCCAAACTGGTATCAACAAAAAGATTTGACAGGATGTAATATTTCTCATGAAAAACAAAATTGCAACAATTTAACATAAATTTTGAAATTTATTTTTTATATATATATATATAATGTTCTTTGTATAATTAAAACACTGTAGACTGATTAGTTTCTATGAAGAATAATTTTAATTAATATCATGTACATAATAACATAATGATAACATCTTACCTATGAAGAATCGGCTTTTGCAATCATTTATATAATTATAAATCAGTATCTTTATAATAAAATCTAAATGTCAACAATAACACAATATAATCAACAGCCTAATATCCATTCTACATAATATATATCAACATAATATTCAATCGCATAATCAGTCAACAACCTACTCTCTTAAGTTGAATTAGTAGAATATTCACTAATTGAAATAGTAAGTATGAAAACTACATAAAAATTAGTAGTTTAAGATTGAATCTACTAAAATTTTAGTAAGGTAATAGCTTCACTTTTTAATCGGTTGTTTTCTACTAATTAAAATGGTGATAAGATCCAAAGCTACTATCGAATTAGTAGTCCTCAAGCGATTCAGTGGCGCCACCGTGTCAACAGTATAAGTTTTACGCGTGTGTGTACTTGGTTCCTGTATAGAACATTGAGAAGATCTACCGTTGTGCAAATCAATTTTTTTATAAGCAATAAAATGAAAATAAATAAAATGTTGTAATTTCCGTATTATTGTCACATTTCAACTATGTTACATGTCCACATTAATTCTGAATATAAATTAACTCCAATATTGTTTTTTTTTCAATATCACTACTGACGTAAATTATTTAAGGTTAGAAATTTGAAAATATGTCAATTATTGTTGTTTTATATATTTATTTGTAAGGTTTTATATCACTATAATTATCAATGGATATTTATTATTTATAACAATCGAATTTTTACGTTTTCAATAAATTATTATTAAATATTCATTAAAAAGAGTTTTACTTTTTTGATTTGTAGAAAATTTACTTTTTCAATAGTAGAATTTTCACTATTTCATTAGTAAATAAATCACATTTTCATTTGGTGAATTTTACTTTTTTAATAGTAAAAAATTCACTAATTAAAAATGTGACAAGTTTCACTAATTGAAAAAGTGAACAACTACTATTTACTAGTGGTATACATTGGACATTTTCAAAAAGTTAATATTCACTATAAATTTGTAGATTTTTACTAATTCAACTTAAGAGAGTAATATTCAGCGGCATAATATTCAAAGCACATAATATGCATTCCACCTAATATTCATACCACCTAATATTCAGCAGCATAATATTCATTCACATAATATGCATGCCACCTAATATTCAAACCACCTAATATTCAGTAGCATAATATTCATTCACATAATATGCATACCACCTAATATTCATACCACCTAATATTCAGCAGCATAATATTCATTCATATAATATGCATGCCACCTAATATTCATACCACCTAATATTCAGCAGCATAATATTCATTCACATAATATGCATGCCACCTAATATTCATACCACCTAATATTCAGCAACATAATATTCATCCACATAATCATTCAAACCACCTAATATTCAATCTACATAATATTCAGCAGTCGAAAGCACAATCGTAGCCAGAGACATCTTTCGATTAGTTTTAACATAATGGGTAGTTTCACAGGTTACTACTATATAACCAATATCGGTAACTACTATATGTTGTAGATACTAACCACTAGATAACACTACCAATATGTGTATTATTTACTTTAGAAAATAATATTTTACATTCATCATATTTTATAACAAATATACTTAATTTAAAAAAATTCCTATTTGCAACTAAGCTTTAGCATGTACCCATAATTAATAATAAATAGTTTACAACATATTTTTATTTTAATAAATAAACACAATTTTAAACTGTGTTTTTTATAATTTTTGTTAAATATTCTCAATTTTTATAGTAAAATTTAAATTTAAATATTTTAATTAATGAATGGATCTTTAGATGATAAATGTATAAAGTGCAAAAAAATTATATATAAACTAATTTTTATGGATACTTTTTATATATTCTATAATTATAGATATTATTTTTTATTATAGAAAGTTTGATTTTTGATAATCAATAATGTTGACTTCATTAAATAAATTGAGAATTACAAAATCAGTACTTTGGTTTTCAGAGTGAATTACCGATATTAAGTTGATTTTGATGATAAATTTTAGTTACAAAGTTTATTATACAGGGTGTATTTGGGTAGATCCCCGCCCCTAACTTCTTTAATATGAATAATAGAAAAAAAATCTTTCATATAAATGTTTACATATTAAAACGCGATAATCGTTTAGTTATTGAAATTCAATTTAACTGTTTAACTATGTTGTGTTTTAATATGGAAGCAAGTAATTGGTGTTCAGAATTCTTTAGTTTGAAGACGTGAGTTGGAAAATATAAGGAGATCGTTCGGCCGATGCCACCGAGAGCACAGGCGTCGCTCAACTCGTTACTCCCCGCTATGCAGCAGTCCAAGAGCATTCTCCGTTGCTGCGTGAAGCGGCAGACGCAACACAAACTTGCTTTGTTGCTTGTTATTCGCACCTGAATTTACCGATGGCGGCGCTGCGATCTCATCAAAATGGCGGATGAAATTCGTATTCAGTATTTGTTTACATTTGTTTATGGTTATAATTACAGTGCATTGATTTAATTATTATTATATTTTCAGCATAAAAACACAGTGCTAATAATATAATTAGATCGTAAGTATGTACAATAGACGGCATATGCATTTAATTGTTAACTTTACTTATTTTTAGATTAAAATGAATGTTCACCAAGATGATGTCAGGTTATCGCTTTCAAAATTATTTGAATTCGACACCCACATCTCGAAATATAGTAGAAGGCGAGGAAATTATTAATTCAGGATTTATTATTTTATGTAGAATTACAAATACAGAACTTAGAAAAAGTATTTTTGCTTTGTGCCTTCAAACTAGTGCATTGACATCTAGTCCGCACGAAATATCAGGAAGTATTATATGTGAACAGGACAATATTTTATGTTCATGTAAAGCAAACATGTTGCTGCAATTTTAATTTATTTAGCTAGGTGATATTGGTTCTTAATTAATTGCATGTCCAGGATCACGGGCGAGTTTTAAACATATTTTTATTAATCTAATATTTTAGTTCTCTTTTCTGCTTGCTTTGTTTATGTTTTCAGATATAAAATTTCCGAGCTAGAAATATTAAGTCCAACAGATTTAGAATGCAAATAGAAAAAACAAAAGAATACTACGTTCCAAAGTGTTAAGCCGATTCCACTATTAAAGACTGATTGTTATTTAAAAAAGTCTTTAAAAAAAATCCATTGGAAAAAAGTCAATCTGAGAAGAAAAATTTATTAAACCTATTTATGCAATCAAATCCCAATTCTAGTTTAGTAAGAAGGTAGTATTAAATCACATACACAAATATTTTAATTCAATTATTTGTAGTGCAAATCGAGAATTAAAAACTAATGACATATCAGAGATATATATGACTGAAATAAAAGAGCATATTATTTGTAAAAAATTAGGTGATTTGAAAGTGAATGATATAAAATCTTGTCAAATATGATATGATGAAATGTATAAAGACATAGATTTTTCCTCTGTATCAATAAGCGTTATAAACGATGAAATTAAATCTCCGCTTTTTACTTGTGTACCAATAGTTCTTCAAGTAATTTTAAAAGTGCGAGATCTGCTTCCATCTCATTTGGATTAGGTACACAGTTCTCTTGAATTTCGATTTCAGGTTCAATGGTCCTCAAGCTCCGTATTTATATTGTCATCCTTCATTTTATCAGTATTTCGGCAGCGATTTCTAGGTCTTTCATTTGTAGCAACTACATTAAGTAAATGAAGCGTTGGCACAGCATTCTGTTTTAGAGTCTTTATTTTGCAAGGTATATCTAATATAATATTTACTGTAATCGAATTGATATGTAATTTATATTATTTTTTACGTACCCGTTTATATGTAATCATCTTTATGAAAATGTAACGAGCATATTTTCATATGTTTACTAACAGGTTTACTTGTCTTTATTTTCAATATCCACGCTTTTCGTTTATCAATTTCTTCATGTGTTCCAAATTTATTTAAAATTTTAACCTTTCTTTCACCAGGCTTTGGAAAACTATGGAAACTAATACCTGCATTTTTACTACCACGGGAATGACATCCATATACGCAACAATTAATGTTGTTTTTATATTTGCGTAAATATTTTTCCATTTTTATATAATTATTGTTTAGTAAATTGAATAATAATGAGAAACTACCAAATGTGCAAATGACAAGATAGAGGTTGAATACGAATTCAACTGGTTTCAAATTTTGTCACCAGATGGCTACATGTTTTTTTCAGTCGCGAATAGCCTACCAGCCACTTTTGCACATAACACCGACGAACATAAGTGACCGCCAAGCGGATATGAGACGTGGGCTTTGTCAGGCGCTATATCCCTCTTACAACTCTCGAGCGTGAGACATCGTCCGCTGCATCCGACCCTCATCAACCCGTTGGCTCGCTCTCTGCGGGCGCCCGGCAACACTCTTCGACCCGGCAGGGTACACTCATAGCACGGGAGCACTGGACGCTGACACCCCTGGTACTGACCCGTATTTATTGCAACAAACACTATAAAACTTTATGTTTAAAAAGCTGAATAAAACAAATTGTGGTATAAATATTGTATGTTTCTTTCTCGATCTCATTTCAACTTCCCAGCTCAAAACTTCAAATTAAAGAATTCTGGTTACAAAATTACTTACTTCCACTTTAAAACACAACATAAACAGTTATATTGAATTTCAATAACTAAACGATCGCCGCGTTGCAGTATTTTGAATAAACTATTTTTTGAAAAGCCTGGTTTGCACGATATGACTATTAACTTTTATTTTTTACATGGGAACCTATAGTTTTTACGACATTAAAATCGCAATTTAGTTCTCTTTCAACGATGTAAAAGTTTGAATTTGGAAAAATTTCTTTCCTCACTAACTACAGAGAAAATTGTAACCACTACAATAATATTTGGATAAAAAGTAATTAAGTTATTTTAGCACAAATAATTTAAATCATCCTAAGGTTTCATAGATAAATCATAAACCGTCTACATCAATATTGGAATAACATAGACCAATATAGAACCGCGTTGCGTAAAAATGTTTATTTATCGAATGATTCAAATTGTAATTTGATTTCGCAGTTTATACCGCCTCTTAAGGGGGTCGTCTACTGGCGTGTGAATTTATTTTTGAAATCTGCTCTAGCTGAAGTGTGGATGGAGTAAGGGGAACATATTTAGAAGGTGTCTCCGTCTAACGTACGTCAGTCGTATCTGTCTTTTCGTACAGTGGACCAGCGTAGCTCTATATGCGATACAATATACGTTCCAACAGTGATAAATGCTCTGAATAACTAGGGTAATAATGCACTGTTAAATAATAACTCGCCTTCACTCTCATGGGTCTTGCCTTGCTTCACAACCGTACGGTCCCGGGTTCGATTACCGGCCGTGCCAATTTCCCGCATCTAAGGCAGGGCATACTTACAGCCTTACTGACGAGTCCACGTAAGCATGCCCGGGACGAAAAGCAAAAACATTCGCAGACCCTCGCTTCTTATTACAGCTCAACATCAACGGCGAACTGCGAACTTGACCTGCACCGTATCGGCAGCCAAACTGGTAACATATAGAATTGATCTGTAACATATTTTCAGATATTTTACTTATTGTAATTCAGTTGGCCGATTTTAAAGTTGATTAAACATCAAACATGAAATGTAATATTTAAATATTACAATATTTTGGAAAATAAATTATAGATTACTTCTTTTATTTTGTGAGTAGATATTTTAGTTTAAAGACAGAATAAATGTAATTTTAGAAATATTAAAATTTAACTTTTACAGCTATTTATAAATAAGTAATATACAAGCATTATAAGTTAGAGAATATCTAGAGTAAACTGCTGTGCGATGAATGATAAGATATTAACAAATCAGTATTTTCCATAATTATACATTTAAATTCAAAATTCTTACCATAAGCCAATAATTTTCAATGTGTTGTAAAACGTGCTTACAATATGGATTACGCTAGTATTACTTAAATTTGTGAAATACTTGTGATTTTCATATAAATAAATAAATAAATATATCATCACGCCTTCTACCCATTGCTGGGTGTGGCACTCTGCTAAAGCAGATCTCGGTAAGTGATATATTTTGCGCGTGAAGTGCGGTTACCAGTCGTCAAATCACGGCCCCCAAACATGTTAGTGGTGGAGGAGCCACAGGGATAGCTTTTTCAAATTATGAAAATTTGTCGCCTGTGGGAATCGAACCAGGGACCTCAGGATCCACAGGCCGACATCATACCACTGTGCTAGCCATCCCATCCAAATTTCTGTGATACGAAAATTCTCTCTCTGTTTTTGATTTTTTTTGTAAATTATATCTCCTTTTATATACGTATATTTTTTTTTCATCATCTCTTTTGCATGACATTTTTGATCTTCCTTTAAGTCTTCCATCTGGATCAGGTTAACAATTTGTAATATTTCATCATTATTTTCAAAACACTCCAAAACTGGATTCCTTGAAAGAGCATCTGCTTCTTCATTTGTTTTTCCAGGTATATAGCGTATAGTAAAATTATATTGTGATAAATAGTATACTAAGTCTCCTAATTCTTCATCTGTTCTGGCTTTGACTCTTATATTCTCCAAAGGTTTATGATCAGGTACAACTTCAAAACGATGTCCCAGTAACCAGTACTGCCAAAACTGTAATGCTTCTTTCACTGCCAGACATTCCAAGTAAATTGCTTGCTTCTTTTTTTGAGTTGGTGTTAGTTTTCTTTGAAAAATATCGAACTGGCAATACGTCCCCATTATCTTGACCTTGCTTCAAAACTGCCTCTATTCCTATACCACTCGCATCCGTGAAAATATGCGTCATTCGATCCGGATCAAAGATTGCAAGTATTGGACGAGTACATAAGTACTGTTTTATTTGTTAAAAAGCTTTTTCACATTCAGGTGTCCACTTAAATACAACATCTTTCCGTAAAAGCGAGTGAATAGGTTCTAGTATTCTAGCATCTGGAATATTATTTATAATAAAAATAAGTTTTGCCTAAAAATTGTCTTACATTTTTCTTGTTTTGTGGGGTGGGGAAATTTTTTATTGCTTGAACATTATCATAATGTGGTCGAACGAAATTAAATCCTAAGGTATGTCCCAAATATTTTAGTTCTGATTTTACAAAGCAACATCTTGATAGTTTTAGTTTATATCCTTCTTTCTCCATTACCTTTAGCAGTTTTCTGATATGATTTAAGTGTTCTTGAAAATCTTTTGAAAATATTAATATGTCATCTTGTTACACTTTCGTTCCGACTCAACCTTTTTTCTGTCTTTTATTTCCTATTTTCTTCTTTCGCTACTAGTTGCCTAAAACTTATTTTTCAAACTTCAGTTACTTATGTTCCACTCACCTTGTTTAGTCATTTCAGTTTTCTTTATTTCATTCATTCTGCTCTTTTTTTCAAAGATTAGGTTATCACGTGTACTTTTGTTTTAGTATTTAGTCTTGCGAAGTTGTAGAATATTTGTTCGAGTCATGTTGATCTTTTGTTTATTTTATTTCACATTTTTTTGGTAAAGTTTAGATTACGTTGAGTATTAATTTAGCTTTTTAAAATTTTTCAATCGGTAGATTTATTTTTAATTTAGTTTCTTGTCAAGTAAAAGTTTAGCCGGTAACGTGACATCCTAATTTTAATGTTTATTTCTTTCACTCTTTTTCTTATGTGTAGATGTCTTGAGTTAGCGTTTTTGTCGCCTGTTGGGCCGTTTACCGTTCCGACAGGGATGCTCTGCGAGGGAATTGCGGCTTGGAATCATGGCGAAATCATTAAAACGATTCCTGTCATTGCGGATGAATCAATTAGGCACCAATTAGTGGATGCGCGAAAAATTACGGAATTATACTGCTTCCGACTTACCTTTTCCACGGATTATTAGAAAATCAGAGTACAAAGTGAAAAGTCGTGTGTTGGCTGATTTTTTTTTATTTTACGTATTTGCGATTTGGTGTGTTTCGACATTAAAATCTTACCGATTTATTCGGGATTTAAGTATCGCACGATTTTTTTTGGAATACAGTATTCCACGGATTTACTCCGGATTTTATTTTCACGGAGCCTTCTGTTCTTTCTTACAATTTTGAAGCCGCCTATCAACCCAGGCTTTTTCTTTTTCGTCTTTTTTATTTTTGTTTCTTCACTCTCGGTCCGTGACCGATTGTTTGGTTCATCTCTTTTTCGTGTACGTGTGACGTCCGACGCTGTGCTGCCGAACGTGGATTTTTGGTGACGAGGCCGTAGTTTTGAGTTCTTGAAGTTGTTGCGCTTCCTTTTCCAACTCTACGCCTCGCCCAAGAATTGTTGGTGACGTCACGCCGCCGCCATCTTCCCGACGACCGCACCCTTTTTGGCGCCATTGTTTCGAATCTTCGGAAGCTGCCGCCATCATTCGCCAACAAGCCAAGCTGCGTCAGTGCTGCCGCCTACCGGAGACAGCTAAGCGAACATTTTTGTTTGTTTTATATTTGTTTTATTTTATTTAACACTGGGGTTATTAAGTTCTTACCCGGATTTATTTCGTATGTGGTGTAAAATCTGGTCAAGCGGATTAGCTACTTTTGTGCAGTAGGACAGCTGGTCAGAGTTAACAGTGTGTAGCTCGTGCGCCGGATAGGCATAGGTCTGCGCCACGAACTATTATATTGAAGGACAGGCGAGTCTTGCGGGTAAAGCATCCGCAGAAATGTTGTAGAAAGAGAGCGACAAAAAAGTGAGTGCGACAGGAAAAAGAGTCTGGCGAATGCATGGGTGCTTACGAGTCTATTCATGTTTTTTTACTTTTAGAACTAATTACTTTAAAAAATGTTATTTGCAATTATTTAAAATTAAAGACACACTTTTCTTTAATTATATCAGGTTTAGCTTGACAAATATAAATACGTAAAACCATATATAAACACATTTTTCTAGTAGTACATTTTTTATATTTAACTACACCATGACACGTTACACAAGTGTAAAATTGGCATAAATATTTTAATTTTAAAATACAAAATGGTAAAATTTATATAATGTAAATAGGACATTTTATTTAAAAAATAATAAAGAAAATAGATAGAACCGAATATTTAAATTTTTTCTAATTAATATTTTTGTACTTTATACAATACATTTTATAATTTTATAATAATAAAAATAGATCGAACTAAATATTTCAATTCTTTCTTAATTTAGATTTTTCGATCTTCCTTACACTGAGATTTGATAATATTTTGATTCTGTTTAAAATATTGTTTCAAGCGCATTAAAATAAATTCATGGACAAAAATAGATATTATTTCTTTCTTGTGATCTCTACTAGAGAAAGAAAATGCATAACTTTCAATTACAGAATACACTGTTTCTTCATATACACGAGGTTTATCTATATATAATATTAATTTATCTTGAATATATTTGGATAATCTAAATATGTTTATATTTGGGTGGATTAAAAAACCACGACTTTAACATTTGTTAATTCCGCTTCTTTTATGTGACATACATTTTCTTTGTTTGTTCATATTACAACTTTTTTCCAAATTTCCAACTGCTCTTTTGGAGCACGCAACAAAGATATTTTGTCATGATTTGAGTCATACCCGCTGGTACAATTGGGCGCAAAACACTTACGACCCATTGCAAACTAATTGTTTATAACTATTTATTACCAAACAACACAAATGATTGAAAAAAGTAACCTGCGTTCATATGGCGTTGAGTAAATTCCAGCCTCTTTAAGCTATCTCTCTCTTTCAAAGACATGCGCGCAAGTGACATAAAGCTGGACGTTTTCTAGCTGCGCTTATATACGAAGTTGCGTAGGGCTGGTCTGCGCTAAGCTACATTTACGCGAGTTCACGAGAACGAGCAACGCTGGTACCATCGCGGCTTCGACTCCGTATTTTATTACCTTCTTGAAGTGTTTGACCACGAAACGCAGTCCTGAGCACTATTGGGGAAATTACGGCGACTCACTGTTTTGTGATTTAATTTTTTTTAACTTTGTATTTATGTTCACCTGGTCAATTCCTCTCTTGATTAGATTCACTTGTTTTAGTTTATTATTTTATTTTTTTTGTAATTTAGCTTCACTTTTCTTTAATTTAAATTCTTTTTGTTGTAACTTAGATTAATTTTTTTGTTTAGTTTAAATTCTTTTGGTTTTGTAAATTTAACTTTTTTTGTATTCATTTTATTTGTTTAATATAATTTCCCCCGTGTTTATTTACGAACGATTTTTTTTTATTTTCGGCATCATTCCCCCTTACCTTCCCGAAGCCGTAGCTCCTTATTTTGTCGGCCAAGTAGCGTCGAACCATTCTCGGCCCAGACCGACTGGCGCCCTGGTTTTATTTTGTATTTTACTGCTCAACCCAACCCTTCTCCACTGAGCCGAAGTTCGACGAGAGCTACCCCGGATCGTTTCCTGGAACCGCTCGTGCTGGTGGTGTAATAATCTATATAATTAACACAAAAGTCTTGTAGTTCTTCTTTACGGAGAATATTTGACAGAACACGGTGAAATATTGCTGGTGATATTTTTAATCCAAAAGGTAGACGTAAAATAAATAAATAAATAAATATATCATCACGCCTTCTACCCATTACTGGGTGTGGCACTCTGCTGAAGCAGATCTCGATAAGTGATATATTTTTTGCGCGTGAAGTGCGGTTACCAGTCGTCAAATCACGGCCCCCAAACATGTTAGTGGTGGAGGAGCCACAGGGATAGCTTTTTCAAATTATTAATATTTTTTATGGGATGGCTAGCTCAGTGGTATGAAGTCGGCCTGTGGATCCTGAGGTCCCTGGTTCGATTCCCACAGGCGACAAATATTATTAATATTAAAGGTAGACGTGACCATTGATAATGACCAGATTGAGTCACAAATGCTGTTTTGTACTTATCTTTTTCACGAATTGGGATTGTCCAAAATGCTGAATTAATATCCATTGTGGTGTACCATTTGCAATTTCTAGTTCTCACTACTATATCTTCAATTCTTGGGAATGGTTGTGATTCAGGAACAAGAATTTTATTTAGTTCTCCGAAATCAATACACAATCTAGATCTCTTTCCTTCTTCTTTTTTATATGCCAGAGTTACAGGTGCAGAGTACGGTGAACTTGATTCTTCTAATAATTTATGTTTTAGTAAACTTTCTACCTGAGTTTCAATATCTTTTTGATCTGGAATTGCACAACGGTATGGTTTCTTTGAAATATATTTATTTTCTATTAACTTCATGAGATTTAGTACACCCGACATCATATTTATGTATAGCAAATACTTGTGAAAATACTTTTACTAAATTGGAAAATGCTTCTTTTTGTAATTCGTTTAAATTATTTCCCATCTCTATATTATTTTGATTGTCATAATTTATTTGTTTTCCATGTTGATTTATTTGTATTTTATTTTTATTTTTATTGTCTTCATTATATCTAATTTTTTCAATATTTTTATTATCTATTCTTTGATAAATGTTTAATTTATCATCTTGTATTAATTTAAATTCTTGAATAGCTTTTATTCCAAGTAAAATATCATATGAGAACATATTGTTTTTAATAATATAAGCTTCAATTTCTTTCTCAATCTTATTTATTCCTAAAGTTAATTTTATTTTCCCATATGTCTCGGTTGCACTATTGATCGTTCTAAATATTTGTTTCTTAATAATTTCATCTTTTATATTCTCAATTATCTTATAATTTATTAATGTTACATTTGCACCGCTATCATAAATTGCTTCTACTTCTCTTACTTTATTCAATATAACATTTAATTTAATCAGTGGAGCATCTCGTCGTTTTTCTTTTTGTTCAAATCGATATTCATTAATTTCTGTCATATTTACATTCTTCATCTCCAAATTCTTCTTATTTCGGCATAACTCCATTGGGTGATAACGACCGTGTTTCCCTAACGATTCACAAATACTGCATGGTTTCTTTTCAATCTTACTTTGATTTTCTATTTTGTTAATATCTTCCTGGATACTGTAATTTGATTCTTTCTTCGATCTCATTACTGAAACTTGATTATATCTTCGTAATTGATTTATTAGTTTTTCAGTTGTTGTAATCTCCTCTGTATCTAATTTATCTTGAATATAAATAGGTAAACCAATAACAATGTGGTTTATACGTGATATTGTCGATATTCCAGGTTCAGTTTCTAATAGAAGACGTTCTTTCTTTAGAGCATAATCTAATAGTGAACCATTTATATACCGGAAACTGTATGCATATCGAATTGTTTGCCAGCTTTTATCAGCATAGGTTTCTTTAAATGATATTTGCCATGTTTCCCATTTCTCTTTTATTGTTAATTTTGCTAATTTAGCTGCGTACCAATCAATTTCATTTTCTTCTAGAAATATTTTCAATACTTGGATTTTTTTCTCATCTAATGTGATTTGATGGCGTGTGCATTCATCTTCAAACCTATGAATCCATTCTATAACATTCTGACCTGAAAATTTTTCCAACACAAAAAATTGTTGAACTTGTGATAAATTAACACTTTTACTTTCTTTTGCTTCTAGACGTGTTGTCAATTCTTTAATTCTTTCCCGTAAATCATCTTTGTCTTCATCTGTCTTAATTTCTATTTGACTCGTATTTTCATTTGTTTGCACTTCTTCTACATATTTACCATTAAATACACAATTTTTATCATTATCAAAGTATTTTGCTACCATTTCACTACTAAGTGTCACATTTATGTTTCTGTATTGACCATTCTTTACTAGACTTTTACATGTATTTTTCACTGTACTCATATTGAATAAATCTTTATGTTTAACAGCTGTGTAGTCTTCAATCGGGAATTCATAAATAACTTTCTCATCCAACTGTTTGATCGTTTTTATACGCCATATTAAGTCATCTTTTTCTATTCTAATTTTAATTTTTATTGATTCCATTTTCACGTTTTGTAGACAAAAAAAAAACCGATTTATAATGTTCTTTGTTTAATTAAAACACTGTAGACCGATTAGTCTCTATGAAGAATAATTTTAATTAATATCATGTACATAATAACATAACTTACCTATGAAGAATCGGTTTTTACAGTCATTTATATAAATATAAATCAGAATCTTTATAATAAAATCTAAATGTCAGCAATAACAAAATATAATCTTTTAATATACAATGTTGCCAACGTCATAACATTTGATATTTATGACGTGACAGTGGTACCACTGTTACATATATATATATATATATATATATATATATATATATATATATATATATATATATATATATATATATATATATATATAGTACCGTTTTTCGTCTTTCTGGAAGCGTGTAGAATGTTTAAGGCGCAAAAATAACTCACAGCTGTTTATGTTAAACGAAAATTAAAGTATTTATTTAATGAAATAAGAATAAAAATGAAAGATGCTTATTTAAAATTAATTAACACTACAATAAAACTTAAACACTACTAATAAATATTCAAACACTATATTATTTATATAACGTTCACTAAAACTACTATTTATATTACGTACACTAGAGCTGTTACTTATTTCACGACACTTATATTACACGTTCAAAGTCAACTATCAAGTGAACTGTCTCGAGCCGAGTCTTCGCTTTTATACTGTCGTTCGTAGAAGAGTTCCAGAAAAATCCCCTCTCGCTTCCCCGCCGCACGCTCAAATATGCGAGCCCGCTACCTCCCGGGTGGTATGGCTGCAACGCTCTTGTTCCCGATAAGGTTTCTGGAACGCTCTCGACTGACTAGCTTTATATTCCTTACACTGCCCCCTCCTTAAAACTGTTTCGTCTCGGAACAGAGATTGATGGGTTGCGGAGAAGTTATGACGAAATCTGCAAGTCGAACCCTTAATGCATCCTGAGGTCTTAAATAAGTGGCAATCCACAGTGCGATCTAATTTTGTTCTTCCTTTGGGGTCAAAGCTGCAGACAAGAATTTCAATTCCGGTGCGGTGGAAGAGAACTTCTAACATATTCCTAATTATTCTCCACTCCAACCCATCTAGTCCACAACCCAATTTTGGTACCGCCAGCTTCATAATATCGTTATTTAAAAGATGTTCTCGCAAATCAATCAGTGCCTCCCATAAGGTGCGATAGGTGGCGTTCTGAGATGATTGTGACTTGGTGACTAAAGTAAAGGTATCGTTTGTGTTCTGAGTGGTCTCGCAGTTTCAGTGTTCTTCCAACAGATGGACGTTGATTGGCCAGGTCTTGTAGCCGTGAAAATTTCTTCTTACATACTGTAGCAATTTCGCGGGACATATTTAAGTCTTCCGCCACACAGTGGGCAATGGAATACTCCAAAAGCACCAAGAACAGATCTCGATGTTCTTCTTTTGTTACTCCGTACCGTGCTTTATGACCGGTGGAATAGTTCTACATGAAGTCTTCAAATGTTAATTCAGGTTCATGTTCTTAAACGCAGCGAACATTTGCTGCACGAACATCACTAACTTCATGGTTATTTCCAGCAAAAGGGGCTAGTCGACTCCCAGTCGCTTCCCAGTCGGTATTTTCCTAATTCGGTAGATAATGTCATTTATCCTCTTCATCACTTCATAAGGTACCTCTCAGCATGTTTGTAACTTCGGTGATAGACCACGACGCTTCTGTGGATTATTTAACCAAACCGACTCTCCAGGTTCATATCCTCCCTTTTCTGCCCTGATTTCATAATGATATTTGATTCTGTCGCTTGAAGTTTGGATGTTTGAATGAACTTGTTCGTGAATGTCGTTCATTCTTCTTCGTAAATCGGTGACGTAATCTTCCCCGGGTTTACATTCAAATTTCAAATCTCACGGTAACCGCAACTCACGTACGAATATGATATTTGCGGGTGTCTGTCCAGTTTTTTAATGCACAGACGAACGATATGCCATCAAAAACATATGCAGATGACGATCCCAGTCTCTTTGGTGGTTAGAGACAACTTTCGATAGATATCTGTTGATCGTTCTATTCATTCGCTCAACCATGCCGTCCGACTGCGGATGTAATGCAGTCGTTCTTGTCTTACGAATGTCCAATATCTTGCAGATATCTTGAAACAAAACAGACTCGAAGTTTCGTTCCTGATCGGAGTGCATTTCGCGCGGTACTCCAAATCGACATATGCATTTCTTCACCATTACTTCAGCGACGGTGATTGCTTCTTGGTTGGGCAGAGTGTAAGCTTCAACCCACTTGCTGAAGTAGTCCATGACGACTACTATATATGTACTTGTTGCCATCATCAGTTTCTGGGAATGGTCCAGCCACGTCGATTGCAATGCGTTCAAATGGGCTTTCTACGTTGTACTGACGCATTGGGGCTCTACGCTTCCTATTTGACCCATTACTTGCAGCGCAAACTACGCATTTCTTGCACCACTCTTTAACATCTTCTTTACAGTTTAGCCAGTAAAATCGTTCTCGCAACTTCTCAGAAGTCTTGTTGACGTCGTGGATCTCTTTCAACACTTCAGGTACCCTGTGCTTAGGGATTAGTAACTGAGTTCTCTGCTCTGTTCCTTCTGCACTCTCCAAGATACGTTTTAAGAGACCCTCTTTAATTATTAAAGAATCCCATTGCGCCCAGTACGATTTGACATTTTAGGAGTATGGTGCAACATCTTGCCAAATCGGTTTGTCCCCGTTTTTCTTCCAATTTATTATAATCTTTAAATCCGGATCGTTTTTCTGATCTTTCTGCAATTCTTCCGGTTGCCATTCATCATCGACTACTGTTGTTCTTAACGCAGCAGCTTGCTTCTCCTCTATTCGACATCAATGCTTGCATTCTTCGGAACACGGTCTCCTGGACAAAGCATCAGCGTTACGATGGCTCGTTCCCACTCGATGTTCAATGTTAAAATCATATTCCTGCAACCTTTCGATCCATCTGGCTACCTGGCCTTCTGGATTCTTGAATTGTAATAGCCATTTCAAGGCAGCATGATCAGTTCTTATCAGGAATCTTCTGCCGTATAAATATTTGTAGAAATGCTCAGCGGACTTCACAACTGCCAATAGCTCTTTTCTGGTGACGCAATAGTTCCTTTCCGGTTTCGACAGTGTCTTACTGAAGTAGGCAATAACTTTTTCACGACCATTTTGTACTTGAGAAAGGATGCCGCCAATCCCAACATTACTGGCATCTGTATCCAAAATGAATCTCCGTTCCGGAAGCGGATAACTTAAGACTGGCGCAGTTGTCAGAGAATCTAACAATTTTTCAAATGCTGATTAAGATAAGATAAGAGAGATAAGATCTTATAGACATATATTAATTTTAGCATAGAATGATTCCCCCTTCAAAACTGTTAAGATTTGGTCTGGGCTCAATTTTTCGTACATCGCGTATTTTTTGTTATTTCAAGTTGTCAAGTTAAATGGGACAGGCTGTATATATATATATATATATATATATATATATATATATATATATATATATATATATATATATATATATATATATATATATATATATAATTTTTTTTCCAATCTTATAGACATATATTAATATTTCTCCAAACGCGCTAAAAATAAGGGTTATATAAAGCTAGTCGGTCAAGAGCGTTGCAGCCAGACCACTCCGGCCGGTAATGGAGCGAGCTCGCATATTTGAGCGTGCGGTGGGGAAGCGAGCGGGGATTATTCTGGAACTCTTCTACGAACGACAGTATAAAAGCGAAGACTCGGCTCGAGGTAGTTCAGTTGCTAGTTGACTTCGAACGCGTAATATAAATGTCGTGAAATAAATAACAGCTCTAGTGTACGTAATATAAATAGTAGTTTTAGTGAACGTTATATAAATAATACAGTTTTTGAATATTTATTAGTAGTATTTAAGTTTTGTTGTAGTGTTAATTAATTTTAAATAAGCTTCTTTAAATTTTTTCTTATTTCATTAAATAAATACTTTTATTTTCGTTTAACATAAACAGTTGTGAGTTATTTTTATGCCTTAAACATTCTACACACTTCCACAAAGACGAAAAACGTTACAATTGGTGTCAGGTGTGGGGGTCATTAAATAGTGAAGTGTGTAGTAAGAAATAAATAAAATGGCGTCGTTCGGTTTAAAACTAAGTGAATTAAAAGTTGTGAACCTTAAGAAGGAATTAGAGGAGCGAGATTTAGATTCATCCGGGTTAAAATCAACGTTACAACAACGTCTGCGAGAGGCTTTAGTGGCGGCAAATCTGGATCCTGAGGAATATGTTTTTGAAATTGGTTCGAATGACAATCGTAAAATGTTGGAGAAATTAGAAGAAAATTCCAGAAATTTGCAAAAGCAGTTAGAAGAAAGTTCTAGAATTTTAAAAGAAGAATTGGAACAGAAGTTAGAAGAAAATTCCAGAAAATCTAAAGAGCGTTCTAGAAAGTTTCAAGAGAATTTAGATGAATTAAAAGATAAATATGAAAGAAAAATAAAACAACTTCAATGCAACTTCATCAGAAAATTCATGTTCTGGGGTACAGGAAACCGAAGCAGCGGGTGAAAGAAAAATAGCAAAAGAGGACAACATGTCAATTAATTCGCTTAAAAACACCGGAATTTGATGGAAAAACATCATCAAGTGTATCAAACGCAATTAAGAAATCGATGTCAGAGGTCGAATGAGAATCTCCAAGAATTTGAAGCTGACGTTGCTCGCTTGGTTCGCCTCGCACATCCTACAGCTCCGGACAGCGTATTACAGTGCTTAGCTATTCAAACATTTATTTATGGAATCCGAAATGGCGAAATTCACCAAGCACTAATATTGGCTCGACCAAAAACATTAACCGATGCACTGTCTCATGCTTTAGAACAAGAAGCTGTAAAACTATCTTCGCGTAGCCAATCTAGAGTACGATCAATAAATAGCGACATGAAGAACGAAGCTAATGAAGATATAGAAGAGAAGCTATGACGAATCGCGTCAGAAATACTTGGAGGCAAGAAGTAAATACGTTGCTGGAACTGCGGTGAATTAGGACACCCGCTAAGACTTTGCGAAAAGCCACTTTAATTGATGCGAGGGGGCAGTCATCGACCCGTATTCTGGTAGCCCCATATTCCATCGGACATGTCACCTCTCTTCATCATCAAATCAACAGCATTTTCGTGGATGGTCTTGTTGACGGAAGGCCACTTAAAATGTTGCTGGATATGGGTGCGACAAAAACAATAATAAAATCCGACTTGACTAAGAAGTTTGCACCAACACAATTATATCCGACTAAGTGGCGTTTATGTACAGCAACTGGAGAACTAGCTACATCATCAGGAATGTTAGATGCGACCATCAACATCGGGAACTCTGCCCTCAAACATCGAGTGTTTTTAGCTGAAATTGAAGATGACTTTATTCTTGGAATGGACGTCATGGAAAAATATGGTTTTAAACTGGAGCTCAAGCACGGCGTAATAGTGGTAAATGATGAAGAACTCGTACTACATCCACGAGAGGACGAAGTTGCACGTGCTTTAATAACCGAAGATGTAGTACTTCCGGAGCGAAGTGAGACAATTGTGGAAGCATAACTTGATGGAACATTTTGTACAGGAAATATTATCATGTTAGAACCCCGAAATAATGATGAAGAAACTGGTCGTGGAGTGATGGTTGGAAAATCACTGGTAAAGACCAACAAGATAATACCAGTTAGAATAATGAACATTAATCAGTATCAGGTTACAATTAAACAAGGAACTATAGTAGGGGAATGTTCATCCGTATCTTCGATTATTAGAACAATGGTGGCTCAGAAAACCCCAACTAGCAAGATACCGGATGCTTTACTCAATCAAATATCAACATCTTTTCACGGACTGGCATCGGACGAGAAAATCAAAGCGAAGAGCTTAAGTAGCAACTATCAAGACATCTTTGAATATGACAAAAAATCCAAGGGCAGAACGAACGTTGTCCAGCATAAAATCTATACTGGAGATGCAAGACCCATCCGTCAAGGAGCAAGGCGATTACCACTGGCAAAGCGTGAAGAAGCCAAAAAGATAATTGAAGAAATAAAGAAAGAAGGCGTGATTGAACCTTCAAATAGTCCACGGGTTTCACCAGTGGTATTAGTGAAGAAAAAGGATGGATCCACCCGATTCTGTGTAGATTACCGTCAACTTAACAACGTGACGAAAAAGGATAGTTATCCACTTTTCCGAATAGACGATACACTGACACGTTGGCTGGGTCAAAAATATTTTCTACGTTGGACCTAAAAAGCGGATACTGGCAAGTTGACTTGGAATCGAAAGACCGTGAAAAGACAGCTTTTACCATCGGAACAGGATTTTGGCAATTCACAGTCATGCCATTTGGACTCTGCAATGCTCCTGCAACATTTGAACGACTTATGAAAACACATTAAGAATTTGGAAGAAGTTTTCAAAGATTGAAACAGGCGAATCTCAAGCTCAGCTCGAAGAAGTGTCATTTGTTCCAGGAGAAAGTGCATTATCTCGGGCATGTGGTTTCTGGTAGGGGAATTGCAGTGGATGATGAGAAGATAAAAACTGTAAGGGACTGGCCAGTACCAAAAAACAAGCATGAATTAAGAAGTTTCCTTGGTTTATGCACTTGCTATCGGCGATACGTACAAGGATTTGCTAATATACACGGCTTACTGAAGAAGGTAGAAAATTTGCTTAGGAAAATGAATGTCAATCAGCATTTGAAAAATTGAAGGATTCTCTGACAACTGCGCCAGTCTTAAGTTATCCGCTTCCGGAACGGAGATTCATTTTGGATACAGATGCCAGTAATGTTGGGATTGGCGGCGCCCTTTCTCAAGTACAAAATGGTCGTGAAAAAGTTATTGCCTACTTCAGTAAGACACTGTCGAAACCGGAAAGGAACTATTGCGTCACCAGAAAAGAGCTATTGGCAGTTGTGAAGTCCGCTGAGCATTTCTACAAATATTTATACGGCAGAAGATTCCTGATAAGAACTGATCATGCTGCCTTGAAATGGCTATTACAATTCAAGAATCCAGAAGGCCAGGTAGCCAGATGGATCGAAAGGTTGCAGGAATATGATTTTAACATTGAACATCGAGTGGGAACGAGCCATCGTAACGCTGATGCTTTGTCCAGGAGACCGTGTTCCGAAGAATGCAAGCATTGATGTCGAATAGAGGAGAAGCAAGCTGCTGCGTTAAGAACAACAGTAGTCGATGATGAATGGCAACCGGAAGAATTGCAGAAAGATCAGAAAAACGATCCGGATTTAAAGATTATAATAAATTGGAAGAAAAACGGGGACAAACCGATTTGGCAAGATGTTGCACCATACTCCTAAAATGTCAAATCGTACTGGGCGCAATGGGATTCTTTAATAATTAAAGAGGGTCTCTTAAAACGTATCTTGGAGAGTGCAGAAGGAACAGAGCAGAGAACTCAGTTACTAATCCCTAAGCACAGGGTACCTGAAGTGTTGAAAGAGATCCACGACGTCAACAAGACTTCTCAGAAGTTGCGAGAACGATTTTACTGGCTAAACTGTAAAGAAGATGTTAAAGAGTGGTGCAAGAAATGCGTAGTTTGCGCTGCAAGTAATGGGTCAAATAGGAAGCGTAGAGCCCCAATGCGTCAGTACAACGTAGAAAGCCCATTTGAACGCATTGCAATCGACGTGGCTGGACCATTCCCAGAAACTGATGATGGCAACAAGTACATATATTAGTAGTCGTCATGGACTACTTCAGCAAGTGGGTTGAAGCTTACACTCTGCCCAACCAAGAAGCAATCACCGTCGCTGAAGTAATGGTGAAGAAATGCATATGTCGATTTGGAGTACCGCGCGAAATGCACTCCGATCATGGACGAAACTTCGAGTCTGTTTTGTTTCAAGATATCTGCAAAATATTGGACATTCGTAAGACAAGAACGACTGCATTACATTTGAAGGGGGAATCATTCTATGCTAAAATCAGGACCCCCCTGCCCCCAGTGGGTGGAGCGGTGGGCAACATTGAAATCTAAAATAGGAACCCCCATTTTTTATTTCAGATTCAGATTCTACGGACAAAAATACATAAGTTTTGTGCGAAACTTTTTTTCATAAAAAATGGGGGTTCCTATTTAAGATTTCAATGATGCCCACCGCCCCACCCACTGGGGGCAGGGGGGTCCTGATTTTAGCATAGAATGATTCCCCCTTCAAAACTGTTAAGATTTGGTCTCGGCTCACTTTTTTCGTACATCGCGTATTTTTTGAGTTATTTCAAGTTGTCAAGTTAAATGGGACAGCCGGTATATATATATATATATATATATATATATATATATATATATATATATATATATATATCATCATTATACCCATTACTGGGTGTGGCACTCTGCCGAAGCAAATCTCGGTAAGTGATATCTTTTGCGCGTGAAGTGCGGTTACCAGTCGTCAAATCACGACCCCCAAAGATGTTAGTGGTGGAGGAGCCACAGGGGTAGTTTTTGAAATTATGAAAATTGTCGTCTGTGGGAATCGAACCAGGGTTCCAGGATCCACAGGCCGACTTCATACCACTGAGCTAGCCACCCCATTTACTATTTTTTAATTGCAGTTAAACCGAATACGTAATAATAATTATAAAACTAGTTTCGTATGCATCTCTTATTTAATTGTGTACATGTTTGTATTCTTTCGTAAATTGAAATGGAGAGCAGGAAATTACATAAATACCATTCGGTATATGTAATCTAGTCAACACCTATAAATATGATTTTGTAACTAAGGAAACGGTAACCTTTTGAAAAAATTATTTGCAACGTATATTTGATATTTTACAAATTTTACCAACGTAAAAGTAGTGTTACATAAAATTTCATCTTTGTTGATAGAATCGCGACTTAAATGTTCACTTTTTTCATAGCTGCTTAAAAAATGATAACCCAGAGATCAGCGTATTCTAGTTGAAAAAAACGCATTACAAACTACTAGTTATAAATTTTTTTTCGATCAGTCAAATTTTTCTATATAAAATAGTAAATGAGGTTTCTGTTATAACTATAATTGTAAGTCAATATTTATCAAAACAATTATTATTTCTAATAATTTTGTCTCCAGAATAATAATAAAAATGATTGTTATTTGCAGTCAGGCAGTGGTCCTACCAAACCTGCACTGAATTTGGGTTCTTCATGACATCCTGGACTAGTACGTGTCTGTACGGCCACACAATTTCTATCTACCTTTGGTCCAACGTAAGTGTATTATTCTAATTACAATTTGTAGTAACTTATAGTAACACCATGGCTGATACCACGAGCTCTGTTTTTGGGTGTTTTAAGAGCGTTGTTTTTGGGTGTTTTTGCATGTTTTAATTCAACTGTTTAGTAACGGGTTCTAAAACTGCCTAGAGTTGTTTTAAGCAGTGTTTTAAGACAAACATGGCTGACGTTTATGATAAAAATTGTACGATTCGCCCAGTTCTTGAAGTAAATACGCATTGTAAACGGGAAATTTTATTTAAAGAACACAAGAATTCATTTATTGTGTTGGATGTGAGAGAATTTATAGAAAAAACCGTTTTTCAGAAGAAACAGCGAAGAATATAATATAGTGAAAAATGATTTCTCGTGAAATGCTAGTTTTGGTGACACTTCGGTACTTCGTCAAAGAAATAAAGATGATAAAGATAAGTAAAATTTAAATTAAATGTACGCGCCAGTTATTCAGTATCTGCGCGCAGTTGCAAATCGCGTGAATTTCTACTTTACAGTTGTCATATGACACAATACATAACCACAATTCTGTGTCTTGTAGTGCGGTGTAATTTAAATTGCATTACATGTACAAATAGGTATGTATATTATAATAATGCATTTTATTGTCTTCAGGTGATCTACACGACATTTCACAAAAGTACGACAACAGAATTATAAGAAATGTGTACCTATATATGAATCAGATATTACTAATAGATGGTGTGAGTACTTTAGGACTTTATATGGTAGCATTAATAGACCGAATGGTTGTAGTGAAAATGTTAGCGAAAATGTTAGTGGAGATGAATGGGATATCGATGAGAGTGATGTTAGTTTCGCATTGATGCGTCTGAAGAATGGTAAGGCTTCTGGTTTGGATGGTATATCGAATGAAATGTTGAAGTATGGAGGCGAGAGGTTATTTGACTGGTTAGTTTATTTGTTTAGATTTTGTTTAAAACGGTGTGTGGCTCCTGATGGTTGGAAATGTGCTATCATTTGTCCTTTATTTAAAGGTAAAGGTAGTTCGAGTGAATGTACTAATTTTCGTGCGATAAGTTTGCTGAGTGTGGTAGGGAAGTTGTACGGGAAGATTCTTATTCATAAGGTACGAACCTTAACAATCTCCAAGTTAAGCGATATGCAAGGTGTTTTTTTGCCTGAGAGAGGATGTGTGGTTCAATTGTTTTCTCTTCGTATGATTGTTGAAAAGTCACTTGCTAAGAACAAGAAGGTGTTCTGTGGCTTTCTCGATCTTAAAAAAGCATATGATAGTGTTCATCGCGAGACATTATGGAATGTACTGTTACAGTACGGTATAAATGGTAATTTATTGGGGGCAATTCGTGCGCTGTATGAAGGTAGTGAGGCAGCGGTGAGAGTTAATGGTAGATTGAGTGATTGGTTTTGTATAGACATTGGCGTAAAAACAAGGTTGTGGGATGTCTCCGTGGCTCTTTAATTTGTACATGGATGTATTGTTACGAACGGCGTTGAATGGGATGGATGGTGTACATATTGGTGGTAGTGTTGTGCCTGCGTTAGCGTATGCGGATGATGTGGTTGTTATGGGTGAATCTGAAGAGCAATTGAGACGAATGATTCTAAATATAAATGAAGTAGGAAAAGATTTAAATTTATTATTAAATGTAAAGTGTTAGTGTTTGAAAAGAGCGATTTGGTGACTGATTGTAATGTTTCGGTGAATGGTGTGAGATTGGGTCAAGTGAATGAGTTTTTATATTTGGGTAGTATGTTTTCAAGAAATGGACGTATTGATTGTGAGATTGAGTGTCTGCGGGACGCAAGGTATTGGGTGCTCTGGGAACCTTTGCTCGAAATGTGAATGTATCCAGAGATGCTCGATTGAGTGTGTATAATGGTGTTTTAGTGCCTACATTGATGTATGGTAGTGAATGTTGGGTGTGGATGAAGAAACATGAACGTCGTATAACTACTGTGGAAATGAGGTATTTGCGGGGTGTGTGTGGTTATACTAGAAGAG
Organism: Pterostichus madidus; assembly: GCA_911728475.2. NCBI lineage: Eukaryota > Metazoa > Arthropoda > Insecta > Coleoptera > Carabidae > Pterostichus > Pterostichus madidus. Next base: position 24,486,548 of record OU452317.1, on the reverse strand, counting down.
ATCGTGTCCGGAATACATTGGTGTATGATGAGTGTGAAATTGAGAAGAATGTAGTTAGAAAAGTAGGCATAAGTCAGTTGAGATGGTTTGGGCATGTTGAACGTATGTCGAATGAAGATTGCGTGGGCGACCTATGATTAAATGGATGAATATGATAGAAGGATTGTTGCGTGAACGAAAGTTTCCGAGTACGAGGAACAAACGTGCTTGTATGAAAGGAATTATGAATGTGGATGAAGCAAAAGTGGTGTGTCAGGATAGGAACGTTTGGCGAAGATTAATTGCGGAATGAATCTGATGATTTCAGAAAAGCTCAGGGTTTTAGATTTTAGTTTCGTTGTTTAGTAATTTCATTATAGTGTTTACCTGTAATTGTGTGAAATTCACTTTCAAAAACAAGCGCAGGGACGACACTCCCTTCGTTTCTTATCTTTTTTATTCTTTTCTGATCTTACATTCAGTGTTTAACTGCAATTGTGTGGAATTCACTTCCAAAAACAAGCGTAGAGCGACACTCCCTTCCTTTCTTGTCTTTTAATTCGTTTTCAGTTATTACGTAGTGTTTAACTGCAATTGTGTGAAATTCACTTTCAAAAACAAGCGCAGGGCGACGCTCCCTCCCTTTCTTATCTTTTTGTTTCATTTTCAGTTACTGCATTGTGTGGTCTTTTCTTTCATATATAAGTGCAGACTATCGCTTTCATCTTTTCTAATCTTGTAGATTCGTTGTTAGTTTCGTTATTAGATTCGTTGTTAGGAGTAAACGTAAGTAATTTAAGATTTTTTATGCCTACATTATGTACGTTGAAGAAAGAAAATGAATGGTAAGTGAAAAGGAATGATGTGATTGAAGGTTTGTTGTGTGATAATAATTTCGAGTGTAATAAATGAATGAGTTTATACGGAGTGATCTATGAAAGTGGTTGAAGTGAGGGTGGTATGTTTGGATGAAAATGTTTGACGATGACTGGTTGTTTGATGGGTGTGATGAGTGAATATTTTATGAGTGATTTTAGGGTTCGTGCTACCCCATTTGTTGGGATCTAGCGTGAAGATATGTATGTATGTATGTATGTATATAGTTCTGGCATCGCATCTTCAGATATACATCAAATTGTACAATTTAGTGAAAACTAGACAAGAATTTTACAGTATATCAGACTACTACTCTTTAATCGAATGTGATGATTGTCATAATTAATATACTTTTTGTTAATTCGTGCGGTTTTATAATAAAAACTATCCGTTTTCTGTTTTTATTCGCCTCATAAATATTGATTAATTGTAACATACGTGAATATTACATTCCCATATTGCATTCCCATAAGTGAATATTGTTAATAACCAAGTTTTATTTTTAATAAAATATAATTTACAAAAATATGTATTGTACATAATTTCCGTTTAATTTTTTAAGTGCTACAGTTCTCGCATGTATCGAATCATTTCAAACACATTCAGAATTTCCAGCAATGTCAGTTTTCTATTGTATCTTTTCTTTAATTCGCTTATTCAGTCAGCAAATTATTTTCTTCGGACGTTCAATTATCCGTTTTAATCTTTATGGCTGCCATTCTCTTTCTAAAATGCAATAATAACATATTAATGTATGTGATTAGGTGCAAAATATTAGAATTAAAATATGTTCCTGTTAAATACTTACGTTTTAATTGTGGAAGCGCCTTTTACAGTTCATCCAAATAGCAACTAGTGTTCTTTCATGAGTTTAACGAAGTACCTGACATCTAAAAATCATAACCTGTCAAACTGTTTTCATATTGAATTGAAAACTACTGTCAAAAATATTCACGAAACGCGCATGCGTATTGCGTCTTTTACAACGTTGTCATATATATTTTCTTGCTTACATGGTTTTATCTAAAACAGCTTTAAAACAATGCTCGTGGTAAGCATTATTTTAAGAGTGTTTTAAGATGTCGTCATGGTTTTAACTAAAACACCCAAAAACAGTGTTTTAGTAATATGCTCGTGGTACCAGCCATGTTATTTGGTTTTCAGATTAGTGTGATACATCGGCCTGTGATAGTTGTGTTGGAGGTCAGTTACAAAAGTTTAATATTATTGAGTGTTTTAAATTAAAATAAATGTAAAACAACAGTGAATGTTTTTGTTAAACATATAAATAGTAAGTTGTGATAATAATTAGGATAAAAATTGGGATTAAAAATAGTTGTGATAGTTTTTTATTTTTTCTGTGGGTTCTAAAAGTGAGTTGATGCTATCAGCGTACATACGTTATCACCTCAGACGAAACATAAATAGACAGATAAAAACGGCGTTTGTTGTGAAGCAGAAAGTGATAGAATAACTGGATGGTGAGGCGGGTGCGCGGCAAGGAGCGAGTACAAGTTGATGTTATGCAGGTTGCATTTATGTAGATGACAGTTATCAGGCGCGAGTATGTTATTTATTTAAATACAAAAGTGCGTATACAAAATACTTAATATGTCAAGAACTAACCTTTACTTTGATGTATTAAAAGTAAGTAATTGAATGTAAAAATAACTACACAAATGTTTGCAACTTGCATAACATCAAAGTGTACTCGCTCTTTGCCGCGCACCCGCCACACCAACCAGTTATTCCATCCCTTTCTGCTTCACAACACTGCATTGACTTGAATACGGCATAATTCGTATAGTATTATACGTCATTGATTGTCACGTACGAACTGACTTAGGTAGTACTAGCGTGAAAAATTTTTTTGCAATTCAAAATAAAATTTGGTGCACGTAAACATTGGATAGTCATACGCATCCTGTTAAAATATGAAACACATTCATCGTTTGTGAACAAATATATTCGCTTGTAAAGTTAAGTTCTTATACACGGGGCTTATGGCGATTATCACTCAGAATCGCACATATCTGGTTTGTGTACCTCTAAAATTTTGCAGTTTCATTTGAAAAACTAGTATTATGTACTAGAAATATCCATGTATATTGTATCAGAAGGAGAAAGTATTTTATGGTTTAGTAATGGATATATAGCCAAGCAAAGCCTTGTTTTTAACGAAAAATTAAGAATCCCAATTTATAATGGCAACACCACACAGTGGTATGGTATTTGAAAATTCACTAGACCAACAACCTGTTAACAATTCATGATATTCAAATTATAATAAGTATAAAACACTTATTTTATTCAATTATTATATTTTTTGAGCGTCAGTTTCGCCACTTGACAACCGATGGCGCCAGCGTCACACTAGTACTACCTTAAGTTGGTGCGGTGCAGAGCAGAGTGTTGAACAAATCCAGTGACCACCAAAAGTGTGGTCATGGCAGAAGATACAAATGACAACAGCATAATAATAAAACATTGTGAAAAATGTAAGGAGTTTGATGCGTCCGATATTATAGGATGTGACGGAGAATGTCAAAAGTGGTTTCACATAGAATGTGTAGGAATTAAAACTAAGCAGTTTAAAGTAATTCAAGAATGTTCAGGTCTTGGACTCAAATGGTTTTGTGAAAGCGGTCGAATAGATAAAACAATAGCGTTAAGAGATGTTCAAAAACTTATAGATAAGGGATTTAAAAAATATGAGATAAAAAAATTAATAAGAAATCGTACATTTAATCGTGATACCACTAATGTTGAGGTTTCTTAACAAACTTTTTCACAAATTGTAAATAAACCAGCAGTTGTTATAAAACCGAAAGACAAACAAAATTGTGAAAAAACAAGAAAAGAGGTGAGAGAAAATATTGAGCCATTAGAGTTATCCGTAGGTGTCACTTCTGTGAAAAATGCTAAAGATGGAGGAATAGTGGTAAGATGTCAGAGAGAAGAAGATACTAAGAAGTTAGAAAGGGAGGCATTAACTAAATTAGGGAATAAGTACAACGTGAAAATGTCCGAACTAAAGAATCCACATACTAAAGTAGTTGGAATTGAAAAAGGACTAACATTAAAAGAAATTTCGAAGCATGTGAAACTATAAAATAATAATATGATCACAGATAGTTCCACTATTAAAGTTAAAAGTATTTGGGAGGGTAAAAATAATAGTATAACAGCTAATATATAAATTGATGGATAATCTTTTGGAAAAATTATGCAAGATGGTAAAATCAACATAGGGTGGCAAAGATGTGCAGTATATGAAGATATGAATATACTGCGATGCTTTAAATGCCTGGGATTCAATCATAAGGCTACTGAGTGTAGAAATAAAAGTGCATGTGGTAAATGTGTAGGGGAACATAAGTTCAATCAATGTCAATCTAGGGAAATTAAATGTATAAATTGTCTCACTGCCAACGAGAAATTAAAATTAACATTAGTTACGGCTCATTTTGCTCTTGACTAAAAATGTCCTGTGATACTAAAGACAATGGAATTTAAAAAAAATCAAATAAGATACACATAGCAATTACAGAATAAAAATGATACACCATTTATAATTTATATGAATAGTCAAAGTTGTCTTGCACATAAAGGTGAAATAGAGTTATTAATTACTAAAGAGAATCCTATTGGAATATGTCTATCTGAAACAAGGATTACTAAGGATATCGAAAACAACGAAATTTCAATTGAAAACTACAATACAATACGTTGCAATTCTATTAATAGGCACACAGGTGGTGTACTAATATTTTTGAGGAGAGATATATCATATCATAATATCAACAACATAAGTAAACAAAATTTATACTGGTTATTAACAATAAAAATTAAGTATAATAAAATAAACTATTTAATAACAGTGCTTTACCGTTCACCCAGTGGCAGTTCTGCAGATTTCTTAACAGATTTCAATAACTTTTTAGATTCCTATTGTGACAATTCGGAGACTCAAATAATTTTAGGCGATTTCAACTTTAACTGGGCCGACGATAATTATTATACAAATAAGTTAAAAGATATTGTGCAACTGTTTGGGTACAAACAATTAATACAAGACTATACGAGAGAAACATTAAACAGTAAAACAATAATTGATTTGATTATTTCTAATGACATTAGTTTAATAAATAAAGTGTCAGTAATGTCAGTGCCCAAAATTACAGATAACAATATTATTTATGTTCAGAATACGAATCATCTTACATTATCGAAACATAAATTAAAAGTATTTAAAAAATTCAATGTAGACATGTGTGAATCTGAATTAATTAAATATGACTGGAAATATGAGTGTACCAACGTAAATAATTGATATGATAACTTTGAAAAGAATATTTTAGCGTGTATAAACAAATGTGTAACCGTAAAAGAGATTAAAAATTATAACAACAAACCATGGTTTGATAATAACGTGAGGAAGGTAATAACTGAAAGAAATTATGCGTATTCCAAGTTTCGTATTACGAATAATGAAAATAACTGGGAAATTTATAAAAAAAACGGAATAAAGTAACAGAAATCATTAATATTAAAAAAGAACAGTATTAGACAATTGCAAATAAAATTCTCCATTAATGTGGCAAACGTTAAAGAATATTATAAACACTACAAATAATGGGGTGGATAGCTCAGTGGTATGAAGTCGGCCTGCGGATCCTGAGAACCCTGGTTCGATTCCCACACGCGACAAACAATTTTCATAATTTCAAAAAGCTACCCCTGTGGCCCCTTCACCACTAACATCTTTGGGAGCCGTGATTTGACGACTGGTAACCGCACTTCACGTGCAAAATATATCACTTACCGAGATCTGCTTCGGCAGAGTGCCACACCCAGTAATGGGTAGAAGGCGTGATGATATATTTTTTTTTTTATTTAAATAATGAAGAAGTTGTTGAACTAATAATTAATAATACAAGGTGTAATGATCCTGAAGTTATTGCTAATACTTTTAATAATTTTTTTGTTCAAAGTATTGTTGATGTAAGTAACTCTATAACTTGTACTACTAATTAATCGAATGTTTTAAGTACAATTCCATCGTTTAATTATTGTAGTCTATCATTATTAAAATCTGTGTCTCTAATTGATCTTAAAAATATTATCTTTAATCAAAATAGTAAATCATCTTATGTAGAGATTAATATGAAATTTTTAAAAGATTTTTTCTATTGTTTGTCATCCAATGCTCAATATTATTAACAGTTCTCTGCAATCGGGTGTGTTTCCCGATAAATTAAAGTTAGCGACAATTAGACCTATACCAAAAATAAATAATACTAAGAAAATCAAGGAGTTTAGACCAATAAATATGTTACCAGCCTGTGAGAAAATTCTAGAAATTATTGTACGACAATAAATATTATCCTATTTTAATAACAGTAATTTATTTTGTAAGGAGCAGTCTGGTTTCAGGAATAATCACTCATGTGAGACAGCGATAAATTATGTTATTAATATTTGGAAATGTGCACTAGATAAGAATAAAACTGAATGTGCTGTTTTTCTTGATCTCAAAAGAGCCTTCGAAACTATTGATAGGGTATATTAATAAAAAAATTAAGTACATATGCTCTGACTGGTGTTGTATTAAGATGGTTCGAAAGTTATTTATGTAATAGGTGTCAAAGGGTTAAGATTGATAAAAATACTTCAACTATGTTAGCAAACGATATTGGTGTGCCACAAGGAAGTGTTCTTGGCCCACTATTATTCATAATCTACATGAATGATATAATTAATGTAGTTGAGTTCTGTGAAATACATCTTTTTGCGGACGATACATTAATTTTCTACAGTGGAGATGATCATACGGATATCATACAAAAAGTAAACAATGACCTTCATAGTGTTGAGCAGTGGATGAACAATAATAAATTAAAACTAAATTGTGATAAATGTAAATGCATGTTCATGCCATCAGAAAATGCACTCATTAGAATATATAATAATGATAATAAAGTTCAGATAGGTAATGTCCAGTTAGATACTGTACATAGCATAAAATATTTAGGTGTTGTTACTGATAATAAATTTAAGTTTGATGTACATGTTCAATACATATATAAAAAGGTTGCGAAAAAACTCAATTTCATGTCACGTTTAAGTAAGAACTTATCAACTTGGACATTACATTTGATTTATAATTCAATTATTTTACCACATTTCACTTATTGTAATACCATTCTACTCGTATATCTATGTAACCAAACAGATATCAATAATAATATTACAGAACAGAGCTATGAGAATTATTTTAAAATGTTCAAAATACAGTAGTGTAAGTGATATGATGAATGTATTAGGTTGGTTGAGTATAAATCAACTGTGTGAGTGTACTATGCTATGATATTCATATTTAAAATTGTTAATGGGCAGTTACCAGATTACCTTAAAATTAACTTAAAATATCACAAAGATATGCATATGTATGTACAATTCAAGAAATGGTGAATGTTTTTATGTAGATTAGTGTAACAAAGACGAATAATTCAGAAATTGGTTTTGTTTATAAATTATGATATTTCACTATCAACTCAGCTTCGAAAGATACAGACTAATTAAGTGTTATCTTAAGTATCTTTCTAAAGTTGACTTGACAGAGTTTATTTTGTTTATCAAATTTATTAGTGCATATGTTATAACTTCAGTATTCTGTAGATGATTATTTATCAAGTTTATAGCTTTTCTGAATTGTCGCGTCTGGTTACACGGGATGTGATGACATATCTGGGTAAATTATAGCTAAGCGAGGGGTCGGAAAGATTTAACCTCGTCTGGGTTTTTTATGTAAACGCATATATGCGACCATCGCGACGATACCACCCTCTTACCCTTTGTCAGAAGATCCCGTGGTATACAACAACGGATTAGTTAGTGGTAGTTTGGCTTCTAACGAGACGAGTTGTCTCGTTTGTGCAAGATGTAGATCTTGCCATGTGTTTTAAGTACTTAGTTACTTAAAATAAGTTTTAATCATACGTTGTCGTTGTCGTGCTGTTTGCCATTTTCAGATTAATTTGTCTAATTTGCAATAATTAGTTTTGAACTTATATGTTATTTTATGCTTTATTTATATTTTAATTCAAATCAGTTCGGTTTTAGCTGTACGTAAAAATTTACCCGCTGTTGTTAAAGAAGTGCGCGATCGCAGTTCTTTCAATCTCTCTTTACATTGGCAGCAGTCGGTAGAATACGGCCCCTGAATAGGTAAATTCAATTTTTTAAATTTGTTTTAACCTGTCGTATTTCAAAGAATTTACGTTTTCCGCTCGTTTTGATTTTAAATTTAGTTGTAATCCTTTGATTACATGGCGCAGTCACTGTTTTATTGTTTATTATCCTTGTTTAAGTGTAAAATGGCAACGCAACGTATGAAAGTGTATTTGTATATATATATATAGAATTAGTGAAGTTACAAAAGTGTGTTCAACAACCAAGTGTAATTAAAGTGCGAAGTTTTGTGTCGACTATAATCATGTTCCCACTCCATGGTTATGAGTTTGACGGCTTCAATGGAACAGAACCATTTCGTTTCCGGTCGGAGGTCCATCAGCCTACATATGTAATTCAGCGGACTCCGACCAGTGTTATTCAGCAGCCGACGCCGGTTTCTTGGAATCCGACGTTCAGTAATGGAGGTAATGCGGATGGTACTACAGTGTACGTAGTACCACGCCATTCGTATGGCTTCAACCTCCATTATCAAGTTAAGCCTCTGACCATTGAGGTAGCACACATCGATGCTGCAGAATTTGATGCGTTGCTACGGTCAGAGAATCGGACGGCTGTTGATATCCCTCGACATTTGGAAGAAGTCGAGTATGAGGGAAGCGAGATGTTGGCAGATGTCAATAAAGATGACATCACGGTTGTTGAGCAAAACACTGATGAGCACACTGTGCAGGTAAATGAGTCAATCTGCGTACCTGTCAGTGTTTGTGAAGAAAGTTCTGAAAGAGTTGTGCACCATGCACAAAATGTACGTAGCTTTCGTAGCTGCGAAAATGCAGTTTCTGCTTACCGCCACCAGCAGCAGCAGAAGCAGCCGATGTCCAGGTCGCGCGACCTGGAGAGACATCATCAAGAAGAGTTGCGCGATAGATTCCATGATGCACAGCAGATCAGCTGTTACCGCCCTTATCTCGAACAGCTGATCCTGGAACGAGGTCATCGCCCGCCACCGAAGCCACCTCCCTTGCCCCTGTTACTGTGGTGTGAAGTGACAATTCTCAAGTGTTTGTGTATTGTGACCAGCCCCATGTGTTTGTGTTTATGTGTTCCGACGTGCCGTGGTCACAAACCCAAATCGGTATCTAGAACTGTCCTTTTTCCGCTACCTGATGCCGTCTCAGTTTAATAATTAAGTGTTGCATGTTTGCATGTTAATTAAGATTATTTTTAAAATAAACCTTTGTTTATTTAAGTTGAACGTTTCATTTTTTGAAAAATTGTGTACTTTTGTTTTATTCTTAGTTACAAATTCAAATATGTTCAGTTAGGCATTTTTGGTTTTGAATTTGTACTATTTTGGTTTATTTAATTTGTACAATTTTAGTTCTTGAATTTGTACAACTTTGGCTACAAATTCAGATTTTAGCGAACATATGTTCAGTTAGGCATTTTTAGTTCTTGAATTTGTACAACTTTGGCTACAAATTCAGATTTTAGCGAACATATGTTCATTTAGGTATTTTAGCATCTGAATTTGTACAACTTTGATTTCTGAACTTGTATGATTTTGAATTTTGAGTTTGTACTACCTAGTAGTATTTGAGTTTGTTCAATTTAGCAATTTGTGTTCATTTATTAATATGTGTTAGTGTATTTTGTTGTATGTTTGATGCATCGATTTATCTCAATTTTAATAAAGATTTTTGTGCCTTTCCGCTTATGCGTAGCATAAGTTGATATTTTAGTTGATTCAGTTTAATTCTGAATTTTATGTGTTTTTGAAAGTTTTTGTCTTCTGTCTTAGGTTATGCTTTAGTAATAATTATCTCGTAAGATATAATTATATTTGAACCTGGGGCAGTGTAACAAAGACGAATAATTCAGAAATTGGTTTTGTTTATAAATTATGATATTTCACTATCAACTCAGCTTCGAAAGATACAGACTAATTAAGCGTTATCTTAAGTATCTTTCTAAAGTTGACTTGACAGAGTTTATTTTGTTTATCAAATTTATTAGTGCATATGTTATAACTTCAGTATTCTGTAGATGATTATTTATCAAGTTTATAGCTTTTCTGAATTGTCGCGTCTGGTTACACGGGATGTGATGACATATCTGGGTAAATTATAGCTAAGCGAGGGGTCGGAAAGATTTAACCTCGTCTGGGTTTTTTATGTAAACGCATATATGCGACCATCGCGACGATACCACCCTCTTACCCTTTGTCAGAAGATCCCGTGGTATACAACAACGGATTAGTTAGTGGTAGTTTGGCTTCTAACGAGACTAGTTGTCTCGTCGGTGCAAGATGTAGATCTTGCCATGTATTTTAGTATTTTGTAACTTAAAGATTAGTTTATTCATACGTTGTTGTTGTTGTTTCCATTGCCGGTTTATTGTTTAATTTCAATTATCAATATTAGTTTATAACTTCTGTAAATTTTAAGCATTTATATTTTCTATATTTTCTTTTATGTTTTAAATATATATTTTTACAAGAAGTCTTCGTCTTATTTCGCGTTTTATTTTATCGTCTATTAATTTTGACTACTAAAAGAATTGTAGCTTTCAATCCTTTTACATTAGAAAAGTAAAAAGAAAGACTTTTAACATGATATTTCATAAAAGTTTACAATGTTACAATAAATTACCTGTTGATATTAAAACATCCCAAACTCTAAAACTTTTTAAAAATAGATTAAAATGTTATTATTTAAACAAATAGGTTAAGTAATAATACGAATATATAATTATGTATTTTTGTATATTTTATATGACTTTCTGTAACATATTTGAGTTTAAATTTTGTTCTATGTTATGTATTAGCCAAACTATTAAATAAATACATTATTATTATTATAAATAAATAAAATAAATATATCATCACGCCTTTTATCCATCACTGGGTGTGGCACTCTGCCGAAGCAAAGATATTAGTGGTGGGGGAGCCACAGTGCTAATTTTACATCATTATTATTTTAATAAATATACTAAATATATGATATATTAAATATATTAAATTATTACTTGGTGTGGCACTCTTCTGTAGCAGATTTCGGTAATATAATTATGCGCATAAAGTGCGTAATTTTAATGTAGAAAAATTGTTTGTCAGCTAAGGAAATCGAACCCTCGTTCTCAAATCCATAGGCTGACTCGATACCACTGAGGTGGTTTTTATATAAAGTTTATGATTAATTAATGACTTTTTGATTATCATCATTATTTCATTATCAGTTGAAAATGGTATAACACAATACCGAATCATTAAAACTTTATTATCGTCGTTATTTTTTTTACTGTTACTTTTCTGACATATAAAGTATTCATCTAAAGTAGGTTAATAATAAATAAATATATCATTAATAAATTTGGATAAATACGCATATCGCACTTAGTGCGGCGGCCAGGTGTTTTCATTGAAGCTGTATATTTCAGTTTTGCGCCAAAATTGTGCCACGTCTTACTTTATATATATGTGAATGGATGTAGTTAATGAGCATTCGATCCACGGTTTTACTTTGGTTTGTCGACCTCTAGAATTATATTCGATTGCCTTTGAAGCACTTTTTTCTTAAAATAGGTTAATGTAAAACACATGCTTGTATCTCCAAGTATGCTTTGTTGTTACTTTTGTTTAACAATTATATTTATAATTGTTAAACTTTTAAATTTGTTGAAGAAAGTATAAAAATGTGTTGATAATATCTCAAGATTTAGAAAAATCCCGAAAGAAATAAAGATAAATATATTAAATACAAAGGTATTAATTAATCAATTAATTAGGTGTAATAATTTTTTTGACATTGTCATAAATCAAGTAGTTATGGTGCAATTGAACATATATTTGTTTAATAAGCTAATTATTTTATAAAAGTAACTACTTCATCCTATTTTTATTTTTCAAACATACGAGTACATTACCAAAATATTTACTTTTAAAGATTAAATAAACTGCAAAAATAACTTTATAGCGCAGAATATTTCGTGAATTAGTCTCGAACCGTGCGCAAATATAACAAGAATAAAACTACAGTATAAATAACGACAGGAATGTTTTTATCCCATTCACAGTTGAAGTGTTGCAGTAACAAACAGCATGAAGACTACAGTCACTGTGTTGTTACTGCTGTTGTACATTGCCTATTGCCATGCACTGTCCTGCGAGCCGTGTGAGTGTTTTGTGGATAATGACTATAACTCATCCTGGTCTAATTTGCAAATAGCGACGTGTAACAATGTATCAAGCCTGAGTGTAGTGCCCAGTACAGATATGCTGCCGGACAACACTCAAGTACTCAATATTAATGGTATGTGCTTTCACTGTAATCAATACGTAATACAGTATTATACTTAAGTTTACTTGTTTTAGGGGGATCAATAACTACTATAAAGCAAAATCAATTTATTTCATTAAAAAATCTCCAGGTTATTTATATAGAACGAAATAAAGTTAGTTATGTAGAAAGCCATGCATTCAGAAACATGACAAATGTAACAGAAATTAGTTTCCGTTATAATTTAATAACCGAATTGCCAACTGGCATATTTTCAGATACTCCAAACTTAATTACGTTGTGGCTTTTTGCAAATAAACTGAATAAAGTACAAAAAAACTTATTTTCTAATTTAAAATATTTAAAATTAGTTTCTCTTAGTAATAATCAAATAACTTCTGTTGAGGTAAATTCCTTTGTTAATGTTCCTCTTTTGGAATCACTGTATCTCTATAGCAATAATCTTACTAGTTTAAGTTTAACTATAATGGACAATTCAAATAGTTTGAAGATATGGTACCTACATCGCAACCCGTGGCACTGCGATGAGTCTCTATGTAGAGTGATGGAGGTTGTAGCTAGCCGTGAGTTGTGGGGTTCAGTAATCATCCCAACATGCGCGACACCTCAAAATCTGCTGGGAAAACGGTGGAGCCAACTGAGGGAACACGATTTATTGCGGCAGTGTTCTGCTTGCAGTCCTTGTCTCTGCGCGGAGCCCACTGTGGTGCGGTGCTCCACCCCGCTCAAACTCTCGCATGTACTAGACACGTTGCCGCCAAACATTACACACCTGCACTTCACAGGTACGCACTGCACTGCACTGTACTTCCGTCGCTTATATGCTGTATTATTTAATTGTGACGCTTTCTTAACGAGAAATAAGTTAAAACGAAATTATAAATTCACTTTAGTAATACTAGCGATACCTGTTTTACTTTTTTTCGTCCTATTTATTTTAATTCAAAGCACTGTCAAAATATTAAAAAGATAAAAATTCGCAACAAACACCGTACTATGCCACAACTACAACGTAACTGCGTACGTGTCCTGCAATACTATGCGAATAAGGCGTTGAGCTGTTGTTATGGTACAACATTGTAAGCTAATTATGCTACACTATTATACAAAAATAAATTCCAGGAATAATAACAAGTTTTTCCGTAACAGTAAATATATATATATATATATTTTTTGTATTTTTTTTTTGGATTAATTTGTTTTTATATATAAATGTCGTCGTTATCGACTGAAATCATATCCGCGATCGACCGGTCGATTGCTATCGACTTGTTGGCCACCCTGCTTTATACGATCGTAAAATCCATAGAAAAAAACAATACACAGATTTGCTCCTATAATCTAATTCAAATATATTTTATATTACTAGATAAAGTCAACAATAAATCAGTTGTGTACCTAAGTAAATGGAGAATATCCATATACTATTAGCGAAAGGGGCATATGTATGTATATATATATATATATATATATATATATATATTTTTTTTTTTTTGATTAATTTGTATTTATATATAAATGTCGTCGCTATCGACTGAAATCATATCCGCGATCGACCGGTCGATCGTCATCGACTTGTTGGCCACTCTGCTTTATACGATCGTAAAATCGATAGAAAAAAACAATACACAGATTTGCTCCTATAATCTAATTCAAATATATTTTATATTACTAGATAAAGTCAACAATAAATCAGTTGTGTACCTAAGTAAATGGAGAATATCCATATACTATTAGCGAAAGGGGCATATGTATGTATATATATATATATATATATATATATATATATATATATATTTGTATAGATTCACCACGGTCAATTGCTCACCTCTACAGCCTAGACGGTTTGTCCGATTAAATTGAAACTTCTTTTTTTTTGTTTGATAGAGTCCAACTTGGAGTACGTGCTTTTGATAAATTCATAATTTTATTACGCATGGTGTGCTAGAAATCTTTTAAAAACACGCACTTTTCAACTAAGAGTGTGGTGGCTTTGGATTTTTTAAGAAGAACGATTTGACCCGTAAGCAGAAAAATTTCAAAGCTGTCAATCACTTTTGACGTTACGCATGAAACTTTTTAACGCAGTTATATAAATTTCGTGACAACTTAGAGCAATTTTCGAAATTTATTAAGGTATTAGAGGATTGAGGATATATATTTTGAACTGTTTTCAATTGATTTCATGTTTGTATAAAAAATTTTAACACAAAACTTCAATTTGACAAATCTATGGGGAAGGAACAATATTACTTGTTATATCCATGATCCAGCTTATGAAAATCATTGATTTGAGAAAAACAAGAAAAGGTGTTTTATATGTTGATCTTTAAAAAATATTAATGTGGAACTGTCCGAATGACGTTCGAAGGATTCTTAACAGTTTAGCGAAATGTTTTCGGATAATAAAACATGTATTAGATTGAAATTTTATGACCGTAAATTGTTTAAAACCTAACGTATTCCGAATTATGTCGTGTTTGGTGTCCTATGAAAGGACTTTATGAAATAATAAAAAATATATTTTACGATCGTCAGTTGTTTTCAACTTATATCGTGTTTGATATCACATGAAAAGGCTTTAAAAGAACTTTCAGATGGAATATATATATATATATATATATATATATATACTTAGTTATACAACTGATTTATTGAATTGAATTAGATTATAGGAGCAAATCTGTGTATTGTTTACTATCGATTTTACGATCGTATAAAGCAGGCTGGCGAACAAGTCGATGGCGATCGACCGGTCGATCGCGGATATGATTTCAGTCGATAGCGACGACATTTAAATATAAAAACAAATTAATCAAAATATATAACGATCGTCAATTGTTTTCAACTTCAAGTGTTCCGAAACATATCGTGTTTGGTATCATATGAAAGGGCTTTAGAAGAACTTTTAGAAGAAATTTAAAAAATGAAACTTTACGACGGTCAATTGTTTTAAATTTAAAGTATTCGGTTGTAAAATTTTTAGTAAGCCGGAAGCAAATTTGGAGAGGTAATAATGGACAAACGGCTTAAAGATGTAGTTATTTTATTGATGAAATAATAACCGACGTTTCGGCCAAGGTTATGGCCATCTTCAGGTCTATTAATAAAATAATTAAATTACAATCATAAATTGTTAGTCAAAACAAAGTATTCGGATTCATGCCCTGTTTAATATCATATGAAAGGTGAGATAAAAAAAAATAAATTTTACGACTGTGAATTGTTTCAAACTTAAAGAATTTCGAACCATACCGTGTTTGGTGTCATATAAAATGGTTTTAAAAGAACTTTTAAAACGAAATAAAAATTTTAAAAATATAATTTTACGACCGTCAATTATTTCAAACCTAAAGTATTCCTAATGTTTGATATCATATGAAAGGAATTTAGAGGAACTTTTAGATGAAATAAAAAAAAACTTTACGGCTGTCAATTGTTTTAAATTTAAAGTATTCGTTCAATGTCATATAAAATTATTTTTAAACACCTATTAGATGAAATAAAAAATCTAAATTTTACGACCGTAAATTGTTTAAAACTTAAATAATTCCGAATCATACCGTGTTTGGTGTCATATGAATTAGGTTTAAAAGAACTTTTAAATGAAATAAAAGTAAAAAAAAAATAATTTTACGACCGGCAATTGTTACAAACCTAAAGTATTCCGAATCATGCCGTGTTTGGTATCATAAGAAAGGCTTTAGAAGGACTTTTAGACGAAATAAAAAAATAAACTTTACGACTGTCAATTGTTTTAAATTTAAAGTATTTGGAATCATGCCGTGTTTAATGTTATATGAAATGATTCTTAAAGAACTATTAGATAAAATAAAAAAATCTAAATTTTACGACCATCAATTGTTTCAAACTTAAAGTATTCCGAATCATACCGTGTTTGGTGTCATATGAAATAGGTTTAAAAGAACTTTTAAATGAAATAAAAGTTAAAAAGAATATTTTTATGACCGTTAATTGTTTCAAACCTAAAGTATTCCGAATCATGCCGTGTTTGGTATCATATGAAAAGGCTTTAAAAGAAATATAGACGAAATAAAAAAAATTTAACTTTACGACGGTCAATTGTTTTAAATTTAAAGTATTCGGAATCATGAACTGTTTAATGTCATATGAAAGTTTTGAAAGAACTTTTAGATGAAATAAAAAAAAAATTACGACTGTCAATTGTTTTAAACTTAAAGTATTCCGAATCATACCCTGTTTGGTGTCATATGAAATGGTTTTAAAAGAAATTTGATATGAAAAAAAAATTTTAAAAAAAATGTTACAAGGGCATTAGAAGAACTTTTAGACGAAATAAAAATAAAATAACTTTACGACTGTCAATTGTTTTAAATTTAAAGTATTCGGTATCATGCAATGTTTAATGTCATATTAAATGATTTTTAAAGAACTATTAGATGAAATAAAAAAAATAAAAATTTTGCGAACGTCAATTGTTTCAAACCCAAAGTATTCCGAATCTTACCGTGTTTGGTATCATATGAAAGGGCTTTAGAAGAACTTTTAGACGAAAAAAAAATAACTTTGTGACTGTCAATTGTTTTAAATTTAAAGTATTCGGAATCATGCCGTGTTCAATGTCATATGAAATGATTTTTAAACACCTATTAAATGAAATAAAAAAATCTAAATTTTACGACCATCAATTGTTTCAAACATAAAGTATTCCGAAATATACCGTGTTTAGTGTCATATGAAAGTGCTTTAGAAGAACCTTTAGATAGAATTAACAATCAAATTATATTTTACGTCCGGCAATTATTTGGACTAAAAAATTACTCCGAATCATATCATGTTTGTTATCATTTGAATCGGCTTTAGAAGAGCTGGCGTGCAGAATATTTATTTTTTCGATTGGGAATTGTTTGAATTTTATATATCTCAAAACCAATTAGATTTGGTATCAAATGAAAAGTCGTTTGAAGGGCTCGCGTGCAGAATTGCAAAATTGTTGACAGTCAATTGTTTGAATGAAAATGGCTTTGAAATTTTTATGCAGAAAATCTACTGCGATTGTGACATTTTTCTATGGGCATGTCGCATTTTTATTTATAAATTATGTAATGTTAAATTTTTGGAAATAGCTTTCAAATATTTTACGCATGTTGAGCGAATGAGGGGACGTATTTTTTATTATTATTACTCATTTTAAATAAGTATATATAAAAAGTTAATTTTTGATGATCCACTATGAAATTGGACTTAATACAAAACATCATATTGTCAAGTTCTATAAAGTATACAGGTAAACCCAACCAAATTTGTCCTTGGTAATAATATATAGTAAAACTGAACAAATTTGTTTCACGGCAATGTACACATAAAAACATATAACTAGAATTATAATCAATTTTGGCACTTCTACATTTTTTATCGACAATTGTTTTATTGAAAGTGCTTCAAAACCAATTGTATTTGGTATAATATGAAAGTTCTTTTGAAGGGCATGCGTGTAGATTTTTTTAATCAGCAATTGTTTTTGTGAAATGCTTCAAAACCTATGGTGTTTGGTATCAAATGAAATCGTGCTGCGCCTGGTGGAGATTATTCTCCGCGCTCATTGGTCGGCTCGCGCTGCGCCTAGTGGGGGTTATGCTCAGCGCTCATTGGCCGGCTTGCACTGCGCCTGGTGGGGATTATGCTCCGCGTTCATTAGCCGGCAAGTACGCCACTACAGTACCTCCCTCCTAGTGATCGGGACGATCAGGGTATGAACCTTGTTGGAGCGCGTACTTGTTGGCTGCTCTGGGTTATCATCGGGTTGATCGCGTGTGGGGCTGCACTTCGAGCAAAAGAGTGCTCCAGCTGTAGGAACCAGGCTGCGGGGTCGATATACAAGAATGGTGGCATTTTCATCTGGATGCGTTCCATTCGTGTGACGGTTTCCACTGGATCCGTCATAGTGCTGCTTGTCCTTACCCACTGATCACGTCGGGGTCACCAATTTTGTTGGTTCGGGCGTGTTCTGCTGTGCCTGTTGGGGATTATGCTCCTCGCTCATTGGTCGGCTCGCGCTGCGCCTAGTGGGGGTTATGCTCAGCGCTCATTGGCCGGCTTGCACGGCGCCTGGTGGGGATTATGCTCCGCGTTCATTGGCCGACAAGTGCGCCGCTACAAGCTCTCGTACAAAGTTGCATATTATTCGATCGGCATTTGTAACTGCATAAAAACCTATCATGTGGGTATTAAATGGAAAGTCTTCTAAAGGGCTGGCGTGCAGAATTGAAATTTTTTGGTTGGCAATTGTTTTAATTGTTTGATATCAAATGAAAGATCTTTTCAAGGACTCGCGCATAAAATTAAATACTTTTCGATTATGAATTATTTTAATAAATG
This sequence comes from Pterostichus madidus, assembly GCA_911728475.2. Taxonomy (NCBI): domain Eukaryota; kingdom Metazoa; phylum Arthropoda; class Insecta; order Coleoptera; family Carabidae; genus Pterostichus; species Pterostichus madidus. The sequence goes on along the minus strand of OU452317.1, from coordinate 24,467,838 downwards.
TGCTTCAAAACCCACCGTGCATGATTTCATAATAAAGGTCTTTTAAAGGACTCGCGTGAAAAATTGATGTTTTTTAGATTGGCGATTAATGAAAGTTCATCAAAATTTATCGTGTTTCATATCAAATTAAAGGTCTTGTAAAAGATTCGCGTGCAAAATTCGACTTTTTTTCAATCGACAATGATTTAGTGAAAGATTTTTGAAACCTGTCATATTAGGTATCAATTAAAAGGTTTTTCGAAAGACAGACGTGTAGAATTGAAAAGTTTTAGATTGATAAAAATTAAATCTATATTCTGTCAATTGTGTTACAAAAATGAATCTTACTTCAGTGTCCGCGGAGCATAGCGTAAAGGCCTGGCGAAGCCATGTCGACCGCTAGTAAACATACTAAAATTTATATTGTCAGATGTTTATAAGTATCCTTTTAATAGATTTTATCATGTGCTAAGGGTAGGTGGTTTAGTGGTATCAAACAATTTTCACCACATTAAAATTAACCCAGAGCGCCACATCCAATAATGAGTAAAAGGCGTAAAGATATATTTATTTATATTTATAAAAATTTTATAACATTTTTCTGTTCTAGATCAACAAACCACAACTATTCATTCCAACGCTTTTAGTACTCATGGACTGTTAGAAGAATTAATTTTAGAAAGGAATAAGATAAATACGGTCGAACACAGATCGTTCGAAAATTTATGTAATTTAACAGTATTAAGTTTAGCAGAAAACAATATAACGATATTAAATCAAAACATATTTTCCTACACACCATATTTGATAAAACTTTTATTGAATAACAATCGTTTAAGAAAATTAAAAAATTGTAAATTTTCAAATCTAGTCATGCTGAAGGAACTTGATCTCTCCTACAATGAAATTAGTTTCATTGAAGAAGGATGTTTCGTCAATGTTTCATCTCTACGAACTATTAATCTAAGTAATAATCAATTGCAAACAATGCAATTAAATGTAATAGACGATGTGAGCGGTTTGGAGTACTTATACCTGTATGGCAACCCGTGGTGCTGTGACGAGACTCTGTGCGGTGTATTGGACACGGTAGTGCAAGCAGCGTTATGGGGCACAGGCCCCGTCCCTGTGTGCGCATCGCCGCCTACTATGGCCGGCAAGCTATGGTCCCAGCTGCTCGACAAATTCCAGCCGTCCATGTTAATTCTGGGTAAGATCTATCTAGATAAAATATTAAAGCGGAGTACAAATCAACGCGGTGATGAAAACGGCACCGGCGGCAGCGGCAGCGACGGTGGCGATCAAGTGGTACTTTAGAGAGACAAAAGAAGCGCACACAAACAATAATCAGGAAATTGTGCCCGCCTTTTATGCAGCGTTCTGCTACGGCGGTTTTACCGCTACGCGGTCAAACGCAACATGCTCTATTTATCCGCTTACTGCGTAGAATTCAATATTTACAAAATTATTTTCAAAATGAAAGTGTTCATATTATTATTATTATTATTACTATTATTATTATCATATTGTAAATAAAATGTGCCTACCAAAAAGAGTCATGCGTTCAAATTTCGTTGACTTCAACTTGCATCCATAAAATACAATTGTCTGAGTGGTTCGGATTACACTATAAACTGCAGCTTCCTCGCCCTGCGCTGTAATTAGAATTACATTTCTGTTGTGCAGAGTAACAAATAAATAATTTATTATTCAAAATATTGAAGTGTTAACTGCTAGGCCTCTCCTTTTATTAATGAACGGTCCTCAAATATGTTTTAAGTGGAGGAGCTACAAGAATAATTAAAACTAGTGTATAGTTTGACGGATACGGAAATCGAAGAAGGGTTTTCAAACCTATAGTTAAAACGCTATAGGGCAGGGGTGGCCAACTTAAATTGGTATGCGATCGACTTTTTTTCTTGAAAATGTGCCGCGATCTACCATTCTCTAAATTGATTGCATATAGTTAAAAAAGTGAAGCAACGTATAATGAAAAATATTATTTATTAATTTAGAAATTAAATACAACTAATAGTATTTTTTTACATTTATATGAAATACAAATTTGAGTAAATATGATATATGGAACCGAAAGAAGAATTTAAAAGTGCGTTGCTTTTTCTTTACATCTGAATACTTTTCTGGGCAAACATATTTAAAAAAATCTTTTTTTGGTGATTGAGATTTTTAGAAAGATATCTTTTCGCAATGAAATTATTTCATTTTCAAGTAATATCTTTTCCATGTGAAAAATTTCAGCGATTTTACTTGCGATTTGCTTCGAATCTAAGTCAACATTAAATGGATAAGAAATATATTGAACAATATCTTTTTTTTTAAATCACTGAATCTACTTTCAAAATCATCCACAGCATTCTCAATTTCAGAAACATATTTCGCGCTATCAAATACAAAACAGGATATTTTGCAAATGATCTTGCAAATTTACTTAATGATCTAATTTTTTTTCTTTTAGATCCTCAGTCATTGCCAAAAATTGATATTTTTATGTGAAAATACTACTAATCATGTCACTCACATTTTTTTTTCCTTGTATTTCTAAATTTAGATCACATAATTTACCGGTAAAAAATGCCAAAATATCCAGATCACACAACCACTGCGGATCTTGTAACTGTTGACAATCATCTCCCTTTTGTTAAACAACTTTTTAATTTTATTCAATAAATTTTGAAATCTTTGTAGAAATTTACTTCGCCTCAGCCACCTCACATTGCATTTTGAAAAGTCGTCTTTGGAGAAATTTGCTTCTGATAGAACGTATAATTTGCAAGTTATTAGTATTTAATCTTTTGCTGATTAACACTTGTTGATGAATAATACAGTGGTAACTCTAAAAATCTGGGAATTCATCATCTTTTCGGCACAATGCGATAAATCCGTTAAGATGCCCTGTCATTGATTTAGCTCCATCTGTTGTTATTGATGTAACCCTCCCTTATTCAAAGGAGAATTAACAAATTATTTGAATGGGTTGTTGTCAGACTAGAGAAAGGACAAGTATTAGGGTTTGTTGAGATTAATATGTTCTATAACACTAACAAATTACAAATGATTTATTTAACGTCACACCTACTACATGGCTGATGCTGTTGAGTTCATGCTGAGCTCTATCGTCTACTCATATATATATATATATATATATATATATATATATATATATATATATATATATATATATATATATATATATATATAATGTTTCCTTAATAGAAAGTGTTCAGAAAAGATTTGTGAACACGATTTGTTATAAATTTAAAATAAATATGTCATGTTATATTAGGAGACTGGAACACTTCAATATGACAACATTGGAGAATACGAGATGTTGAACAGATATGATATTTCTATATAAATTATTTAACAATATGTTATATTCTAACTGTATAATAACATTCTTCAATATATATACTCCACGGAAGATAACAAGATCAAATAATCTTTTTTTGTTCCCCTTAACAAAAACAAATAATTTTAAAAACTCACCGTCAAACAGAATTATGTATACCTATGATATCAAATTTATTCATATTTATTTGTTTCATCTATCTCTTAATAGCTTCAAAAAGGCTGTTAAAATCGCATTGTCTTAATTACTATCATATATTATTATAAACTTAATGTATTACTTTAAATTTAATGTACTTTTCTAAATATCTTTTGAACTTTTGTATGTCTTCTGTAAACTATATTTTGTATTCTTTGGCTAATCCATGAGAACCTATTATTGGTATTTATACTGTTGGTTCTCTTATTTCTATAAATAAATAAAAATAAATATATATATTGACTAAAGTCTCCGCGATCGACTGAAATCATAGCCGCGATCGACTTGTTGGCCATCCCTGCTATAGGATCTGTTGTATAGTATAATTGATCGCCAGTGTGTGGCGATGTGTTTATCACTGTAATCGCCACCGCTTTTGCCATCGCATTGGTTTGCGACCCACTTCAATAGTAAAATTTTGATAAGGCGAAATTATTTGTATTGAGGACTGAAAAAAAATAATCATTTATGTTCGGAAAACTTGGCTTTATTTGATATTAAATTTCAAAACAGACCATCTTTCGGACTTATGGATGAGTCCACATTTATATAAAGTAATATTAAAAACATGAAATACATTATTAACACTGACGTTTTAGAAACGCTGAAATTACTTGTTGAAAGTTATCATTGAATAATAATGTCATCACTTCCATCACTATTTTATTTAATATTATGTAACACTTTTATTTTAACTATATTAGTTTTTAACATTAGTTCTAACCCTGAAAGTATCAGTGTGAACGCATTTTATTGTATTAATATTATTTTTATTTGATCTAGGCATAGGTTTGCTAATATTAAACATTCTTTTCATTCCTCAATATTTCTAGATAGAATAATTATTAAAGTTTGCATAGAATAATATATACAGATATCTGATCTAGATACTAACCAGTACTGGACTAAAGCGCCCCGCAGTACCAGTGTCCTAGAGGCGCGTGAAGTCACGCTGCAATGCAGGTACTGTTTCGTGTCGCGCGTTACGTGGACCCTTAACGGCGTCAAACTACCGCGCAGTTATCAACAAATATCAAAAGATTCACTCATTTCTACGCTGACCATGGAGAAAATACACAAGGAGGACCAGGGTGAATACGTGTGCCAAGTGAGTCAATGTCCAGAATGCGACACCGTTTGGCTCTATGTCAGCATTAATAAGTCTCTCCCAGGCAAAGCGGGAGTCAAACAAGGTTTCTTTGCTCTTTCAAAGTAATATTTGTAAATATAAATATTCTTTTTTGCAGTGTTTTACGTTGCCGACGATACATGTTCAGTTCAATATTGTTACTGCAATGCTATTGGTAAGTATCTCGATTCTGGTATAAATACTAAATTTTAACAAAATAACAGATTTAACACAAAAATACAAGTGAAAAATGTTACGTTGTGCATTAAACTCGAAATATTCTTTAAATCTAAAAGTAAATTGAATATATCATTATGAATTTCAGAGAATACTACTGAATTAGCTCCGTTGTGAACCAAACTCCAGTTTAAATCCCACAACGATCTGCTGAAATAAAAACGTCCTCGTCACGTGGATACCTATCTCCTACAGTCTAGAGTAGAGTTGCCACACTCGATAAACAATGAAATTACGTAATGCTATATATAGAATATGCTATAAGCCATAAGTTTTTAACATGTTAATAAGTGTTTTCCTGCGCAAAAGTATCCAGCAAACAATTATGATTGAAATTGTATATTGTCCTAGTTTTACATCGATTTTTGATTTTATCAAAAAGTTACTTTTTTTGTTAGGATATTTGTACGAAACGTTAATATTTTCAGCGAAGTATTAATATTCGGCAGTACGATGCCAAGGGCAGCGTTACGGCATTCGAATTTGAAGATCCCTAGTTCGAATCCCACTTTAGCTAAAATTATATAAACTACCACACTACGGCTCAATGAGTTCGGACTCGGTACTGTAGTTGGGATTAAGTTCCTGTTGTACAGAGTATTATAAATAAATAAATAAATGTTTGTTGTAGTTAAAAGGAGATTGTTATTGTTCGGCTGCTAAAATAATAGTAGAGATGAAAAATTTCCTGAATATAAAAATTATTTACAATCGAATAAAATATAGTTATAGTTATTTATGACACGCGGACGAAAAATCTTTTTGAACTTGACTTCGTCTTATCCGGCATTTTGCGTCATTCATATACTACATAAGAAGTATCGTAATGTCTTATATTACGAAATGAAATGGAAAGCCCATTGGGATTCGTATTAAAATATTACGATACGAATATCGTGCAACGTTTTATCTACTATAATATATAAAATATAATAAAAATAAATAAGTTTTTTTCCGCCTTTTAAAATCTTTAACAAAATTATAAAAAAGCAAATTTGCCATGAATTCTTATTTCTCATGTTTATATTGTACTTCCACTTTAATGCAATAATGCGACAAAATATGTTATTGGGACATTCAAAATAGTTAGATAATTTTGATATACTTTCCCATACTGAAGAAATATAAATAAATAAATAAATATATCATCACGCCTTCTACCCATTACTGGGTGTGGCACTCTGCTAAAGCAGATCTCGGTAAGTGATATATTTTGCGCGTGAAGTGCGGTTACCAGTCGTCAAATCAGGGCCCCCAAACATGTTAGTGGTGGAGGAGCCACATCTCTCTTAAGTTGAATTAATAGAATATTCACTAATTGAAATAGTAAGTATGAAAACTACATAAAAATTAGTAGTTTAAGATTGAATCTACTAAAATTTTAGTAAGGTAATAGCTTCACTTTTTAATCGGTTGTTTTCTACTAATTATCATGGTGATAAGATCCAAAGCTAGTATCGAATTAGTAGTCCTCAAGCGATTCAGTGGCGCCACCGTGTCAACAGTATAAGTTTTACGCGTGTGTGTACTTGGTTCCTGTATAGAACATTGAGAAGATCTACCGTTGTGCAAATCAATTTTTTTAAAGTAAGCAATAAAATGAAAATAAATAAAATGTTGTAATTTCCGTATTATTGTCACATTTCAACTATGTTACATGTCCACATTAATTCTGAATATAAATTAACTCCAATGACGTAAATTATTTAAGGTTAGAAATTTGAAAATATGTCAATTATTGTTGTTTTATATATTTATTTGTAAGGTTTTATATCACTATAATTATCAATGGATATTTATTATTTATAACAATCGAATTTTTACGTTTTCAATAAATTATTATTAAATATTCATTAAAAAGAGTTTTACTTTTTTGATTTGTAGAAAATTTACTTTTTCAATAGTAGAATTTTCACTATTTCATTAGTAAATAAATCACATTTTCATTTGGTGTATTTTACTTTTTTATTAGTAAAAAATTCACTAATTAAAAATGTGACAAGTTTCACTAATTGAAAAAGTGAACAACTACTATTTACTAGTGGTATACATTGGACATTTTCAAAAAGTGAATATTCACTATAAATTAGTAGATTTTTACTAATTCAACTTAAGAGAGTTGACTAAAAGCTTTAATTGGTATCAAATTTGGCAAATCTTATATAACCGCGTTTTTTAAGTTCTACTTCCAAACAGAAAGACAGATCGACTCTTTGAGTTCAGTAGTGTTTAACGAGAAGATTAATCAAAATCATAAGTTCAAGAAAAATTACAATTATAATACTTTTGCTAATATATATGTCGCAGGGATATGATAAAAACGGGGATTTGATCAAATCCCTAAGAGAGTTGAACATATCACGGGAGATGTTAAAATGACAACTCTATAGGGTCATTTTTCTAAAAATATTAAGTGATATGGTCAAATCCCTGGGTTGTTTTAGTGAAATGATGAAAATGAAATTTATAAAATATCAAAACCATTTATTTAGAAAAACAAACATTATTAGATGTAGAATAATATAACAAATGTCATGTAAAACGTAACTTGAATTATTTATTTCAAACAAATTAAACAAAGTAGTAAGTACCTACTTATATGAAGAGTTACCAAAAAGTATGTTTTTAATGGAATATAATATTAAATGTAATGATTTATTTTTGTTGAAACACGTTGTAGATTTGTGGCACCTTGAATTACAAAGGACGTCACTTTTTAAACAGGTACATCTTTTTGTTTTGCATTGCACTTTGAATTTTCACAGGAACATTTCTTGAACCCTTGACCTGCGAATAAAGTTAATTTTCCTGCAATTTCACACAAACTAAGTTCAATCGTTGTGACTGTTCCGGTAAATGTGGTTGTAGATATTTGAAGAACGCGTCTAGGAAGCCAATCTTTTATAATGGCCAGTTGAAGTTCCAATTTGGTATAAATTATTTTTTATATTTAATACGACTCCCGTAATGTTATTTCCACCCAGTGGACCTCTATCTACCTTAGGTACATCAACCAATACGGTGGAATCCACTAAAACGTCTTTAAATTTTTTCAAAGAATTATCTTTCATTTTTTCAGCCGGTATTTTTAAGAATTTTCCAGCGTCTTCCCTTTGATCTTTAATGTTTCCTTCTTTTTGGCATAAATAGTATATAATTTTCGATCCATATCCTTCTTCTCCTATCGTATTTCCACATATTGCGTGCACTGGATTTTTACAAATATCGCAAGAATAGGCTCCTGTAAATTCCATTCCTCAAACAATTCAATATGCTTTTTCTTTGCTTTCCTTCTGCAAGTAATTTAAAAGTTAAGGCGTTGTTGTTAATAAATTCATCTGTTGGTAGGCTATCTAAAGTTAAAGTATCCTTGTTAATTAATTCTAGTTACGTTTTACATGACATTTGTTGTATTATTCTACATCTAATAATGTTTGTTTTTCAAAATAAATGGTTTTTGATATTTTAGAAATTTCAATTTCGTCATTTTACTAAAACAACCGAGGGATTTGACCATATCACTTAATATTTTTAGAGAAATGACCCTATAGAGTTGTCATTTTAACATCTCCCGTGATATGTTCAACTCTCTTAGGGATTTGATCAAATCCCCGTTTTTATCATATCCCTGCGACATATAGATAGAAAAAGTAAAAATTTGTCTTTAAAGCAAATGTAAAAATCTTAGGCTAAGAACTAATGAAAAAGAAATTTAACCCCTAAGCCTTAATAAAAATAAAAATAAATCTACATATGTATTTCGAGAACTACGAGTAAGTTCTTATCATCAGTAGAATGGAATGGAATAATCAAAATTACACGACTTGTAAATCAATCTAGTGCTCAAGATTGAATCCTGACCACTAGTTTGGTTTATAATTTATGTAATCTTGATTATTTCCTTTCATTCTACTTTGAGTTTGATAACTTAATTCTCGAAATAGATAATACATTAATTTTTATGTTGATTAAAAATTATGAGTTTAATTTATTTTTAGTGTACATATCAGATATTACGAATTTCAGTGATTTATACTCTTTTGGCATTATGCGTGATGCAAGTATAATTTTATAATTGATGCATGTTATCAGCGTAATAAATAATGTAAAAATATGTATAAATTTTGAATAAGGATGATTTTTTTTTAAATATGGTATACAAGGTTCGTATAAAGAGCTCGACCAAAAGGTAAGTAAAACAAAGTAAGGTACCTGAGGCAAATAAGGCTCAGCGTGTATAAAGGCCCATGTTTCGAAAATCGTATTTATAATAATTGCACTGGTGGTTTTTCTACTCACGCATAGTTTACGTTAATATAAAAATAATACAGTAATGCCATATCACTTGCACAGCCATATTGTACGTTTTATTGTGATGTTTTATTTTTCTTGTTGTTTTTTGTGATTTAATTACTCTTTGAATCTTAAAATTTATAATACAAAATATGTTCCAGTTTTTTTGTAATGATTAATATGATAAATAAAACTTCATTTTATCTAACTTCACGGGGGTAAAGAAGGCCCAGTAAATTTACTGAGACCCAAAAAACGAAACAAACTGAAAAAAACAAGACAATAATCGAAAACAAACATCAGATACATGGTATTGCCATGGATGTAACGAAGAAAAGGTTGCAGATATGACATAATGCATACGGTGCCTTAAATGTTACCATGAGATAATGGTGTTAGTCTTACCAAAGAAGACACTCACATATTTGTATGTCCGGATGAATGTATTTAAACTAGAATTATGCCAAATGTTTACCGAAAAGTAGCTCCTGTGTAAAACAGTTTTACATTTTGTAGATTTTTCCCGAAATCTTTAATTTTGTTAACAGGCCTTATTATACTACCCCATTTTAATAGGGCCCAATTTTCATTTTTTTAAATGTTTTTTTTTTTTTTAATAAAAATTTGTTTATAAATCGCTGACTTTCTTACTTTTTACATTTATAATGAACCAAAGAATATTATGAACAATGCATTTTCATTAAATATTACTAAATATCCAAAATATTGCATTTTGACTTTCTTATACACAGTATAAGGAAGTGTGTGTGTGTGTGTGTGTAATATCTCATGAACGAGATAAGATTTGTTAACGAAACTTGGTAATTATAAGTTTCATGAAAATACGAAGAGCTGAGTTGATTTTGAATGAAATTGAAAAACCAGAAGTGGAAGTTTACTGAACACACAAAACAATAAATTCCATTTATTTCAAAAATGGAATCAAGTACGAAAAAAAGTTTCAAATAAAAGATGTTAGCAAAAATATTTGGAACATAAAATGTTATTTACAATTTTCCTATATATGCGTCTAATTTTGAGAAATACTAATTTTTATATTTAATAATATATTTCAATAATCATAGTAGCAATAGAAACAAAAAACATAGATTTTAATTTTCGCCTTTATCTAGTTATCTATGTCTTTTTTCGGAAAAACAAATATATCATTAAAATGGTTAACTAATTTGGCAACTTTGCTTCAATTTATTCGACTTCGTATCTCACGGTTCTTTAGGTTAGGCTCTAAAAACGGACAGCCTGTATATGCCTCATCAGTAAAGTTAGACATAAAGTAGTCAATATTACTAAAAATTATACGTAAACAAATTTGATATTTTATGTTTCAAACAGATAAATGCTGAATTACTAAAAATCTAAATTATATGTTTAATAATATTGTATATTCGAATATTAAATATGCTGTGTATAATAATAATAATTTATTTATCGCCCAACAGTTCTACACCAATAACAGGACAATATGCAAAAATACATATGAATATAATAATAATCAAAAAAACATATACAAAAATGAGAATAATATCAGTTCAACAATTAGAATCTTAATAAATAAATACGGAGCAAAAATGTTCAAGTAGTTATAATATATTATATCATAAATAGTTATTTAAATCTAAACTATACAATACATTTTTTAAATGAGAAAAACTTATACTAAATAAATCTACAATTTTAGAGATTTCATTAGCATTAGAACTCATGATAGATACAGGTGACCTACTTAGCAAATTAGTTCTAGAGAATTTTGTATGAAATGTTACGGACGATCGAGCTGATAATCGAGGAACATAGAAATTTATCTCACATAAAATTTCCTGACAATCAATAACATTATTAATTATTTTATACAAAAAGAGAATTGATATATTTTTCCTGCGTTGAAATAATGACTGAAAACCAAATCTATTCAACAAAGAATCATGGCCAATCCCTCTAGGTAGGTACTGATTATCATGCTTGTAACACATATATTTAAGAAACCTTCTTTGTACTGATTCTAAGTCATGAATATAACGATTGTATATTGGATACCATATAATTGAACAATATTCGAGTTTTGACAACACATAGCTTGAATACAAAATGTGAAATGTAGCTCTATCATTAAAACATTTACTATTCCTTATTATGAAACGTAACATTCTATTAGAGGAATTAACGACATGAGTATATTGTACAGAGAATGATAAATTTGGTTCAAAGTACACTCCCAGATCTTTGAAAACGATACATCGTTCTAACAGACAGCTTTCAATATGGTAGTCATATTTAATACTATTTTTCTTACGATGAAAGGACATAATTTTACATTTGGAAGGATTGAGTTGTAGCTTGTTGACCTTACACCACTCGTTCACTTGATTTATTGCATATTGTAGCATTTGACAATCATTAGGATCGGATATAGAAATATCCAACTTTAAGTCATCAGCAAATAATAAATTCCTGCATTTAACTTCGCTACAAATATCATTAATATATATAGAGAACAATAGCGGACCTAAATTGGAGCCTTGAGGTACTCCTGATGTAGCACAAAACGTATGTGATTTACAACCATTATACTGTATAAATTGTTTTCTATTAAACAGGTAAGAACTGAATAGAATTAAAAGAGAATTACTACAACCAAAATTATTTAATTTCTGTAACAGAACACTATGGTCAACATGGTCAAATGCTTTTTGAATATCAGTGTACACTACATCAACTTGACCACCCTGATCAACAACTTCAGTTAGGTATTGCGTGAGTACGGTAAGATTTGTTACAGTAGATCTTTGTTCTCTGAAACCATGCTGTGCATCAGAGATTTTATGCTGAACACTATTGCGAAAGCAGGAATGCAGCAGCATTTCGAATACTTTAGCGAAGTTATATAAAATAGAGATAGGTCTGTAGTTTTTAACGTTGGTCGTATCACCGGACTTGTGCACGGGACAAACTTTAGAAATTTTCCAAAAATCCGGAAACTGATTATTACTAAAAATCAAGTTGTAAATATAACTGAGTGGTGCAGATAGAGTCGACGCACAATCTTTGATAAGAAAAGATGGAACTTGATCGATGCCCGAAGTCATTTTGTTTTTCATTTTCTTCATTGCGGGTGTCACTTCTTCAGGAGATATGGCTGTCAAGGTAACGGTGTCAGAACCAGAATCGGGATAAGCGTTAGTGATATCGGTGTTATTAGATGGAATTTGGTAAACACTCGAGAAATAGGTCGCAAAAGCATTAACTATGGACTGTGGATCACTGTGCTGTGTATCGCCTAAATACATTACTCCAGGAATACGTGATTGACATCTTTTTGACTTAATGAAAGACCAGAAATTATTTGTGTTTTCCTTAATCGATGACTCAATTTTCAAAAGGTAAGTTTTATAGGCTATAGCTACATCTTGTTTTATTTTTTTTCTCAGCAGCTTGAAGTGTTCGAATTGTGTCGGGTTCTTACTTTTTATATACTTTCCATGAATTTTATTTTTCATTCTTATATCTCTAATAATTTCTTTGGTGTACCAGTGTGGATAGTTATAGTGATGTTTATTTTGTTTGTAGCAGGGAACATGCTGGTCGAAAGCATTGTAAACAATTTTGTACAGTTCATTGCATGCTTGATCCACTGTATGACATTTGTAGATGGATTCCCAATTACAACTTAACAGTGCGTCATAAAGAGCAGGGTAGTTTGCCTTTTTAAAATTGTAGATTTTTTCCTGTTTAACAGTTGGAAAGATGTGGTATTTCTCAATGCTAATTACAGCTTTAACTTCGAGAGAAGGATGGTGCGAGTCTTCGCGAACATACACCAACTCAGATCTGGCCACAGAACATTCGAGATTTGACATAATGAGATCTAATATTGTGCCATTTGTGTTTAAAACATTGTTCAATTGATTCAGATTTAGGAATGCACAAAAGTTATTAAATATACTGACTTTTTTATCGCCAATATTAGAGTGCACTAGATTAGTAACGTTGAAGTCACCAGTTATTATTATATCACTGTCAGATATATAATGGAGCGTAATAAATGTATCAAAGAAAGATTCAAACTCTGTAATAGATATTTGTGGCGGGATATAAACTACGAAAACAAGTACTTTGGAGTGATTATTATTGATTCTGCAGCCGACAATATCAATCGAGTCAAACACATCAGTTAGAGTTTTCAAGTCTAATTCAACAGCAGACATATTGTTTTCGATTGCAAGTAACACACCACCACCCTTACTGACACCCATTTTATCGAAGCGTCTGTCACAACGAAACACAATGTAATTATCAGAAAAAAGTTCCGCACTATTTATACTTTCGCTTAACCATGTCTCTGTGATACAAACAACATCGAATAGATTAGCAGCAGATGACGAATAAAAAAGATCAGTTTTTGTATTATGACCACGCACATTTTGGTAGAAAATGTTGACACTATTACGATGATTAGATAATGAACTGTTGGGCGTTGCTTGTTTAAAGAAACTATCTTGGGAATACCTTGAACATACTTTATGGTGAGATCTTTATCGCCCTGACTTTTCCTGGCTTCCAATTCAGATTTAACTGTTTTATAGAAAGCCATTTGTCGCGGAGTTCTATCCAACGAGACAATAAGTGATTTGAAGTTGTTGTCTTCTTTAATTTTGTTGATATTATGGATTACATCATGCACATATTTGGAGTCATCAAACCTGACTTTTACTGGCCGCTTTTTAGCATTGTCATATTTGCCTAGACGTATTGGCTTTATGGCAGAGGTGTCGAGTGTAGGATCCACTAACTGAATTATTTTACAGACAGTTTTTTTATCAATGCTGAATCTCACTGCACTACTTGTGTCCGTGGACTCATCCAAATTGTACAGTATTAAATTGTTTTTCCTTTTATCCCGCTCCGCAACCTCTACAACTATTTCTTCAAAATCAGAATTAGAATTGCTCTTCGGGTACTCATAGGACAGAAATTTACTCTTCAAACTATTTAATTCCCTCGTAAGATTTTCAATTAAGTGTTCAAGATTACGTTCTCGTTTATCTTGTGAAAAACATGTTGTACAAAAATAAATCAGCTTATTCGCTTTTAAATTATTTAATTCAGTTCGAAATAAGTCTGTGCAAGTAGAATGGAATGGATATTTACAAAAATCGCACCGAATACAATTATCAGTAGTTATTTCAGCATTGCACTTCTTGCAACCGACAATAGGCATTTCAAATGTAGATATGTTAAATATGTTGCGTTGAAATAGGGGTACCGAAATTGTGTGTTCTAGGCACGAACTAATAATATTGAAGGACAGGCGAGTCTTGCGGGTAAAGCATCCGCAGAAATGTTGTAGAAAGAGAGCGACAAAAAAGTGAGTGCGACAGGAAAAAGAGTCTGGCGAATGCATGGTTGCTTACGAGTCTATTCATGTTTTTTTTACTTTTAGAACGAATTACTTTCAAAAATGTTATTTGCAATTATTTAAAATTAAAGACACACTTTTCTTTAATTATATCAGGTTTAGCTTGACAAATATAAATACGTAAAACCATATATAAACACATTTTTCTAGTAGTACATTTTTACTATTTATTTACACCATGACAATTTACACAAGTGTAAAATTGGCATAAATACAGTCGAACTTCGATAACTCGAATTTTTGATTACTCGAACAAAATTGATTGGCAACAGCGCCAAGACTGAAAATTGCATGTAAATGTTTCTTAATAAATCGAACTTTTATTACTCGAACTTCTCGATAACTCGAACAGAGAACGGCGCGCGCATATTCGATAAGTCGAAGTTTCGGGGAATCCCGCGCTTACGATGAAACGACGCATCTCATGATTCAGCCACAGTTTACTTTCCGTGGATATTATAAGTTAGTGTTTCACTTGTAAACTGCTTAATTGTTAGCCGTCATGCCACCGAAGCGTATTTTAAAGACCCTAACAATTGAAGATAAGTATAAACTGATAAATGAAGTTAAAAATGGTTCGAAGAAAAAGGATGTGGCTAGCGAGTATGGAGTACCTCCAAATACAGTGTCTACAATTTTAAAAAATAAGGAATCGATTATAACAGCAATGGAATACGGTACTGCATCAGGTAGTAGCAAGAGGCTGAAAAAACCAACCTACGAAAATGTAGATAAAGCGATTATAGATTGGTTTCAAGCAGCCAGGAGCCAAAATTTGCCTTTATCCGGCGGGTTAATTAAAGAAAAAGCTTTGGAATTTGCTAAGCAACTGGGACAACCAGATTTTAAGGCAAGCACTGGTTGGTTGGATAATTGGAAAAGAAGGTACGTACTAAAAAAAATGTGTTTAAGCTAAATCAAATTTTAAAACTAACTGTTTTATTTTAGATATGGTATATGTCATAAAAAGGCATGTGGTGAAAGTAATGATGTAAGTGATGTGGAATGCGATAAGTGGAAACGTGATGTTTTACCCAGTCTATTAAAAGATTACCAAGAGCAGGATATATTTAACGCAGATGAGACAGGATTATTCTTCAAATGTCTTCCAGATAAAACATTAACTTTTAAAAATGAGAAATGCCATGGAGGAAAACATAGCAAAGAGAGAGTTACATTATTGTTAGCCGCAAACATGGACGGATCAGAAAAATTGAGGATACTTTTGATAGGCAAAAGTAATAAACCTCGCTGCTTTCGAGGTGTTAAGTGGCTGCCCCTTGATTATAAAGCAAATTCAAAGGCGTGGATGACAGGACAACTTTTTGAGGAATGGCTTTTAACTTTGGATAAACAGTTTGGAAATAAAGGAAGAAAGATTCTCTTATTCTTAGACAATTGCCCGGCACATCCTCAAAATATTCAACGAAAACTACATTTTATTAAACTTGCGTTTTTTCCCCCAAATATGACATCCAAATTGCAACCACTTGATCAAGGTGTGATTCAGAATTTAAAATGTTACTATCGTCGCAGAGTCTTAAAAAAAACTATTGAACACATGGAAGAAAACAAGAAATTTTCCATTACATTAAAGGACTGTGTTGATGATGTAACAAAATCCTGGGATATTGACGTCAAGCCTGAAACAATTGCTAATTGTTTCAAAAATGCCGGCTTTGGTCAGTGTACTGTGTGGGAGGAAGAGGACGATATTCCTTTAGTTTTTCTCAAAGAACAATTAAATCATATTAATAAAGAGAATACAACAGTAATTCAAACTGAATACGAGTCTTGGGTACATTTAAATATTTCACAGGGCACTGGCACTCTTGATGATTATATGCAGGTGGATGACGATCTTGTTACATCAGAGTTTCCTACTGATGTGGATATTGTCAAGTCTTACCTAGATATGGATGACAGCGAAAGTGATGATGAACAGGAAGATTTTCAGCCACCTTCCAACGATATGGTTGCTAATTCTATAAGAATTTTAAATTTATATTTACAGACAAATGAAGATACAACTGAATGTATTTATAGAGATTTAAATAGAATTGAAGCTTTTTTTGAAAATAAGATTAAAAAAACTGTACATCAGTCACAAATTACTGATTATTTTACACAAGAATGAAATTCATACATGTACATGTACATTATACTTTTATTTGAAATAAATACATAATGTAGTTTTTTTTACTTAAATAAATATATATGTATGTACATACTAATTTTTTTTTGTAAAATTCTTTTACTCGAAGTCTTAATAACTCGAACTTTTTTTGTGGCAAGTCATGGTTCGAGTTATCGAAGTTCGACTGTATTTTAATTTTAAAATACAAAATGGTAAAATTTATATAATGTAAATAGGACATTTTATTTAAAAAATAATAAAGAAAATAGATAGAACCGAATATTTAAATTTTTTCTTAATTAATATTTTTGTACTTATACAATATATTTTATAATTTTATAATAATAAAAACAGATCGAACTGAATATTTCAATTCTTTCTTAATTTAGATTTTTAGATCTTCCTTGCACTGAGATTTGATATTATTTTGATTCTGTTTAAAATATTGCTTCAAGCGCATTAAAATAAATTCATAGACAAAAACAGATATTATTTCTTTCTTGTGATCTCTACAAGAGAAAGAGAATGCATAATTTTCAATTGCAGAATACACTGTTTCTTCATATACACGAGGGTTATCTACGAGTATATATAATATTAATTTATCTTGAATATATTTGGATAATCTAAATATGTTAATATTTGGGTGGATTAAGAAACCACGACTTTTAACATTTGTTAATTCCGCATCTTTTATGTGACATACATTTTCTTTGTTTACAAGCAATATAATATATATATATATATATATATATATATATATATATATATATATATATATATATATATATATATATATATATATATATATATATATATATATATATATATATATCTGCTCATATTACTACTTTTTTCCAAATTTCCAACTGCTCTTTTGGAGCACGAAACAAAGATATTTTGTCATGATTTGAGTCATACCCGCTGGTACAATTGGACGCAAAACACTTACGACCCATTGCAAACTAATTGTTTATAACTATTTATCACCAAACAACACTAATGATTGAAAAAAGAAACCTGCGTTCATATGGCGTTGAGTAAATGCCGGCCTGTTTAAGCTATCTCTCTCTTTCAAAGTCATGCGCGCGAATGACATAAAGCTGGACGTTTACTAGCAGCGCTTATATACGAAGTTGCATAGGGCTGGTTCTAGGTAAATACAACTGAGAACGAGTTGCGCAAGCCAGGTGCGCACTGATAAGTAAGTTGTTCAATGTCAAAATCAATGAAGTGTTAAATACTAATCAAAGTGTCATGTTACTCACAGATTTAACGTTTAGGTATCACTATAGTTAAAGACCACTTAGAAGTACACTTGTAAGTAACCGAAATAAATTTATTTTATCATTTGACAGCAAAATTTTACAAGAAAAGTAAGAGAGATTTTATACACGTTTACGTGGTTACACCTGTATGAGTAATCATCATAAGACAGTCATGTGGTGACCACACCAGATTTTTTATTTAAGGTAAGCCTTATTTGCCTCCATGATCTTATTTCGATTTTTCTTTTGAGAACTTCATTATGTTCTAAAGTTTAACTGAACGGTATAATACATTTTTTCTATCCTTTAATAACAGCTGTTTTCACGTTTATAGGAGTTCATGTTTGTTTGTTTACGCAGGATTTATTTCCTTAATAAACAGAAACAGAATTAAAAGTTAAAGTACTGTAGGAAGAAAATAATATTTCTTGCAAATATGCAATTATTATAAGCTCGTTTCAATTGCACGTACATGCCTCATATTTTCAAATCGCCAATGAAAAATTGTGCCGCAGTACAGTCACTTGTGTTAACTCCTATTATACTTCGTGACTAAAATCTTGTTAAAACATCTGGTAAAATTCAATAAGCTGGCAACACTGCCCAAAACTATAAATAGAACCACATACAATCTTAACACGTCCACTGCCAATCTATTACAGATAGATATATTATTGTCGAGACTTGTTTACTGTTATTAATATATAAATGTTTAATTTATTTTTTTGGGGTAAATATGAATAATGTAAATAGATCTAATCCAAATGCCAACGTAATCATCGAGGGGTGGGGATGAACGCATTCAACAAAAACAGAAAAATATTCGTTCGTAGAAAAACTGAGACATTAAAATTATAAAATATGTAACTTTAGTTTATATGCCTATTAAATTTAAAAGGTTCAACTGTGAAGCCAGTAAAATAATATGAGGTAATAACCTATGATAGTCTACACGCGCGAGAACGTCGCCAGCACCTACCTACAGTTATGTAGTGACGTGCCAGCGCGTTATTGGCATTGAACTTATTAAGGGCGAGATAGCTCAGTGATGTCGAGTTGGACTGTGGTTTTGAGAATTCAGGTTCAATTCCAACAGCGGACAAACAATTTTCATCACGTTAAAAACTATCTTTGTACCTTTCCGTCTACTAATATCTTTATAGGCCGTGATTTAACGGCTGGTGACCGCTCTTCATGCGCAAAATATATCATAAATCGATATCTGAGTGCCACACCTAGTAATGAGTAAAAGACGTGATTGTATATTTATTTTTTTAAATTTATAATTTTATTTGTTTTCATAGTTTACAACTTTCATGGCTGGTTTTATAAACGACAAATTAATTCACTTTCGAAGTAAAGTAAATTTATTCATTCAAATAATAGTGGAGCATTTGATAGTAATTACATGCCATACAATAAATACAATTATTTCGAATTTGTTAATTTAAATTCATTTACTATGGAAGTAAATCTATTCTGTCTTTTATAAAACCGGGCATAATAGTTGTTTATGTATCAAGGGTGAAAACAGGTGATTTTGGCCCGCGCCATGATTATTAGCACGAGGCGCAAATAACTATTACGAGTATATTCTGTTTTCATTCAACTGTAATCTGTACATTTTGTATATCGTATAATATACAGAAACCTCTTCTGTCGGGTTTTTATTCATCTCATATGAGCAAAATGATGCTTAATTTTAAGAAAACAATGTCAACTCAGCTTTATGGAGAAACATTGTAAAATTATTAATTAACATTTTTAGAGCTTTTAATAATAATGTACATCCTTCAATTCTAATTTTTTATTTTTTTTTGGCGATGTAGGTCTTTTTTAAAATTATTCAAAATCAAATTGCGACGATTTTACTAAAAGGTACTTATGCTTATATTTTATTTTTTTGAATACACTTCATGTTCACTAAATACTACTAATTTGATTTTGTTATAAATTGTCATTTTTAAACTAATAAATTTAAAATACATGTTATTAAATAAAAATGATCAAATTATTGACACCTTTTGTATAAAAAAATGTATGAGTTGTTTAGGAGTTATTAAATTATATACTTGACTTCCTGTATGTTTGAATCCCATAATAATTTTTAGTGATAGGTAAATTTTTCTTGATTTATTAAGTTGCAAACTGGCATGCGCCTAGCGCAGTACAAGCTGCGAATGTCGAATGTCGAGATATTTTGTTCTAAAATTGTTTACTGCCATTAAATTATATTACAATTTTTATTATTGTTTTTTTTTTTAAATTAGCGTCATATTATAAAATTATCTTATTTACTATTTGGATCAGATATGTATATATACCGTTACTTTATTTTAACGTGAAACATATTATTGTTTATATCCATGGGTACGAATTGAACAGCAATTTATTAGAGTATGTTTTTTAAAATGAAACATAGGGAATATATTTAACTGAATTTATTACATTTAAAGATTATAAGAAAGTAACAAATTAACAAATAAATAAACAATAATTACAGTAAATTTTCAAAAATGCATTCATTAATAGCTAAACAATGACCCTATCGGCTATAAAATTCTTAAACAACATTAACTATTTCGGTAATAGTTGCAGAGATGTTTTCAGTTGTTCTAAATTTAGGAATTTTTTTTTCGTATATACTTTTGATTTTTAAAATCTTTCACAAAAAATAAAAACAAAGATTGTCAAATCAGGAGAGCTAGCAAGCTATTCTACTCCTCCATCACGTGCAATCCAACTTCATGGAAATGTGCGATTTAAAAATTTTCAGATATTTTGAGCATTGTGCGCAGGGGTGTCGACATGTTAAAACCATGCGTTTTTAATATTTAAAGCTGTAAGTGCAGGTATCACTTTATTTTATAGCAGATATAATTAGTTTTAAGCCGTAATATTGTCGCTAATAAAAAAAACACAGTCATATAATGTATGTTCGTATTATATTAGCCCAAACGTTAACTTTCTTGTGCTATGAAATAGGTGCAAATTTTCCCTACTCTAATACCTAAAATTTTCGAATTTACTGCCCTATGACAATAAAAAGTTGCTTTGTCTGTAAAAACTCTATTTCAAAAATTCTCCGTTCTGTATCGTCTCCAATTATGTCCGGACGAAGAAATTTTGTTGTTCGTCCACGGTCTACATTTAATTCTTGGTGATTTTAAATGTGGTATGCTATAAATGAACTAGTCCTTTTTTAATAATTTGTGTACAGCACTTGTGCCCAATGGCTTTTTATAGACAATCTATTATTATTATTTATTAGCGTCATAATTTAATTTATTTTCTCTGCTTTAATACATGATTAGATCTATTTCTTGTAACGTTTTTCGTCCTTAGAGAAGTGTGTAGAATTCTTAAGGCACAAAAATAACTCACAACTATTTATGTTAAACGAAAATTAAAGTGTCTTTATTTAATGAATTAAATACAATAATAAATAAAACTATTTCAAACTAATTAACACTAGAACTAAACTTAAACACTACTTATAAATTTACTGAGACTAATATTATTTATGCCGGTATTACACGGTAATAAATTTACACGTATTTCTTGTCAAATTTTTACAACATATTTTACATCAAATGTCAGTCGTTTTACATGATCATAATAATATTTTAGAAATATTTGTACATACTAACAACATGATTTACTTTTATATTGGTACGAATTGTTACGCCTTCGTTTTCAGCATATTTCACTGTTGATCTAAGTTTTTGTGCACTTGAAAACAAGGTTAGCATTATTTTTTCATTATTATATATGATATAAATAAGTGAATGCGTTTATTCTTTTACATACCTATGTGTTTCGGTGCTGTTTGTATGAAAAAATGGTTCATCATGTAGAAAAAACGAAAGAAATATTCTCACTTTATTGCTTTTGGGATTGGTTGCGAAATGTTTTTTTTTTATATAAAAGAAAGATTAAACGAATGTACTGGGTGAAGCCCTGGATAGGTAGAAGGCAAGAATTATTTGAAGAGTATTTCAACGGCAATGGAGCAGTGCTATAGCAGGACAGTATGGTGTAAACTAATATTTAGTTTGTTTATAAACAAAGTATTATTTCACGTATTTAATTGTAATTATATATTCATGTTTCTTTATTTTATAATTTATATTGTAACAAAAATAAATAAAAGTGCAAACTCTGTTATAAATAACTATTTCTCAATTATTGTGCTCTATAATCGAAAAATGTTGCATAAATAAGAAGGAACTTTACTATAAATATTTTAAAGAAATATACTTCAATATAATAAAATAATTGCACTAGGCTTACAAAAATTAATATCATTCACAAAAGAAGTAACTCACTTTAATTTCTTTTCTAATTTAATAAAAAATGTATAATTCGAATGTAAAGGAGGCTTATGGAATCTAAAAGTGTAGATGGTAGACATCAGTGTATTTTCTTGAGTACATTTCGGATAGAAAATTTATCCATATCCATGTTAAAATACTGTTCGTAATATATAAACTAGCTTCTATCTCGTTAACTATCAAAGATATTGAAATTATGTACATGACATAAAATGTGCTTCTTGTGAAGACGAATCAAATGGCTATTTTAATTTTCAAAATCTAGTCTAGCTTGCGGAGAAACATTACTGTATATGATCGTAATGCCATATCCCCTCCTTTCAACGTCCTTGGAATTATCTCTGTAGATGCTTTTTTGTTTGTGACAAATGAAAGGTAGTTGTAAAATAATTATTTAAAACTGTCAACGCGTCAAGTAAAATGTGTGAAAAAAATCGATTTAGTTGTATTTTAGATACAGAAATACACCAACAAATTTCTTTTTCTAACCTAAATTCATTACAAAAATAATATTTCTCCTTGTATATTTGAAGACGGCTAGAGTCTGCCCAAAACGTTGTACTTTGTTTTTGTCTTCTATTGACTTATTACACCACCAGCACGAGCGGTCCCAGGAAACGGTCCGGGGTAGCTCTCGTCGAACCTCGGCCAGCTCAGTGAAGACGGGAATGGGTTGAGCAGCAAAACAATAAAACCAGGGCGCCAGTCGGTCTGGGCCGAGAATGGTTCGACGCTACTTGGCCGACAAAATAAGGAGCTACGGTCTACGGAAGGGTAAGGGGGAAAGATTTCGAAATAAAAGTCGTTCGTAAAAGACACGGGGGATTATATTAAAAAAAATAAAATGAGTACAAAAAAAATACTAAAGTTAAATTTACAAAATAAAAGGAATTTAAACTAAACAAAAATGAATCTAAGTTACAATCAAAAAAATAAACTAAAACAAGGGAATCTAATCAAGAGAGGAATTGAACGGATGAACATAAAAATAAAACAAAATGAAAGCGCAAAACAATGGGTCGCTGTGATTCCTGATAATGCTCAGGACTGCGTTCGTGGTCAAAATACCTAGTGAAACGAACAACACGAAGTCGGAGCCGCGGTGGTACCAGCGTAGCTTGTCCTCGTGGACTAGTGTAATAAAACTAACGCAGACCTACGCCTATTCGGCACACAAACTACACACTGCTAAAAATGACCTGCTGTCCTACGATATCAAAAAAAATTACTAACCCGCTTGACCAGATTTTACACAACAAAAACTAGATTACGAATTAATTCCCCGTGTTATAAATAATTAACAGTAACACGTTAAATAAAGCAAAAAATATATAAAATACAAAAATAAAACAAAATCTTTGCTTAGCTGTCTCCTAGGCGGCAGCACAGACGCAGCTTGGCTCGTCGGGAAGATGGCGGCAACACCCGAAGTTTCAAAACCACAATAGCGCCAAAAGGGTGCGGTCGACGAGAAGATGGCGGCGGCGTGACGTCACTAACAATTTTTGGGCGAGGCGCAGAGTTGGAAAAAGAAGCGCAAACTTCAAGAACTCAAAACTACGGTCTCGTCACCAAAAATTCACGTACAGCAACACGTAGCAAAGGAGATGAACCAACAATCGGTCAACGGACCGAGAGTGAAGAAACAAAAAAAACGGAAAGACGAAAACGAAGAAAGAAAAAGCCTGAAAGAGAATTTACGATTAGAATCATAGCGTAAGCGGGACGATACTGTATTTGGAAATGAATCAATCAATGGCAACAAAAATACACGGACGCGGAAAAATTACTTCATTATACATTTACCTGAATTGGTAGGCGGCTTTAAAGTTGCAAGAAAAAAACAGAAGACTGGTGAAAATAAAATCCGGAACAACTCCGCGGAATACACTATTCCAAAAAAAGATCGTGCGACTCTTAAATCCCGAATAAATCGGTATGATTTTACGTCGAAAACACTCAAAATCGTAAAACGTAAAATCAAAAAAAAATCAGCCAACACACGACTTCTCACTTCGAACTCTGATTTTCTAATCAACGGAAAAGGTAAGTCGGAAGCAGTATAATTCCGTAATTTTTCGCGCATCCACTAATTGGTGCCCAATTGATTCATCCGCAATGACAGGAATCGTTTGAAATGATTTCGCCATGATTCCAAACCGCAATTCCCTCGCAGAGCATCCTTGTTGGAACGGTAAACGGCCCAACAGGCGACAAAAACACTAGCTCAAGACGACACCTATACATAAGAAAAAGAATGAAATAAATAAACATTAAAAATTAGGATGTCACGTTACCGGCTTAAATTTTACTTGACAGAACTAAATTAAAAATAAATCTACCGATTGAAAATTTTTCAAAAGCTAACTAAATACTCAACATAATCTAAACATTACCAAAAAAAAAATGTGAAACTAAATAAACAAAGAAATTAACATGACTCGAACAATTATTCTACAACTCGCAAGACGAAACTAAAACAAAAGTACACGTGATAACCTAATCTTTGAAAAATTGAGCAGAATGAATGAAATAAAGAAAACTGAAATGACTAGACAAAGTGAGTAGAACATAAGTTAATGAAAAATGAGTTTTAGGTAACTAGTGGCGTAAGAAGAAAAGAGGAAATAAAGACGGAAAAAGGTTGAGTCGAAACGAAAGTGTAACAGACTTCAATTCAGATTTTATGTGCAGAGCAAATCTGTGAATGTGATCTTGTTCTGTTTCTACTTCTTTTGTAGTAATGGTTGCTAAAGCTTCAATAACATTTTTGAAAAAATCATTTTCTGTTGCTTGTTTCACTTTTTTCTTCGGTGGCTCTTCTTTGTGCTAGTTAATAAAAAATTAATTTGAAGTAGTTATTTGTTCAACTAGATGGAACAATATTTTTTTGGAGATTTTATTGTAAATAGTAAAGGGGATAATGAATGTAGTTCAGATATTTCATCGTCAAATATTAATTCAGGCTGTACTAGACTCCCTCCAAAGTTTAAATGCTGTGTTTCTGTTTGATTATTTTCCTGCACGAAAAATATGATTAAGAAAAATTTGAGATATTTACTCAGTATGTTGAAGCATTCCACCTGAAGTTCGTTAACCAACAATTTGTTATCGCGTAAATAGGGTTTCTTGTGGTCTTAACAAGAATGTGGATCTGTATAGAATAGTGGAAAAGTTATTGGCGCGCGTTTAAAAACTATACAAACGTAAAGTTTTCAAGAAAATTATTTTAAATCGCAAGAAATATTTCTATATGATAACACAAAAACTAAAATTTAATAAAATATAGTATTTTATTTGATATTATAATATAAAAATAAAGAAATTTAGTTACAATATTATTTCAATTATAAATAATCATATATAAAGTATATTATTTTATAAGGAGCTAAAGTGATACTTTTTGAACGCTTGTCCGTCGGTATACAGAGTTTATATATATATAAACTCTGTATACCTGCATAATGTTTGTTTTTTTGTATACTATGTAAATTATATATTTCCTAAACTATATGTGTATTATTTTTTTGCTACGTAATTAAATATATATTTTCTTATTTTTAGTGTAGTTATTTACAGTACTAACAAAATAATGATGGAATATAGCGATAAATATATAAGTTTATAGATCTGTCAATGCTAATTGGTTGCAAATAGTCTATATTGTTTATTTGAAGTATTTTCTTCCTAAATTAATTTAATAGACGACTACATACAAATTTATTGCCCATGTTTAAACACTATGGGTCCATTTTTCATGCTAACATCCAGTATGGCATATAAAAGAACTAGATTGTCATAAAATAATGATGTTTACGGTTCTTGAAAATAACTTGCGTTCATTCCGAACTAAATTTTAGCACATATATTCATTCTACTTTTAAACATTTATGAAGCTAAATCCAGATCCAATTTACGCTTCTTGAAAGATACTTGAATAATAACATTCAAGTAAAAAGATTTATAAGTTTCTTTTACCCTATTTTCGTTATGTACAGTAGTGATATTCAAATTATTTAACAACTGGTACGCCTCGCCTCCTCCCGCGTAGTCAAACAATTTCCACAGCAAACTTAGTTTTTTTTTGACAAGGTGTAATGGGTACTTCTTCCTTTACTCTATTATCTTTTGTCAAATATGTCCTTCTTTCAGCTATGATTTTACATTTCAACTAATTGAAATATGATAAACTTCTGACGCCATTATCAACTGTACAGGCTGGTTGAATATCACCACTGATTATGTCTGTAAACAGATAAAGTTAAAGTTTTTTTTCAGATTACCGATTAGTATGTACCTTATTGCTAATAAAATGTACCTACATGTAATGAAGATAAAGATATCTTAACTGGGATCCTGAAGAAGACTGATTTGCAGTCAAAACGTTGGTGTCTTATTGAAATTTAGTGATAGCCTGAATTCTTTAAAACTGTCATCCTTCAAGAAGTTTATAATTTTGAACCGAATTTGGAATCTTCTGATTTAGTTATTAAACTATTATTTCCGTTTAAGTACCATAATCTGATTTATAATATAATTAGGTACAATATACTTGCAATATAAAAATATAAATAAAGCGAAAGTAGACTTCATTTATGGATTGCATAGTTTATTCCTGGGCAACATTTCGATAGTTCTGATGTATTTACTTTGTCAGCTTAATCTTATTAAGGCAGTGTCCACTTCAAAACTATTAAATAAAAACTTTAATATTAATAAATAAACATTTATAAATACAAATCTACTTACCTTATATCTCAGACAAAACATGGATAGTCTGAACCTTTACATACATTTGACGTTTGAGGTTAAAACCATATCCAAAAATTTTATTATTACTTTATTATTTTGTAAACAACATATAATATATTCATTATTGTTATCATTATTAGTCAATCATTTTTACATATCTGTCAGCCAAATTGAATTTTGAATGAAACTTCGATACTTGAGTGTACATCATACGTCATCAAAAATCCGAATCACACAACGAAAACTCATGATTCAAGAGCACCAACAATAAATCTATGCAAATTTGAATTTCAGCAATTAATTTCTTACAAATGTCATTATAATAAAATGTAAAATGTAAAAATGATTGACTAATAATGATAACAATAATGAATATATATACATTATATGTTGTTTACAAAATAATAAAGTAATAATAAAATTTTTGGATATGGTTTTAACCTCAAACGTCAAATGTGTGTAAGGTAAGTATATTTGTATTTATAAGAGTTTATTTATTAATATTAAAGTTTTTATTTAACAGTTTTGAAGTGGACACTGCCTTAATAAGATCTGGTGTACTTTGGCAGCTGGAAAGGGTTTCTCGGGACTGCAAGATATTCTGGGAACGATGAATATTGCAGTGATGTCTGAAAAACTCTTCAGGAAGTGTCACAATAAAGTAGGAGAGCACTGGCAGAATTCATTAACTCTTGGCATGGAAGAAGCTGCAAAAGTGGAATTGGAACATGCACGAGAAACTGGAGATATGATGAATGATGATATTGGAATGTGCACCGTTGTTGTTGATGGAAATTGGTCGTACAGGAGCTACGGTCACAGCTATACTGCGAAATCTGGTGTTGCGGTCATAGTAGGTCATTATTCTAAGAAATTATTGTTTTTAGGAATTCGGAATAAGTACTGCAGCATTTGTGCCGTGGCAGAGAGGAGAGGAATGAATATCCCAAACCATAAATGCTTCCGAAATTGGCATGGTTCTTCACCAGCAATGGAAGCCGATTTGATTGTTGAAGGAATTTGCGTAAGTGAAAAACTGTATAATTTACGGTATACAAGATTTATAGGTGATGGAGATTCATCAGTTCACAAACGTTTGTTGGAATGCGTACCGTACAGTGCTTCCATAAAGAAGATTGAATGCACAAAGTATTTAGTGAAAAGGGTTAAGAAACAGCTCTATGAATATCCTACACGTAAAGGTAACAACAGACGTATATTAACAAACGTTAAAATAACTTTTATATGTAAGTATACAAACAAAGTAATTACAAGTAATTGTAATGATATTGAACCGTCTGAAGATTTATTACGTTTTGATTTGCTGCAGATTATTCCGCATTGTTTTGGAAACCATGATGGCTGTCGGGCTGAAGTGTAGTAATGCAGCCCTAATTGACGATAACAACACATATGACACTTTTACTAGTGCCATGAAAGTAAAATTGAACTCAATTATGAATCTGTTGGTAAGAAATTCTTCTTTTGTAGTGCGGAGGAATATATGCATTTTGTAAATAAGTTTAAAGGCGGAAAACAAGTGTTCTATGGCAGAAGAGATTCATATAATGTCAGATGTTATGGTGCTGGATTTCACTATCAGTATGAACCCGAGTGGAAAGCCAATCAGGGTCAAAGTCCGGGCAAATATGTAAAAGATGTAATATGGCGGCGTCAGGAAAAACTTAGACTACTTCAAGCATCATCTAAGAGAGATATAAGAAGGAAAGTACTGGAAACCTCTAAAGTAACAAATGTTGATTATGGTACTAAGTCTCAGAGACCGGATATGAGTGTTACGGAATTATATGATGTAATTTGTAAATTAATAGTTACGTTGCGTGTAGATATAAACAAGTGCAATGAGTTGGAAATAAAAACGCGTGGACAATCTGAAAACATGTTATGGATGAAGGAAAGAAAGCATAGATTAACCGCTTCAAACTTTGGTGAAGTATGTAAACGAAAACTTCCAGCGGGACCACTTGTGGAAAGAATGCTTTACGTTCGAAATATTACAACTGCAGCAACTGATTGGGGTAAAACTAGAGAATCTGTGGCAATACAAGTTTAAGAGCAGGTAACTGGAGTTACAGTAACACCATGTGGTTTATTTGTAAATTTAGAACCTAATGCAGGATATTTAGCTGCTTCGCCAGATGGTTTAGTTGATCAAAATAAGATAATTGAAGTGAAATAATATACAATTATATAGTTTTTATTCTGTTAATGAATATATGTCTTATGTATAAATGTTCTTTAGCTTATAATTATAATTTTGTTTTTACTGTTTAGGTATCCATAGAATAATGTATTTTTTTTGTCTGTCATCCTATATCATTGTATTTGATCGATGGAAAGAAATTTATTATTATTATTATTATATGATTATGTATAACTGAAATAAAATTGTAAGTAAAATTTTTTATTTTTATATTATATCAAATAAAATACTATATTTTGTTAAATTTTAGATTTTATTGTGTTGACATGTGGTTTAAAATCATTTTCTTGAAGATCTTCAAGTTTGTTTAGCTTTTAAACGCGCGCCAATACTCCTTCCACTATTCTATAAAGAATATTCCTGATTTTCTGTGATAGGTCGGATCCACATTTTTGTTAGGACCACAAGAAACCCCACTTACGCAATAACAAATTGTTGGTTAACGAACTTCAGGCCAAATGTTTCACCTTAAGCCCCTGGCACATATAGCGTCAAGACTCCGAGTCTGCTACAAACTGCTGAAAAACTGAGAGTCACGTCCAAAACGGGTGTCACATATAAGCCCCTGACACATATAGCGTCAAAACTCCGAGTCTGCTACAAACTGCTGAAAAACTGAGAGTCACGTCCAAAACGGGTGACACATATAGAGTCGGTGTTTCTGGCAGTCAGAATTAAATATTTGTTAATTTTAACGTGTTATTTGGTAATTTGTATTATTTAAAATATTTATGGACTATTAAGAAATATAAAAACTATAAACTACGCAATATAAAACAAAAAATTAAAATAAAATTATATGAACTATAAATGAAATATAAAAACTTAAATGTATTATTTAAAATATTTATAAACTATTAAGAAATATAAAAACTATAAACTAGGATTAATAAAACAAAAAATTAAATTAAAAAAAATTTACATGAACTATAAATGAAATATGAAAACTTAAAAGTATCTAACTATGTATAAAGTAAATGAATTTAACTATAAAAATGTACAAAATATCAAACAATAATAATTCATACGTCAAACAACAAAGGAAGATAGCGAAAAAACCAGCATCATAATGAAGTTGGTTTTCGGCAGTCTTGACTGCTGAAAATAGAGGCGTTTCTATTTTTGGCAGTCAAATGGTAGACTCGGAGTTTTGACGCTATATGTGCCAGGGGCTATAGAGTCGGTGTTTCTGACAGTCAGAAATAAATATTTGTTAATTTTAACGTGTTATTTGTTAATTTGTATTATTTAAAATATTTATCGACTATTAAGGTGAAGCATTCCGCCTGAATACAACAACAGAACAGTGGTGAAACGACGATCTGTCGTGATCTATTTGAAATAAAATATCTTTTTTATTATAAATGAAACATATTATTTATTGTACATATTCTTGTAGTCAAAGGTTTAAAGTTTTATAATCTTATATACTAAACGGCTTAATTCCCTATGTATATATAATTTCATCACAATCAGTCTGACAATTTTACAGCCTAAACGGTTTAGCCGATTTATTTACAACTTTTTTTATTTGATAGAGGCACTGAATACATAATATATGTATACTCACTGATAGAGGTCATTCATGGGGAGTGCCTTTTGATAGTCTCAAATTTTTCGTGCACATGATGTGCGAGAAAACTTGAAAAAACATGCGTTTTTGGGGCAAAATCAACTAAGAGTGTTGAGGCTTTGAAATTTTTAAGAAGAACATCAAACGTCACTTTGACATTTGTCAGTGGACATGTCGCATTTTTAATTATAAATTATTTAAATATTAAATGTTTTAGAGTAGTTTTGAAATATTTTACGCACATTGGGGGACTGAGGGGACGTTTTTATTATAATTATACATTTCAAATGTGTATATTTAAAAAGTAAATTTTTGACACTTCACTATGAAGTTGGTTTTAAAGCAAAACGTCAAATTGACAAGTTTTATAAAGTATAAAGAATATGGTGGCTTTGAAATTTTGAAGAAGAACATCTACTGTCATTTTGACATTTGTCAGTGGACATGTCGTATTTTTAATTATAAATTATTTAAATATTAAATGTTTTAGAGTAGTTTTGAAATATTTTATGCACATTGGGGGACTGAGGTGACGTTTCTATTATAATTACAAATTTCAAATATGTGTATTTAAAATTTTATCCACGGCAGAGTACAATTTAGAAAAACCAGATAACTCGAATTGGAATCATTTGATCACTCTTAAATTTTCTTTCGGTAATACGAAAGTTATTTTAAAGGGCATGTGGGCAAAATTATAATATTTTCAATCGTCAATTATTTCAGTGAAATTGCAACAAAACCTATCGTGTTTGGTGTCATATTAAAGGGCTTCAGAAGAACCTTTAGATAAAAAAATTAAAAAGTTAGTTTTTGAAAAAGCAATGAGCGTTCGCCGGAATTTGAAGACTTTACGATTGTCAATTGTTTCAAATTTCAAATATTCGGATTAATGCCGTATTTAATGTCATATGAAAATTTGGAAGAAATTTTATATGAAATAAAAAAAAATGAAGAATGTCAATTGTTTTAAACATAAAATATTTTTTGGTATCAAATAAAAAGTCTTTTAAAGGGATCGCGTGAATTTTTTTTTTTCGATTCGCAATTGGTTTAGTGAAATTGCTTTGAAACCTATCGTATTTGATATCGGATGAAATGCCTTTTGAAGTGTTTTCGTGCAGCATTTAATTTAATTTTGATCGGCAATTGTTTTAGTGAAAGTGCTTAACAATCTATCGTGTTTGGTATCTAATGAAAGGTCTTTTGAAGAGATCGCGGACAAAATTAAATATTTTACGATTGGCAATTGTTTTAGTGAAAGTGCTTCTAAACTTATCGTGTTTGGTATTAAATGAAAGGTATTTTGAAGAACTTGCGTACAAAATTTATTACTTTTCGATCGTCAATTGTTTTAGTGAAAGTCCTTAAAAACATATCGTGTTTGGTAACAAATAGAAGGATTTTTGAAGGGCTAGCGTAAAAATTTTTAAGACAAAACGTCAACTTGACAAATTATTTTTAAAAGTATATAATAAAACAAAGCAAATTTGTGTGCGGTAAAAATATACATTTAAAAAAAAAAAATTGACAGCAGCATTCTGCAATGCAAAAAAGTTTATTTCAGCGATTTCCAACAGTTTTTCAAAAAAGTTTAGAGAAAAATTTCAATTGATTTCATGTACATACAAAATATAATTGTAAAACATTATAAAAACTGACGTCCAAAAGATTTTTAATAATTTAGCAAAATGTACAATTGTTTTCGTGAAAGTATTTAAAACCTATCGCGTTTGTATCAAAAAGAAAGATTTTTTGAAGGGTTTGCGTACAAAATTTAATACTTATAGATCCTCAATTGTTTTAGTGAAAATGCATCAAAATTCTTCGTGATTAGTATCAAATGAAAGGTCTTTTGAAGAGCTCACGTGCATAATTGGATTTTTTTCAATCGTCAGTTGTTTTAGTGAAAGATCTTCGCAACCTATTGTGTTTAGTATCAATTAAAAGGTCTTTGGATGGAATGATACGCAGAAATGATTTAGATTTGTAACAATTGCATTTATATTGTGTCAACTGTCTTACAAAAGTGAATTCTACTTCAGGGTCCGCGGAGCTAGCGTGAGGCCTGGCGAAGCCAGGGCGACCGCTAGTCCATATACTAAAAGCCGTAGAGGTATATTTGTATATCAGTATATTTGTATAGATTCACCACTGTCAATTGCTCACCTCTACAGCCTAGACGGTTTGTCCGATTAATTTGAAACTTTTTTTATTTGATAGAGGCCAACTTGAAATGTGACCTTTTTATAAATTCATAATTTTATTACGCATGATGTGCGAGAAAACTTGAAAAAACATGCGTTTTTGGGGCAAAATCAACTAAGAGTGTGGAGGCTTTGAAATTTTTAAGAAGATCAAACGTCACTTTGACGTTTGTCAGTGGACATGTCGCATTTTTAATTATAAATTACTTAAATATGAAATTTCTCTGAGTAGTTTTGAAATATTTTACACACATTGGGAAGATGAGGGGACGTTTTTATTATAATTACAAATTTCAAATATGTATATTTAAAAAGTAAATTTTTGACAGTTCACTGTGAAGTTGGTTTAAACGTCAAATTGACAAGTTATATAAAGTATACAGGTAAACCAAACCAAAATTGTCCTCGGTAAAAATATATAGTGAAACTAAGCAAATATTGTTTATTATTATTTATTTAAATTTATTATCGATATTTATTTTATTGAAAGTTTTTCAAAACTTATCGTATTTGGTATAATATAAAAGTTTTGAAGGTCACGCATGTAGAATTAAGATTTTTTCCAATCAGCAAATGTTTTAGTGAAAGTGCTTCAAAACCTATCGTGTTTGGTATCAAATGAAAAGTCTGTTGAAGGGCTCGCGTACAAAATTAAATATTATTCGATCGGCAATTGTATTAGTAAAAACGCATCAAAACCTATCGTGTTTGGTATCAAATGAAAGGTCTATAGAAGGGCTCGCGTAGAAAATTAAATATTATTCGATCGGCAATTGTTTTAGTAAAAATTCATCAAAACCTATCGTGTTTGGTATCAAACGAAAAGTCTATTGAAGGGCTCGCGTAGAAAATTAAATATTATTCGATCGGCAATTGTTTTAGTAAAAATGCATCAAAACCTATCGTGTTTGGTATCAAATGAAAGGTCTATTGAAGGGCTCGCGTAGAAAATTGAATATTATTCGATCGGCAATTGTTTTAGTAAAAATGCATCAAAACCTATCTTGTTTGGTATCAAATGAAACGTCTATTGAAGGGCTCCCGTAGAAAATTGAATATTATTCGATCGGCAATTGTTTTAGTAAAAATACATCAAAACCTATCTTGTTTGGTATCAAATGAAACGTCTATTGAAGGGCTCGCGTAGAAAATTGAATATTATTCGATCGGCAATTGTTTTAGTAAAAGTACATAAAAACCTATCATGTTTGGTATCAAATGAAAGGTCTGTTGAAGGGCTCGCATACAAAATTGAATATTATTCAATCGGCAATTGTTTTACTAAAAATGCATCAAAACCTATCGTGTTTGGTATCAAATGAAAGGTGTTTTGTAGGGTTCGCATACAAAATTTAATATTATTAGAGCGGCAATTGTTTTAGTAAAAATGCATCCAAACCTATCGTGTTTGGTATCAAATAAAAGGTCTTTTGAAGGGCTCGCGTACAAAATTGAATAATATTAGATCGGCAATTGTTTTAGTAAAAGTGCATAAAAACCTATCGTGTTTGGTATCAAATAAAAGGTCTTTTGAAGGGCTCGCGTACAAAATTGAATATTATTCGATCGGCAATTGTTTTAGTAAAAGTACATAAAAACCTATCATGTTTGGTATCAAATGAAAGGTAGTTTAAAGAGTGTGTGTGCTGCTTCGTAGCCTATCTTGCTTGGTATCAATTAAATGTATTTTAAAGGACAGACGTGTAGAATTGAAAACTTTTACTTCGGAAATAATTTGATTTATATAGTGTCAATTGTCTTACAGAAGTGAATCCTATTTCAGTGTCCGCGGAGCATAGCGTGAAGGCCTGGCGAAGCCAGGCTGACCGCTAGTAATATTACTAATTTGATATATCTTTCATATAATAAAAGAAAATAAATTATATATTACACCAAATTTAATTTGAATTTATTTAAAAATAGACCTACGATATCAATATAAAAATTACAGTAAATTATAAATACGACAGACTAAGCCTGATGAAATTTTCAGCCAAATTAAACATTACTATTTTTAGCAAAAAAATAAAATAGGCCAAAATACCATGAAAAACAGAGTTTTTCTTTTTTTTCTCAAAAGTGTTGTGTTTAATTTGGCTGATTTTTTTTTGTGTTATAGACTATCTTAATTTTAAATATACATATTTTTTTTATTAAAAACGTAGGGCCCAATTTTGAGAAAATTTTACTCAAAATTGTGAATTTGGCTGCTTCATTTATATAATTTTTTTCATATATTTTCATGATTTATTTGCTCTTGAATAGTATTTATTCATGAACTACAATGTTATAAGAAAGTAATACACTGCTTTATATTTATCTATATAATGACATTTGTGAGAAATTAATTGTTGAAATTCAAATTTGCATAGATTTATTGTTGGTGC
The DNA here is from genome assembly GCA_911728475.2 of Pterostichus madidus. NCBI lineage: Eukaryota > Metazoa > Arthropoda > Insecta > Coleoptera > Carabidae > Pterostichus > Pterostichus madidus. Next base: position 24,432,316 of record OU452317.1, on the reverse strand, counting down.
TCTTGAATCATGAGTTTTCGTTTTGTGATTCGGATTTTTGATGACGTATGATGTACACTCAAGTATCGCAGTTTTATTCAAAATTAAATTTGGCTGACAGATATGTAAAAATGATTGACTAATAATGATAACAATAATGAATATATATATATATTATATGTTGTTTACAAAATAATAAAGTAATAATACAATTTTTGGATATGGTTTTAACCTCAAACGTCAAATGTCTGTAAGGTAAGTAGTTTTGTATTTATAAGTGTTTATTTATTAATATTAAAGTTTTTATTTAACAGTTTTGAAGTGGACACTGCCTTAATAAGATTAGGCTGACAAAGTAAATACATCGGAACTATCGAAATGTTGCCCAGGAATAAACTATACATTCCATAAATGAAGTCTACTTTCGCTTTATTTATATTTTTATATTGCAAGTATTTTGTACCTAATTTTATTATAAATCAGATTATGGTACTTAAACGGAAATAATAGTTTAATAACTAAGTCAGAAGATTCCAAATTCGGTTCAAAATTATAAACTTCTTCCAGCGGGACCACTTGTGGAAAGAATGCTTTACGTTCGAAATATTACAACTGTAGCAACTGATTGGGGTAAAACTAGAGAATCTGTGGCAATACAAGTTTATGAGCAGGTATCTGGAGTTACAGTAACACCATGTGGTTTATTTGTAAATTTAGAACGTAATGCAGGATATTTAGCTGCTTCGCCAGATGGTTTAGTTGATCAAAATAAGATAATTGAAGTGAAATGTCCATGTACAGCTCGACATTTGTCACCAAAAGAAGCTGCTGTTAAAATAAGAAACTTCTGTTCTGTTTTAGATGGTAATAAGTTAAAATTAAAGACGAATCACAATTATTATTAGCAAATACAAGGCCAGTTGTTCATAACAGGACGAAAGAAATGTGATTTTATTATTTGGACACCTCAGGGTATTGAAGTAGAGTTTGTTAAATGGATGCTTCCAATATTAAAGACATTTTATGTAAAAGAACTTGCTCCAGAAATTGTTGATTCACGAAAAGAAAGCAGTATGTCGATCAGGAATATGCCACAGAATCCATAGAAACAGCTAAAGTTTGATTTTTCTATCAAATACTTTTTCTGACGCTCGTTAGAATCAAAGAATTTCTTTAGCAGAACGACATTTTCTGCCGCTCACGTGAGTCAGAGAAATTATATGACATAATGGGTAAATATTCCGGCGTTTGAAGAAAAAAATGGCATATTTTATGTGCAGTAAAAGTGACGTTTTGTGCTTCATCTGTAGTTAATGGAGCAGTGCACAAAATGTATTACTTCAGCTCCTTATAAAATAATATACTATTATATATGATTATGTATAACTGAAATAAAAATGTAAGTAAAATGTTATTTTTATATTATAATATCAAATAAAATATATTTTATTAAATTTTAGTTTTTATTGTGTTGACATCAAATAGAAATATTTCCTGTGATTTAAAATAATGTTTTTGAAAATCTTCACGTTTACATAGTTTTTAAACGCGCGCCAATAACTTTTGCACTATTCTATACAGATATACATTTTTGTCAGGACCGCAAGAGACCCTACATACACGATAACAAATTGTTGGTTAACGAACTTCAGGCGGAATGCTTCACCTTAATGCCTTGTGCACACGGGGAAACTTTTTAAAATGCTTCCTGAAATTTGTTTCCAAAGAAGAAGAAGTATTTGGGAAACTTGTAATATCAGCCTAAGCCTGTTCACACGGCAAATGTAAAAGTTTCTTCAATACTAGTAATTTTTTTCTTAAAAGTCCCTAGATACTTGGGGAATTATTTATATTATTATAATAACACAGGTAACAGCTGCAGCTAATAATAAAAATTCTTCTTCAGACATTTTTCCTCTGAAATGATAAAACAATGGTTGTATTTAAATATTTATGTTTTTATTATGTATGTATTTTACCTCACTAGAAAAATATATTAACAAAAAGTACACTAAATGCACGTATAAACTGCTAAACAAATCTAATCAACGCTAAAATTTAGTTCGTAATAAAGTGTTTTATAATTCTAACCTCAAACACACGATACAAATGTCAAAATAAATGAGAAGTTAGATGCATGTCAAAAAGTTTCCTCAAAATCTCTCGAGTTTTATCGGCGCCGTTAACTTTCGGGAAACATTTCGTACTTCTTCTTCTTTGGAAACAAATTTCAGGAAGCATTTTAAAAAGTTTCCCCGTGTGCACAAGGCATAAGAAATATAAAAACTATAAACTACGAAATATAAAAGAGAAAAATTAAATTAAAAAAAAATTACATGAACTATAAATGAAATATAAAAACTTAAATGTATTATTTAAAATGTTTGTCGATTATTAAGAAATATAAAAACTATAAATTAGGATATATAAAACAAAAAAATAAATTTAAAACAATGACTTGAATTATAAATGAAATATGAAAACTTAAAAGTTTCTAACTATGTATAAAGTAAATGAATTTAACTATAAAAATGTACAAAAATCAAACAAGAACATAAACAATAATAATTCATACGTCAAACAACAAAGGAAGATAGGGAAAAAACCAGCATCATAATGAAGTTGGTTTTCGGCAGTCGTGACTGCTGAAAATAGAGGCGTTTCTATTTTTGGCAGTCAAATGGTAGACTCGGAGTCTTGACGATATATGTGCCAGGGGCTTTAAGGTGAAGCATTCCGCCTGAAGTTCGTTAACCAACAATTTGTTATCGTGTATGTAGGGTCTCTTGCGGTCCTGACAAAAATGTATATCTGTATAGAATAGTGCAAAAGTTATTGGCGCGCGTTTAAAAACTATGTAAACGTGAAGATTTTCAAGAAAATTATATTAAATCACAGGAAATATTTCTATTTGATGTCAACACAATAAAAACTAAAATTTAATAAAATATATTTTATTTGATATTATAATATAAAAATAACATTTTCCTTACATTTTTATTTTAGTTATACATAATCATATATAATAGTATATTATTTTATAAGGAGCTGAAGTGATACATTTTGTGCACTCCTCCATTAACTACAGATGAAGCACAAAACGTCACTTTCACTGCACATAAAATTTTTCATTTTTTCTTCAAACGCCGGAATATTTACCCATTATGTCATATAATTTCTCTGACTCACGTGAGCGACAGAAACTGTGTTTCTGCTAAAGAAATTCTTTGATTCTAACGAGCGTCAGAAAAAGTATTTGATAGTAAAATCAAACTTTAACTGTTTCTATGGATTCTGTGGCATATTCCTGATCCACATACTGCTTTCTTTTCGTGAATCAACTATTTCTGGAGCAAGTTCTTTTACATAAAATGTCTTTAATATTGGAAGCATCCATTTAACAAACTCTACTTCTATACCCTGAGGTGTCCAAATAATAAAATCACATTTCTTTCGTCCTGTCATGAACAACTGGCCTTGTATTTGCTAATAATAATTGTGATTCGTCTTTAATTTTAACTTATTACCATCTATAACAGAACAGAAGTTTTTTATTTTAACAGCAGCTTCTTTTGGTGACAAATGTCGAGCTGTACATGGGCATTTCACTTCAATTATCTTATTTTGATCAACTAAACCATCTGGAGAGGCAGCTAAATATCCTGCATTACGTTCTAAATTTACAAATAAACCACATGGTGTTACTGTAACTCCAGATACCTGCTCATAAACTTGTATTGCCACAGATTCTCTAGTTTTACACCAATCAGTTGCTACAGTTGTAATATTTCGAACGTAAAGCATTGTTTCCACAAGTGGTCCCGCTGGAAGAAGTTTATAATTTTGAACCGAATTTGGAATCTTCTGATTTAGTTATTAAACTATAATTTCCGTTTAAGTACCATAATCTGATTTATAATAAAATTAGGTACAAAATACTTGCAATATAAAAATATAAATAAAGCGAAAGTAGACTTCATTTATGGAATGTATTGTTTATTCCTGGGCAACATTTCGATAGTTCTGATGTATTTACTTTGTCAGCCTAATCTTATTAAGGCAGTGTCCACTTCAAAACTGTTAAATAAAAACTTTAATATTTAATGGCATAAACTGGCATAATGGTGAAAGCGAAAAATTGTATATAAAAAGCTATACTATATCAGAATCTATAGAAACAGTTAAAGTTTTATTTTTCTGTCAAATACTCTTCCTGACGCTCGTTAAAATCAAGGAATTTCTTTAGTTCACCTGCGGCAGAAAATGTTTTCCTGCCGCTCACGAGTGGCAGAGAAATTATATGACATAATGGGTAAATAGTCCGGCGTTTGAAGAAAAAATAGCACCTTAAGGTGAAGCATTAGATCTGAAGTTCGTTAACCAACAATTTGTTATCGCGTAAGTAGGGTTTCTTGTGGTCCTAACAAAAATGTTGATCTGACTTATCACAGATAATCAGGAATATTCTTTATAGAATAGTGGAAGGGGTATTGGCGCGCGTTTAAAAACTTAACAAACTTGAAGATCTTCAAGAAAATGTCAACACAATAAAATTAAAATTTAATAAAATATAGTATTTTATTTGATATTATAATATAAAAATAAAAAAATTTACTTACAATTTTATTTCAGTTATACATAATCATATAATAATAATAATAATAAATTTATTTCGATCGATCATATACAATGATATAGGATGTCAGACAAAAAAAATAGATTATTCTATGGATACCTAAACAGTAAAAACTAAATTATAATTATAAGCTAAATAACAAACGCTGGAATATTTACTTGTCATAATTTCGCTGATACTCGTGGCAGAAAGACATTTTCTGCCGCAAGTAAACTAATGAAATTCCTTGATTTGAACGAGCGTCAGAAAAAGTATTTGACAGAAAAATCTAACTTTAACTGTATCTATAGATTCTGATATGTCATAATTTTCTAACGTTTAAAGAAAAACTATTTTATGTATCAAGGGTGTTAACATTTATTGGTAGGTAATATTATTTTATCATCTATAATAGTTATTTGTTACAAAACTGAATGTGATATTTTACTGGGCGAGAGCAAGCATATTCCAGCGTGAACTTTAAGCGAGCTTTGGAAGCTTGACAGCCCAGTAAAGACACTTTCAGGATGTGTTACGTACATACTCATACGGTTGCCGAACTAGACTTCGTCTCGTCCGGAAATTTCCTGCATTCGTTCGAAAAACTGCATTTTTCGTCCTTGTGTAACAATTATTTTCATCTTGGTACACAAATAGTTATTTTTTGTATGTAACTTCTTGGCGAACCAACAACTCAGATCATATGCCGCCATTACGCCTTTTTCCTAGAAAAACTATTTTATGTATCAGGGGGGAAAACAGATATTTTCGGCCCGTGGCATTATTATTAGCACCCGGCATTGCGCGCATCGTGCTAATAACATGCTCAAAATAAAAAAATCATAATTTCGCCCGTGGTACACAGTATTTTATGCACAACAAAAGAACATTTAATTTTTATATTTAAAAGATTGAAACAGGTATAATTTATATGTGAAAATAACATTTTACAAAATCAAGTATTTACAATAAACAAAACTTGCTACTTTATTTATGCATCCGTCGGAAATTATTTTATTATGGCTTTATGGCCAAAAACAAGTGTTTACGCCCGATTTTCATGACTAAACACATTAATTTTGGCCTCGTATAATTTTGTCAAAAAAGTTAATTAGGAAGTGTTAACATTTATTGGTAGGTAATATGATTTTATCATCTGTAATAGTTATTTGTTACAAAACTGAATGTGATATTTTACTGGGCGAGAGCAAGCATATTCCAGCGTGAACCGTAGGCGAGCTTTGTATGCTTGAAAGCCCAGTAAAGACACTTTCAGGATGTGTTACGTACATACTCATACGGTTGCCGAACTAGACTTCGTCTCGTCCGGAAATTTTCTGCATTCGTTCGAAAAACTGCATTTTTCGTCCTTGTGTAACAATTATTTTCATCTTGGTACACAAATAGTTATTTTTTGTATGTAACTTCTTGGCGAACCAACAACTCAGGTCATATGCCGCCATTACGCCTTGATCCGCTTTTAGGTGTTAAAGCTGTCGGTAGTAACGCAGAATACACTTGATAGAACGGCACTGTGACGTATTCTGCCCAATACAGAACACTTATGTCAGGTCTACACTAAGTCAAATTGAAAGAAATCTATTTTTAAGATCATATCTAGGTATATAATATAAGAAACGTATGACTCGTGTATCGCTTAAGCATCGGTAGCGAAACATGTCACATTTAGTTTCTCGCGATGTATTCACTTCATCTAGATATACTATTGAATCACGGTAACTGTTTGATTCAGTTACATGTGACTATCTATAGTGGTTTTCAAATATCGACGCTATACATGATGTACAATAATATTAGAAGGATGGCATTTTGATAAACTTCTCGCTGGGTAAAGATTTGCCTGACTGCTTAATCAGTTCAATTGGTTGGCATCAGTACACCGTAGAGCTTGAGCTTATGCCACTATTGAAAGTGACTTATGTTCAAGAATACGGCGACTTTAAACTCATCGTGTTGACAACGTACTTGGTGAATACAACTTCTGCTGCAAATAGTCATACATCTTGCACCCCGAAAACAATGTTGGGGGTGAATGTTATGTAGCCACTAAATACGACATATAAAATGAGATATGTTTAAATGAACAGGGACATCAAATATACCTTTTCAATGAATTCCTCCAATGTATTGTTCTTTAAAATAATTGTTTGAAAGCCAACCAGGTAGTTTCTTGTACATGTAGTTTTTTTCTTTTTTTTAAATCATCTGAAATTTGTAGATATTAGTAAGAAAATAAATGAAGACTTTAGATTTATATCAACTTACCGAAAATGTTTTTTTTATTACTATTTATGTATTTTGCATTTTATTTTGATGGAATGTTTGAGGTTATAAATGAAATACTTTTTATAACCGTACAATTAAAAACTTTTATGTTGAAAATATCGTTTATGGAAAGATAAATAATACATGCTCTCCTAAAATTGATAAAATATCTTATTATAAAAAAGTACCCGTGACTTTAAATATTATAATATAATATTACACGAAAAACAAAAGTAGACATATTTCAAACCACAAATTATGAAATGTTTATATATTTTCATGTATATCTCTATGTAGCACATCTTAACCCACATGATTATGATAGCTGCCATTCTTCCAGATCATTTTAACGCTGAGTGTATGTAAAAGCCCGTACCACTTGTGGAAAATGAGAATTTCGCGAAGTAGCAATAACAAATTCAAATTTCAAAAAAATATTTCATATATTTAATCTTATCCAAAATAAGAAACAAGTAGTACTACATAATCTTTGAACATTCAGCTTTTTGATAAAGGTATTGAAAAGAATATTTAATCTTTGTAATACAAATAAATTGGAATTGAAGTGTAAAAGATCATGATATCAAAATTTTAAGTCTGATTTTGTCAAAAATGTGTCGTTCAATTTGAATTTAAAAATTCTCTATAATTAAAAGTCAGGCCTTCTATAATAAAAATTTTTTTTATTCAATTTGATCGTGGGACTTTTGAGAAAAAACTAAAAATACACGAAAAAGTCCTGTTTTGATCGTTTTTTCGCATATTTTATTTTTTTTCTCCAAAGTTCCACGATAAAATTGGATAAAAATTTACTATATTATAGAAGATCATATACTTAAGCATAGAGAATTTTTAAATTAAAATTGTTCGTCACATTTTTGTGAAATAAATTCAAATTTTGAGTGTAATTTCTTTCAATATTTGTACATAACATTAATGGTATCTAGTTTATTACCATACTTTGAGGTTTTGGCTTCAAAATTATATACAATACTTAATAAGTTTCATTCATAATAAGAATAATATTTCGCTTCAAAGAGATCAAGGCAAATCATCGTTCTGATACTAGTTTCAGATCTAATGCTTCACCTTAAGGTGAAACATACGGGCGTCAACCAACAATTTGTTATCGTGTATGTAAGGTTTCTTGCGGTTCTGACAAAAATGTAGATTTGACCAATCACAGAAAATCTGAAAAATCTGTATAGAATAGTGGAAGGAGTATTGGAACGCGTTTAAAAACTATACAAACTTGAAGATTTTCAAGAACATTATTTAAAATCACAGGAAATATTTCTATATGATGTCAACACAATAAAAACTAAAATTTAATAAAATACAGTATTTTATTTGATATTATAATATAAAAATAAAAACATTTTTATTTCAGTTATACATAAGCATTAACCATATATAATAGTATATTATTTTATAAGGAACTAAAGTGATACTTTTTGTGCACTCGTCCATTAACTACAGATGAAGCACAAAAAGTCACTTTCACTGCACATAAAGTATACCATTTTTTCTTCAAATGCCGGAATATTTACCCATTCTATCATATAATTTCTCTGACTCACGTGAGCGGCAGAAAATGTATTTCTGCTCAAGAAATTCTTTGCTTTTAAAGAGCGTAAGAAAAAGTATTTGACAGAAAAATCAAACTGTAACTGTTTCTATGGATTCTGTGGCATATTCCTGATCGACATACTTCTTTCTTTTCGTGAATCAACTATTTCTGGAGCAAGTTCTTTTACATAAAATGTCTCTAATATTGGAAGCATCCATTTAACACTCTTCATCCATTTTTATTGTCTCTATTTCTATACCCAGAGGTGTCCAAATAATAAAATCACATTCCTCTCGTCCTGTTATGAACAACTGGCCTTGTATTTGGTAATAATAATTGTGATTCGTCTTTAATTTTAACTTATCACTATCTAAAACAGAACAGAAGTTTTTTGTTTTAACAGCAGCTTCTTTTGGTGACAAATGTCGAGCTGTGTATGAACATTTTGATCCACTAAACCATCTGGCGAAGCAGCTAAATATCCTGCATTAGGTTCTAAATTTACAAATAAACCACATGGTGTTACTGTAACTCCAGTTACCTGCTCTTAAACTTGTTTTGCCACAGATTCTCTAGTTTTACCCCAATAAAGCATTCTTTCTACAAGTGGTCCAGCTGGAAGTTTACACACTTCACCAAAGTTTGAAGTGATTAATCTATGCTTCCTTTCCTCCATCTATAACATGTTTTCAGATTGTCCACGCATTTTTATTTCCAACTCATTGCGCTTGTTGATATCTACACTTAACATTGCTATTAATTTATAGTAAAATTAGGTAAAAAATACTTGCAATATAAAAATATAAATAAAGCGAAAGTAAGACTTCATTTATGGAATGTATAGTTTATTCCTGGGCAACATTTCGATAGTTCTGATGTATTTACTTTGTCAGCCTAATCTTATTAAGGCAGTGTCCGCTTCAAAACTGTTAAATAAAACTTTAATATTAATAAATAAACACTTATAAATACAATTCTACTTACCTTACATACATTTGGCGTTTGAGGTTAAAATTATATCCAAAAACTTTATTATTACTTTATTATTTTGTAAAACTTGATTATTTTGCAAACAACATATAATATATTCATTATTATTATCATTAATATTCAATCTTAAAACATTTTTACATATCTGGTAGCCAAATTTAATTTAGACTGAAAGTTCGATACTTGAGTGTACATCATACGTCATCAAAAATCCGAATCACACAACGAAAACTCATGATTCAAGAACACCAACAATAAATCTATGCAAATTTGAATTTCAACAATTAATTTCTTAAGCCCCTGGCACATATAGCGTCAAGACTCCGAGTCTACCATTTGACTGCCAAAAATAGAAACGCCTCTATTTTCAGCAGTCACGACTGCCGAAAACCAACTTCATTATGATGCTGGTTTTTTCGCTATCTTCCTTTGTTGTTTGACGTATGAATTATTATTGTTTATGTTCTTGTTTGATTTTTGTACATTTTTATAGTTAAATTCATTTACTTTATACATAGTTAGATACTTTTAAGTTTTCATATTTCATTTATAATTCAAGTCATTTTTTTAAATTTATTTTTTTGATTTATATATCCTAGTTTATAGTTTTTATATTTCTTAATAATCGACAAACATTTTAAATAATACATTTTAAGTTTTTATATTTCATTTATAGTTCATGTAATTTTGTTTTAATTTAATTTTTTGTTTTATATTTCGTAGTTTATAGTTTTTATATTTCTTAATAGTCGATCAATATTTTAAATAATACAAATTAACAAATAACACGTTAAAATTAACAAATATTTATTTCTGACTGTCAGAAACACCGACTCTATATGTGACACCCGTTTTGGACGTGACTCTCAGTTTTTCAGCAGTTTGTAGCAGACTCGAAGTCTTGACGCTATATGTGCCAGGGGCTTTACGAATGTCATTATATAGATAAATATAAAGCAGTGTATTACTTTCTTATAACATTGTAATTCATGAATAAATACTATTTAAGAGCAAATAAATCATGAAAATATATGAAAAAAATTATATAAATGAAGCAGACAAATTCACAATTTTGACTCAGATTTTCTCAAAATTGGGCCCTACGTTTTCAATAAAAAAAATATGTATATTTAAAATTAAGATAGTCTATAACACAAAAAAAAATCAGCCAAATTAAACACAACACTTTTGAGAAAAAAAAGAAAAACTCTGTTTTTCATGGTATTTTGGCCTATTTTATTTTTTTGCTAAAAATTGTCGTGTTTAATTTGGCTGAAAATTTCATCAGGCTTAGTCTGTCGTATTTATAATTTACTGTATTTTTTATATTGATATCGTAAGGCCATTTTTGAATAAATTCAAATTAAATTTGGTGTGATATATAATTTATTTTCTTTTATTATATGAAAGATATGTCAAATTAGTAATATTATTATAAAACTTTGAACCTTAGACTACAAGAATATGTACAATAAATAATATGTTTCATATATAATAAAAAAGATATTTTATTTCAAATAGATCGAGGCAGATCGTCATTTCACCACTGTTCTGTTGTTATCTTCAGCCCGTATGGTTCACCTTAAAACGTGCCACCAGAGCGCTAAATATTTGCACGTAGTTTAAATGGGGCAATTGCTTTCCCCGGTACTTTTATGTCTTTTAACAATTTAGACATAAAAATTTTTTATGAAATAAGCTTCCAGGCAGACTAAAATTTAAGTCATTTGGATAAAAACAACGGCGTAGCGTCAATTTGAATAATAAGAAGTTTGTAACAAAAAACGGCAAAGACGTTAATGTATGTTTGACGTTCTCAAACTTGTAGTGTATTCCGAAAATGAACCGGTTAGTTTTTTCAGTAACCGGTTTCATTACGGAACACGGTTTTTTAAAATTGTGGTTAGTTTTTAATAACCAAACTAACCGTGCACGAGCGGCGGTTAGTTTGGTTATTCACAGCTGTTGTTGACAAGTTTGAAACGTGTTTGGGGGTTTTGCAGTGTTTGTGGATTTTTGTCTTATTAAACTATATTTTTATGATGACTGATAAATAAACATGTGATACAAAATGTATTTTTATTATTTTACAGTATATATTCATATTAGATGAATTTATTACTTGTTCTGAAGCTCATATTTACTTTTTTCTTTGTGTTATTTTTATATCCGTATATTTAAGTTAAAGCAGGTGTGATGCAGAATACAATATTTTTATATTATAAACATTTTTCCATATTAAATAAATTTCACATTTCGAAACTCATCTGTCAAGTAACAACTGTCATCGTGAAAGTGTTCCGTTATGACGTCATTCTAACCGTAACCGTGGTAAAATTGAACCGCATCGTGGTTCATTTTCGGAATATACTATTGGTAGTCTTATAGTTTCAATCAGAATCTGATGTCAGAATTGACATTTTTATTATTGACAGTTGTCAATAAAGCTGTCAACAAATGAGTCTAAAATTGTTTTCTTTCATTTTACCGGTTTTTCGAGATTTTAGTAAGTTTTTCAAGGCTAAATTCATATTTTTGGTTAAAAACAATATATTTTGACATTTGACAACTGTCAATTAGCTAGTTAGAGATTTTATTAGAAAATTTTATCTTAATTTATTTAACGACACTTTTTACGAAGAGAACGACTCTTGAAAGTTTAGTTTAATTTAATGTTAGTTTGAATAACAAGGGATATTTGTTAAACATTAATTATTATTATTAATTCAAATTTTAGTTACTCTTTAGCAGTTTCTACCTTCCCATGTCTGAATTGATGAAAAACCTTATTAGATTTTCACAAATATTAAAAAAATTTCTGGCCATCCATTAATTTTGACAGCTAATTGAGCGATGTCAAAACCATAAGACTACCAAGTTTGAGAACGTCGAACATATATTAACGTCTTTGCCGTTTTTTTGCTACAAACTTCTCATTTTTCAAATTGAGACTACGTCGTTGTTTTTTGATTTGTTGTTCTTTGATGATTTAAATTTTAGTCTGCCTGGAAGCTTATTTCATAAGCTTTCTGGCAGTTATCTTGAAATATTTTTAGGTCTAAATCTTAAAAAGTTAGACACAAAAGTACCGGGAAAAGCAATTTCCTCATTTAAACTACGTGAAAATATTTAGCCCTCTGGTGGCACGTTTTAACGTCAACTGACGGACCTGGGATTAAGCTCAATTTATATATATATTCAGGTTTTTATTAGGATTTCGAGAACTATACAGTACTTGCACGAAAAATGTATAATAAATATGAAATATATATTATTTATAAATATTAAGTAATATCAATACAGAATAATTAATAGTTACAAAAATAATTTCACATAAAAAATAAACTGCTTACTTTTATAGAATCTGCGTTTCAAAGATAAATTTTAAAGTAACTTGCATAGAAAGTTTCAAAAATACGTGTATATGACAATGATATTTATTTATTTATAATACATATCACAATGATATAGACATATTATATAAAGATAGTTAAACGGACTATATTTAACTTATAAATCTATATCTTTTTTATATTGCAGATATCTTGAAACAATTTACCCTTGAGCCACAGATATTGAACATTAGATTTGTATTATCTACGTGAGTTTTTTCATGTTTAACCAAATGACTTTTTTGCATAAACCTTTTTTTACAAACTAAACACTCAAAATTTTTAGTACCAGTGTGAATGTTTTTATGTGCCATTAAATTACTTTTCTTCATAAACCTCTTTTTACATACTAAACATTTAAAGTTTCTAATACCGGTATGAATTTTTTCATGTGCAATCAAATGATACTTTTGTGAAAACATTTTGTTACATATTAAACACTCGAAATTTTTTATACCTGTGTGAATTTGTTCGTGTTGAGTCAAATGACATTTTTGTATAAACTTTTTCTTACATATTGAACAACTATAATCTTTAATACCTGCATGAACTTTTAAATGATAATTCAATGATTTTTTATTTGAGTATTTTTTATTGCAAATTGCACATTGATTCTTTCTAAGTTTCTTAATCTGATTTTGGCTACTGATTTTTTGTTCTTTTGCTTTAATCGAGTTATTATCACTGTTAATATTATCTTTGTTTAAAATATCGTCAATTCCTGTAACAGAAACATCAGAGTCACTTGGAATTGATTCACATTTTATTCTTTTAACAATTTCATGATAAAATTCAATATCATTGTTATCTTCAGATGTAAGGAATTCTTGTTTCACACCGATGTTATTTTCTGCATTTAAAATTGCTCCTTTAGTAAAAGTTCCATCTTCATTTTCTCCAGTTCGCAGCTGCTCATCACTTGCTACGGTTACCAATGTCAGATCGCTATTCATTGCCTGTAGTTTATCTAGTATTTTATATCAGTAAATTTCACTTTCACTGATAAGTGTTTGCACGATTTATATGTAGACTGGAAGATTGCAAGAATCACTTCATAAAGGAGTTGTTTCGAAAACACATGTTTGAATTTGTACAAACATTATAATTTGCTTATACAGCTTCTGCATACATATTTTGATATTACCGAATGAGAATCAACCTATAAATAATACCATATACGTATTAGATCTATTAGTTTATGTAAATTTTATCATACAATACTTTAAGGTTATGTATACTTGCAATTTAAGGTAAACAGTATTTTAATTATTTAATTGCTTTTGAATTAATATTCCTTCAATGTTATCGTGTTGCCAAATAATTTCAGAATTTTATAGGTAGATCTAAATTAAAATATAATTAAGATTAAACAGTGTTGCCAGTAGACAACAAAAAATAAATTCTGTGTCACCAACTGTAAAACTGTTTAAGGTGAAGCATTTCGCCTGAAGTTCGTTAACCAACAATTTGTTATCGTGTATGTAGGGTCTCTTGCGGTCCTGACAAAAATGTATATCTGTATAGAATAGTGCAAAAGTTATTGGCGCGCGTTTAAAAACTATGTAAACGTGAAGATTTTCAAGAAAATTATTTTAAATTACAGGAAATATTTCTATTTGATGTCAACACAATAAAAACTAAAATTTAATAAAATATATTTTATTTGATATTATAATATAAAAATTACATTTTACTTACATTTTTATTTCAGTTATACATAATCATATATAATAGTATATTATTTTATAAGGAGCTGAAGTAATACATTTTGTGCACTCCTCCATTAACTACAGATGAAGCACAAAACGTCACTTTCACTGCACATAAAATATGCCATTTTTTCTTCAAACGCCGGAATATTTACCCATTATGGCACATAATTTCTCTGACTCACGTGAGCGGCAGAAAATGTCTTTCTGCTAAAGAAATTCTTTGATTCTAACGAGCGTCAGAAAAAGTATTTGATAGAAAAATCAAACTTTAACTGGTTCTATGGATTCTGTGGCATATTCCTGATCGACATACTGCTTTCTTTTCGTGAATCAACTATTTCTGGAGCAAGTTCTTTTACATAAAATGTCTTTAATATTGGAAGCATCCATTTAACAAACTCTACTTCTATACCCTGAGGTGTCCAAATAATCAAATCACATTTCTTTCGTCCTGTTATGAACAACTGGCCTTGTATTTGCTAATAATAATTGTGATTCGTCTTTAATTTTAACTTATTACCATCTAAAACAGAACAGAAGTTTTTTATTTTAACAGCAGCTTCTTTTGGTGACAAATGTCGAGCTGTACATGGGCATTTCACTTCAATTATCTTATTTTGATCAACTAAACCATCTGGAGAAGCAGCTAAATATCCTGCATTACGTTTTAAATTTACAAATAAACCACATGGTGTTACTGTAACTCCAGATACCTGCTCATAAACTAGTATTGCCACAGATTCTCTAGTTTTACCCCAATCAGTTGCTACAGTTGTAATATTTCGAACGTAAAGCATTCTTTCCACAAGTGGTCCCGCTGGAAGAAGTTTATAATTTTGAACCGAATTTGGAATCTTCTGATTTAGTTATTAAACTATAATTTCCGTTTAAGTACCATAATCTGATTTATAATAAAATTAGGTACAAAATACTTGCAATATAAAAATATAAATAAAGCGAAAGTAGACTTCATTTATGGAATGTATAGTTTATTCCTGGGCAACATTTCGATAGTTCTGATGTATTTACTTTATCAGCCTAATCTTATTACGGCAGTGTCCACTTCAAAACTGTTAAATAAAAACTTTAATATTAATAAATAAACACTTATAAATACAAACCTATTTACCTTACAGACATTTGACGTTTGAGGTTAAAACCATATCAAAAAATTGTATTTGAAGAAAAAATGGTATACTTTATGTGCAGTGAAAGTGACTTTTTGTGCTTCATCTGTAGTTAATGGACGAGTGCACAAAAAGTATCACTTTAGTTCCTTATAAAATAATATACTATTATATATGCTTATGTATAACTGAAATAAAAATGTTTTTATTTTTATATTATAATATCAAATAAAATACTGTATTTTATTAAATTTTAGTTTTTATTGTGTTGACATCATATAGAAATATTTCCTGTGATTTTAAATAATGTTCTTGAAAATCTTCAAGTTTGTATCGTTTTTAAACGCGTTCCAATACTCCTTCCACTATTCTATACAGATTTTTTCTGATTTTCTGTGATTGGTCAAATCTACATTTTTGTCAGAACCGCAAGAAACCTTACATACACGATAACAAATTGTTGGTTGACGAACTTCAGCCCGTATGTTTCACCTTAAGGTGAAACATTCGGCCTGAAGTTCGTTAATCAACAATTTGTTATAGCGTAAGTAGGGTTTCTTGTGGTCCTAACAAGAATGTGGATCGGTACAGAATAGTGAAAAATGTATTGGCGCGCGTTTAAAAACTATACAAACTTGAAAATTTTCAAGAAAATTATTTTAAATCACAATATTTCTATATGGCAACACAAAAACTAAAATTTAATAAAATATAGTATTTTATTTGATATTATAATAAAAAAATTAAAAATTTACTTACAATTTTATTTCAATTATACATAATCATATATAAAGAATATTATTTTATAAGGAGTTAAAGTGATACGTTTTGTCATATAATTTCTCTGCCACTCGTGAGCGGCAG
Organism: Pterostichus madidus; assembly: GCA_911728475.2. Taxonomy (NCBI): domain Eukaryota; kingdom Metazoa; phylum Arthropoda; class Insecta; order Coleoptera; family Carabidae; genus Pterostichus; species Pterostichus madidus. The sequence continues at coordinate 24,415,781 of OU452317.1, read as the reverse complement.
GAAAACATTTTCTACCGCAGGTGAACTAAAGAAATTCCTTGATTTTAACGAGCGTCAGGAAGAGTATTTGACAGAAAAATAAAACTTTAACTGTTTCTATAGATTCTGATATAGTATAGCTTTTTATATACAATTTTTCGCTTTCACCATTATGCCAGTTTATGCCACTTATATATCAATATATTCTAGAGTCATGACGAATTAGAAGTGTCATTTAATGAATGATTTATATGCTTAAAAATATTTACCAATGTCTATAAATGCACCAGAAAACCGTATTTTCCGTCCCACTGAATTAATCAGGTTATTTGAACTCTTTTAAAATTTCTTACTTTCCGTGTTTCTGTGGTATATTTCTGATCGACATGCTTCTTTCTTTTCGTGAATCAACTATTTCTGGAGCAAGTTCTGGTACATAATATTTCTTTACTATTGGAAACACTCGTTGAACAAACTCCTCATCAATTTTTATTGTCTGTACTTCTATAAACTGAGGTGTCCAAATAATAAAATCTCATTCCTTTCGTCCAGTTATGAATTTTATTTTGATGAAATTTTTGAGGTTAAAAATGAATTACTTTCTATAACCGTATAATTAGATACTTTTATGTTGAAAATATCGTTTATTGAAAGATAAATAATACAGTTCAATATTCCACCTAATCCTGTTCCACTACTATGCTCTCCTAAAACTGAGAAAATATTTTATCATAAAAAAGTACCCATGACTTTGAATATTATAATATAACACGAAACACAAAACTAAACATATTTCAAACCACAAATTCTGAAATATTCATTTCATGTACATAGTGTAACATTTTAAAATATATCATGAATCATGACAGCTGTAAAAACGCCAGATCATTTTTGCACTGAGTGTACACCAAAGCCTTCTTCAATAGATTAAAATGAGAATTTTGCAAAGTAGCTTGAACAAATTCAAATTTCTAAAAAATATTTCATATATTTAATCTCATCCAAATGAACAAACAAGTAGTACTACATAATCTCTAAACATTCAGCTTTTTGTTATGTGTATGAACAAGAATATTTAATCTTTATAATACAAATAAATTAAAATTGAAGTGTAGGGGAGCATGGTATCAAAATTTTAGATCTAATTTTCTCAAAAATGCTAGGAACGATTTTATTTTAAAAATTCTGTATATTTAAGAACATGGTCCTCTATTACTCAGAAATTTTTTATCCTATTTGAATTTACAGTTTTGGAAAAAAAAACAAAAAATACACAAAAAAGTCCTGTTTTGAGCCATTTTTCGCATATTTTATTTTTTTTCCCCAGAACTGTAAATTCAAATTGGATAAAAAATTTCTGAGTTATAGAGGACTTTCTTAACAAATTTAAATTTTAAATTGAATAAAAAACGTTTAGGTCACAGTTTATATCCTATATACATATTTTTTACTTGATTTATCACATAACAAAATTGTTACGCTAAAAATTGTAGACGGATCGAATTTTGTGCCGGTGAGTGTATACAGTATAAACATGTTTATGCATTCATAATTTTTTTGTCATTAAGCTGGATTTATAATGAAGTAATGTAAGAGGTAAAATACAGTAAAGCAAAGTAAAAAATAACGCAAGCAAATTACTGATTTATATTGACAAGTAGGACCTAATACTGTTAGCCAATCAGAGGTATGTCGCAATTTCTTTATTTTCTTTGGAGTACCTATCTCTTATAATTTTCCAACGACGTAGGACATATTCAGCTAAAAAATAAATATAAACCAAAATTTATTAATATAATAATTGGGTTGAGATGCAAGGATTATTAAATGAAAATCAATCCGGTTTTAGAAAAAATCGTAGTACAACTGATAATATTTTCTGTTTGCCTGCAATAGCTGATCTTCGGTTACGCCTCAAATAATGCAACACATTTTGTATTTTTATAGATTATAAACGAGCGTTCGACTCGATTAATCACGAATTACTTTGGCATAAATTATACTACATGAGTATTAGTACAAAAATGATTAGAATACTGCAGAAACTATATAAGCACGCGAGTTTTCGTATTAAAGTAAATGAAAGCTTCTCTAACAGTATAAACATATCAGAGGGAGTTCTACAGGGAGAAATCCTTAGTCCTCTCCTATTTTCGCTCTTTATAAATGATATGGAGGATGACTTTAGGGCACAAAATTTAAAAGGTCTTAATATAGATGGTATTCATGATCTTCCGTTGTTAGCATATGCCGACGATATGGTAATCTTTTGTGACTCACCAATTGATGTGCAGAGAAAGTTGACAGCTTTAAATTCTTATTGTACAAAAAATCTACTAACAGTTAACAAGGCAAAGACTAAAATTTTAATCTTCCATAAGGGTCGTAGATCTTCTATAAAACATACTTTCTTTTACAATAATCAAAAAATTTAAATAGTCAATGAATTTTCCTATCTGGGGGTAATTTTATCTTGTTCAGGGAAATTTAACGTCACATTAAAAAATATAACAAAAAAAACTGCAGTTGCAATTCAAACCATAAAGGTAAATCAGAAACGTGGAATGAGAAACACAAGCTTTTAAATACTGTTATTATCGCCATTGCTTTGTACGCTTCAGAAATTTGGGGGTATTAATCAAATAGAAAATATAGAAAAATGTCAAATTAAATTTTTGAAAAGTTTTCTGCACTGCTCTATAAATACACCTAGTCATATGGTGAGGCTAGAAACGGGAACTATTCATACGGCTGCCGCGGTTTGGAAAAGGATACTAAGGTGGTGGGAAAAGCTATTTAACATGGCAGATAATAGATATGCTAAAATCTTATATAATAGGCTCCTATTTTTGGATAAAACAGATACAAATAAAGAGGAATATAATTGGTGTAGTCAGTTAAAATTATTTCTTTTAAAATTTGATTTTGAAAACGTGTGGATCAACCAAGGTATAAATAAGCTAGTTACTAAAAAAATTATAGATACGTTTTCCATAACACTGCAACTCACAGACCAAAATAATTTATAAATTTCTAGATATAGTGCATTATTTAAACAAATAAAAACAAACTCTTTGAGAAAAACTTACTTAAACTTTAAAATACCTACAGCAGCTATGAGGGTACTGTGTCACATAAGATTCAGCAGCAAGAGAGATTTAAAAATGTATTATAATATTATTTTTGTATAATTTTATTTTACACTCATCTTTCTATTTATATTATTACCTGTTTGTTTCTTTTTCATGTATAATCGTCCTGTAATTGGGATCTAGTATCCTGTTGGTACGATTAAAGTTAAATAAATAAATAAATAAATTAGATATGAGCTGGACGCATCCAATGTTTGTCCGATTTGTAATTTGAATAAACTAGAAAACATCGTCCATTTTTTTACTGAGTGCCCAATCTATACCCCACTTAGAAAAAACTGTTTTTAAATAACTATACAAAAAACAGCAGTAACAGTCTGATATCTTTGATGGAATTGCTAAATATTAGTAACATAGAAAAAGCCAATAATATATTTTATTTTACTGTGGGTGCTATGAAACTCCGTAGTTTTTGTTTAAGTAAGAAGAGATTTATATAAGTTATTGAGACGGTACACCTAATATGATATTATTATTTTTCATGTTTAATAATAGTGTAATCATAGTTAAATTTTTAAAATTACAAACTCAAAGCTTGTCGTGATCATTAACTTTTTTGAAAACAATTATTGACGCCGAAACTAATCGTCCAGTTTGAAATATAAACAAAACACAGGGTTTACCTGTCATAAATTAATACAACGACAGAGGTTGTGAAAAACATTAACCAGCACCCGAGATTGTCGAAGGCCAAGCGTCAAGTGTCTAGCTAGCCGCCAACGGCCGTCAGATCGTTGCCCGCGCCGTACCGTTCTTGCTCTTGAGAGGGGTTCGCTATACCAGCCGTCATCTGAGGGTGTCCGCCTGTCCTTATACACTACATAACTCAGGGAGGAATTGTTTCCTTCCTGGCATCACCCGCCGTCTGTCATCACGGTGACAATCGGTGGTCTTTGGTTTTAAGTTTCAGAAATCCGACGCCGCCCGGCCCTTCACACAGATACCGCTACTGTGGGCGATAACCGACCGCCCGCCAAAACCGAGCTACTCGAGGGTTCAGAGGCACCCTCCTTATGTGTTCGGGGTGATAAGAGTCACCCGCCCAAGACTGAAATCGCAGTCGTAATGGTCCAACTGCTTGACCAATGCTTTATATATTTTTGTGTCATATTGTCATGTTATGTCCGATTTATCATTTCTTATTTAAAATTCCTCTGCCTGTGTGTTTTCTGTGGTTTTTCCAGGTGTTAGGTGAATTCCGGAGGATTATGTATCTCCACAGCCGAAATAAATAATATTTAATGAGTTACAATGTTTAATTTCTTTACTTCCACATAACCTATCACATTCACGACTTCAAATTAAAGATTCTGGTCATTATAAAAATAAAATAAACACAACGTAAATCAAACACAACGTAACTTAATGGGTCCTAAATAATTTGAAATAATAAATTTTAATACTAGACGATTGCCGCGTCACATTATATATGTGAATTAAAATTATTAAATATGCTATTGTATTCATAATATATATTTCTATATTAACTTCTTTTATATTTGTTAAGTAATATATTATAAATAAATGATCACACATTCTATTTGTAAACTTGTAAATGAAATGTAAATATGTAAATGAAAGGTATATTATGTCAATAATTTTCTATAATGTTGTAAGTCCATTTTATTGTATAAGATATGTTTCTTAAAGAATAAATATTATTATTATTATTAATATAATAATATAACCTCAAAAACTTGTCGTTTATTTTCAGATTTCCTAATTCTTACCATAATTATTATTTTAATTTTTATTTTTATTTTAAATCTTTTTATGACTTGTCATACTGAATATTATTAGTCTCTAAAAATTGTATTATTTTTTTGTCCATTGAAAAAAAAAATTATAACAATCAAAATGTATGACAGTGACAGCTGATAGATCACAGTCGGTAATACAGATTACAATGTGAAGTTTAAAACGCTTACTTCTGAATGATCAGCGGTAAGAAATGTTAGGTAAATTAACGTAAAAAGATGAAATTTGATCATCTCTTGCGTTGCTTATTTTACCTTACCGATTGATTTGCTTCAATATAAATGATTCTACTTCAATCACAAGCTTTAACTTGTTGCCTTACCTACTACTTTTGCGTTGCCTCTTACGTTACTTCATTATAAATCCAGCTTTACAGTCAAGTGCGTGCAAATGGACTAATGATTAATTTTATAATATGATGCTAACATGATATTGAAAACTAATAATAAAAATTGTAAGTGGCAGTAACAATTTTATAACAAAATTTATCCATAGTTTACTTTAAATAGTATACAACGACAAAAAAATTAGACTTGAAATCAATTAATCAATCGCAGCTAGTGTATTTTCTCGCTAATAAAATATATATATGTAATTATAAAAAATGTATTTTCATTAAACTTTAAATATCTATATTGAAAATAGAAATATTTGTACAGAACAGCTAATTAATTATATGTGTTACAAAAATAAATCATATATTTACAGATCGGGAAAATATAAATATTTTCATGTATTTTTTTTGTACTTTGCAATGGAGACGTAAATAAACAGTCCCGCAAACAGACACTTAAATAGTTTTAAAATATACAATAATAATAACCAGTCGTTAGACTTCGTTTACAAAACAGCGGAATAATTTATAAAATATTTGAATTTGTACAATACAGAGAAAACAGATAGCAACAAAAATTCTTTGTATGTAACTAAACTTAATTTAGGAGTTAACCATGACCGTTTCTCGGATTTTTGCTAAAGGTATGTTTGGTTATAGTACTATTAGTTTTTCATTAATAATAATATTTACTTCAAGAATATCATGATGTACTTATAAAATAAGTATGCATTTGTAAAATTAACAAAATAAGATTATTTTAAATGTCAGTGTGTCCGTTATTTTTCAAGAAACCGGTAACTTTATTTCATGTTTTGTAACATTCGCTCATCATGTTGAATGAAAAACAAAAACTACTTTTATTTGGATTTTAAAAATAAATAAATAGAAAGTTAACATTAACTTCATATTTGTAATTATAATGCCAGTATATGGTTTATTATCACAAAAATGTAATCTTTAACAACTAGATTTCTTTAATATTACGCCGCCTTGCTATTATAAGCCCCTATGCTTTTTCCTGGATACGCCTCTGTGGCTACAATGGATGTGTTGGCAGTGCTTCCTGCGTGTCGCACACTTGATTGTTGTCTGTCTGAGGTGTAGTGTGTATTTTCATCGTCTTGGCAACATGTTTTTAATCATGTATATCTAATTTTAATATGTTCATAGTGCCATTGTAGTGCAAATGGAGATAAGGAGCAGTGTTTAATAGATGCTTAAGTAGGTACGAAAAACCCTGTTTATTAAATTTTATCATATAGAGAAAAATTAATATATCCACAAATATTTAAACCTGAGGCTTTTGAGCTCCCGTTAAATGTTCTTGCCAATTGAGCTAGGACTATGTAATTCAAATCTGATGATATTCCTATTAATTAAATTTCAGTATTTATTATTTAATTATGTCGCATTAGTTTAATGATCTAAATATTAAATATAAGCATGAATTTCTTGCTTTTGTATCATATTTAAGTACATTGTTAGGTTTTCTGTTAACATTTTATTACACAGTGCATATTTGGTTTTCAAATTATTTAATTTGTAAAATGATATAGATATACGCAAGTTTACCATCAGTACAGTAGTGAGGTCTTGCTTCGCAGAATAACCCTACATCGGTCTGAGAGTCCGATCTAGAAATTTATGATCAAAATTGTCACATATTTATAACAATTATCATTTGTAATAGTCAATTATTACAGGGCATAGTGTAGTTATATGATTTTTGTTTTTGAAAATATATTTAATACAAATAATCAACTAAATGGTTAATGTTATTCTTGAAAAAAATACAATACTCTTTTAAATTTATAGCGTTCGCATAGTACTACAGAAAATGTGAAATAGATGTCCGACACTTTAAAAGTTCTCAATCATCTTAAACAGTGCTTCCCAACCTATGGGTTGCGGCTCTTTGGAAGCCGTTAGTTTTATCAAAAAATAATGAAAACATATTCAGAATGTTTTAAGGCTAAGAAGAAAAATATATATTTTTTAAAAGATTTCATTTTTATTAATTATTATTTTAATTCAATTTGTTATTTTTTATAATTTTAATGTTGAATATACCTGGTGTCTACTTTTTTATGGACTGTAAGAAATACAATGGTAAATTTTTTATATGGCTATAATTTCTGCCTTATTAATTTTAAAACAAAAGTGTAAATACGAAAAAATGTTCAGAATTAAGAACTGCATCTAATAAGTCCAAAATTCTTGTTTACATGAGTTTTGTTCGCGACAGAGAGGCAAAATAAAAGTTATAATTTTTAGTTATTTAAAGAGTGTCATGAGAAATATGTTGTATTGCTTGAGTTTGCCAGATGATACGAGTATCTATCATTAAGATTTAAGATATAAAGATCAAACACTGAACTTTAGCTAAAAGCCAATTAAATGTTAACAATGGCTAAGATGGTTGACATCAAATTTTACATATTTTCTTATTTTCATGTTATAATTAATTAATATCAGCATTATAATGCTTACTATTAATTAAATAATAATGTTAAAACAATATTAGTAACAAGTAATTATCAGTTTAATGCATACTACAGAAATTAAAACGTTTTAAAATAATGAACTGTCCAAATTTTTGACGTCTTAGATGTGTTTTTTTTATATAATTAAATCTTTTCGCGTAGTTAAAAATTGATTTGCTGACGTTTTATGCAATGAACCTAAATCTTTCCTTGATTTTCGAAGTAACAAGAAAATAATATTAACAATTAAATATTAATCATTAAACTTTTATCTGTTAAACTCAAATAATATTCTGTAAAAGACAGAAATTTTATTAGTAAACTTAATTTAACTTAAATTATTAAACTATATAACATAAATTATTATTGAATGTGTATGTTCGAAGTTACTCGTAAATACAAAAAAGGTTCGGTATTAAACACCATCTTGTTGTGACCAAAACATGTGTTTGTAATATGGTTCTTGTGGTGCTTACGTAAGTTTTTTTGTTATTTTACAGAGTTTTTAATGTATAAAAATTGATTAAAATGACAATTTTTGTTTTGTTATTGCCTTTAATTATTCTTATAATAACGAAGATGCTTTGCTTGCCACAATAATATAATAATTTATTGATAGTTTTGTGTACAGTTCCTATTTATCATTAACATTTCAGTGATTGGTGCAGTTATAAAAAAGTCATACCGGCGTGTGTAACTTTCAAATGTACAAATCGTTCTTCGAGTAAATCGAAAGAACAACTAGCTGTTGAATCTTCATGCAACAAAATAACTTTTCATAGGTAATATTACTATTCAATTTAACTATAATATATGTACTTACTACTAATATATTATCTTCAGATTTCCAAAAGATACAAAGACAAGAGAAGAATGGAAGTAAGCTATTCGTCGAGAAAACTAATCTCCCGCAGAATCAGTAGATTATGTTTACAACATTTTAAAGAAGCTGACATTGATAACACTTCGTTATCGTATATTCGACTTTATGATTGGGCAGTACATTCAATTATATAAGCATTTCCATCATAATTGCAGAAGGTATTTTTATTTTAATATTTAAATTAAGTATATAGGATTTATTGTTACAAGGCGACCATTAAAAAGGAAATTGGAACCTGAAAGATATTTACTATCAACTTCCAAACAGACCTCGTTACTACCTCCTTCTGATGACGAATTACCAGAATTAGTCCAGCCGGTAATAGTTGATCCAAATAAAATAAGTCGATCCACATCTATATCATCAACTAAAAGATGTGTACTAGAATCACCAACAAAACAACTTGCGAGAGACATTTACTAGAAAACAGCGCAAATTCCATCGTTTAGCGACAGCGGAAAAACGATGGACTTCATCAGATTGATGAATACATTGTTTGATATTTTTAATTCTAAAAATAATAAACAAACAGGAAATAAAGCTTCTGTTAAGAAAGTTTGTTTCCTTGGTAAGTTCTTGTATTAAATTGTAAAAATATTATAATAAAAACTAATTTTGGTTTTCTTGTCAATTTTTTTGCAATATTTTTTAATATATTGTTACTCACCTACCAGGCTTTAATATATTAAAAAAAAGTATTATTATTTCCGTCATATCATGTTATTTCAATATGTAAAAAATGCGAAGTACTAGTTAGAACTGTATTAAACGAAAGTGGAGGGAAATATATGAATAAGAAATTTGCAAATTTCTATCTAACAAATTTATTATTTTTAATGAGATATGGAGATATTAATTTGTTTGATAAATGAACCTACTAATACTAAGAATTTGTTAGATTTAAATTTGTTTTATCATTTATGGTGCTAAATAAGTTATTTACAATTATCCTATTTTTTAAAATCATAGAAAAACCTGTATTTTTTTCAAATTACGCGCCAATCTTCCTACGTTCGGCAAGGTAGCGTAGTTCAAATGTCGTTTATTACATTCCTTGTGCAGAATGTAATGCTACATGTATTGGTCAGACGAAGAGATACCTTAAAACTAGGATCGCTGAACATAAAAGAAATGTTCTCAAAGGAATCAATGTTGATAAATGCGCTCTTGTTACACACTCATGGCACACAAAACATTCCTTCAACTACGACGAGACAAAAATACTGCACACCGAACAAAATCTATCAAAAAGACTGTTACTGGAAATGTTGTATATTTCCAAAGACCCAAATGCAGTAAATTTTCGAACTGACATGGATGGACCCAGCAATATCTACAGCAACTGCGCTCGTATGAATTATACACTTCCGGCAACGTAATTTTTTTTTGTGCGTTGTTTCCGGTTCATACGTTGTTCTGACATGTGCATCGAAGTGTACCAGCGTTTTATTTTCTGGAAAAAATTGAGGTTTACATTAATTGTTTTATGTATTTTAATGATTTTAAATCAATGTTGAAATGGTACGCATCTATATATCAAATTTATTCAATTTATTTAAAACTTGTCTAATGTTATGACCATAACTGTACTTTTGATTTTGTGTGTTCTACCGGCCGAGATACGTATAGCGCAGCAGTCCTTACTTCGTCGGTAGGAAAAAATCTCCGATTCTGAGACGCTGTTCCAACAGTGGCGTACCTGAATTTATAGTGAAATCATTATTATCTACTCTCTTTATTAATTGCGAATGAATAGAAGAAAACTAGGTAGTAGAACTTCAGATGCATAATTTTAGACGTATATTACAGCTCCAGTAAGAACATTCGCAAATATGTTATACTTTAGTTCTAATAGAATTCCCGGACGAGAATCTTCGGGATGCCCCTGGCACGAAGTCAACATGATTCTACTATCCGCGAGGGGGTGAGACGGGAACCCACGCCACTTTCGGCGACGGGGTGCAGAGAGGAACACACGCCAACTTCGGCGGAGGAGTGAAGAGGGTGCACCCACCTTAGACCATCGGGGTGCAGGAACGAGAGGACAATTAGAGTATATAAACAGCACAATTTGCCTTAATCGTGGAGACTCTCCGGGGTCTCCACTCTGACTCTATGTCAGTAAGTTCAGAAGTTCCATCACCTTCCCTATCACCACTCAGTGCTATCGGCATCCGGGCACGGGTGAACCTTCCTAATTCGACATGCAGTGCTATCGGCATCCGGGCACGCTGTCACCCTCCACAACCACACTCAGTGCTTCGGCATCCGGGCACGGGTGAACCTTCTTTCTTACCCAGAATACCTTTTACATGGACTTTTGGACTTAGTGACATACGTCAGTTTTGAATTGTTGTTACTTTCTCACGAGAGTAGCAATTCGACGTAACCGGGGCTAATTATTGTACGCGGAGTAAATTGTTACTGGAAGATATTGTTGTATTGACAAATTATTGTGACGCGCCGTAAAGTATTAATTCTGTTATGTTCTGAATGAAATATATAAAATCTGTAATTTTGATGTACGAGTTATTTTGAGAATATTTTAATGATTTGGTTCGCCTCTCTGCTTGGGGTTTTTATGTCGTGTTTTCCCCGCTTGCGTAAGGTAAATACCAGAGAGCTAATTTGTTCCCGACAGAACTTTGTGTTCGAATCACGCTGTTCGTTCTAAATTCGTTAAATAAATGATGTTGTTTTGGTTACTTAATTTTCAATAAATGCACAAAGTATGACGTCACCGTCATGTCTTTTGGAAGGAATATACATCTTTCACTTAACTCAACCTTTCCCCCACCGTTGACAGCTACTTCGTATTACGAACTATTGAGGGTTACATTTCTTTAAACACAACGTAGGTCATTTTACTTTGTTTTATAGTATCATTAAACACAACGTAGGGCTATAAAATATTGATTTATACTAGACGATCACACAGTTATTAAAATTAGTTCATTATCATTATTAGATTCTTGTTCCCTATCATTTACGTATCTTTCTTGTGTAAAATATGGTCACAACAAGATGGCCGCCATACTATTCTCCTTCCGCCCACCTTGAGACAATCATCGCACCTATTGACAAATGATATTACTATCTCCTTATAACGCCTTGACTTGGACCTTAGTAACAAACGCAGTGCACAGTATACAAAATGCTGAGCATGATTAGTCTGTAATCGTGATCTATCTTTTATTATTATTGTTTTTTATTTGAAACCACTGTAGTGGATGTTTCACTTTTTATTTTGTTGTCAGAAAATGTTGATGTTGCGATTGTTTACACTGGTCGACTGTTCGACTCACACTGCCACTTCGCTCGCATCTATTACTAATTGTTCTTATCTGAAGCACTGTTTAATACAAAAAGAACATAACGAACCAATTATAATACTAATATTGTCAACCATCTTAATAAAAGTATATTTTATATATCGCGTGGTGCTTGGTAAGGGTGAAAATAGGGATTTAATATGAGATATTAATTTTGCGCAATTTCCTGTCCTCCTGTTCATTTTGCGGAAAAAACTGCAAAGTGTAACGCGCAACTCGTCTAGTATAAAATAAAGATTTAATTTTGGACTTACGTTATGTTAACCTATGTTGTGTTTTAATATCGAAGAATGTGTGACATGCCAATCTAATCCTTTGATCCTTTTTTGACTTTTCCTATTCCTTTAACCTAAAATACTATTTAACGTTTTGTAATTTAGCTTTTTAAATATTTCAATAAAATAAAAAAAAAGGAAAAAAAAATTCCAAAACTTGTCAAAGTTTCACAAAATTACAGCACATTTGAATCAACTTATTAGGTCATCATTAAAGGCTGGTCAGTTCAGCTTTAACCATAGACGCGTTTCGTCCTTTAGGGACTCATCATCGTTAAATATAAAATTTAATCAAGTAATAGAAACATGAAAAAAGTTTGTAGTGATTAATTTTAGCATCTGGTGGAATATAGAATGTAATTAAGTACATACACTTATAGTACAGGATGGCTTTTACACAAACAATTTCAATTTTATATGATGGACAATGAATATTTATGGCCTGTGGTTGAAATAAGTTTTTGACTATTATCAGGACATCACCTCCTCTAGTTTTTTTCCGTCTCATGCGGATTTTTATCTCAGAGACTCAGCCGTTGGAAAAGACACCAGTAAAAAAGTAATTTGTCTTATTTAATATATTCCGAACATTTTGATAATAAAGATTAATAGAAATAGATTTACAAATTACTTTCTTGCATCATTTTTAAGAATTATGGGTACATCGTTTATGTATTTAAATGCCAAGTATGGTTCACCGTTAGTGTTACGTTATTTTAGAGTTTTATGAACAGATTTAAATAGTGTCTTTGCATTACGGTTTTATTCTTTGGTATAGATATTTTATAGTCAGTAAATAATTTGCTTTATAATTTTAGTACTTTGAAAACGTCGTTCTCATTACAGAGTGACACTTTCATAGGTCTAGTTTTGTTAGCTGAAAAACGACCCAATTTAAAAACTTTTTTTGTATCAGTGGGAACGTCTAGAATGTTGGTTAGAATTGATTTAGTATTATTTAAATCGTCTTGGTTACGGTCAGCAAAATTAGCTTTATTAAATTTCGATATGTTATGCACTATTATATTATTCCGGCGTTTATTACGTTCCTAGATTTCAATAATTACGTTTTCAGTAACAAAAATCTCATGGGTTCGAGAACTACTGTTACAATTGTAATTATTTTTAAGTTAATGAATTTTAGCTTCCAAACCAAAACTAACATTTTTGGCTCAGTTATATCATTCGCTTCAGTTGTATATATATCTCAGTGTTAAATAATGTGCCTATTGAACAAACCAGGCACATTCTTTATCACATTTACCATATTTTATCGTTTTGTCGTTGCCTTAATCTTTCAGACAATCACTAATAATTGGCATTTTACAATTTAAGTTTAAATTAAAATTTGCGCAGATAGTAGAATAAACAAATTCACATAGGTTATTACTATGTTAAGATTATATTAGAACCACAAAATAACTTAGGCGCTGGTACGATTCACTATAATTAGCGTGAGCAAATATATTTTTACGCCACTTATTTTTGAGATACAACACAAACTAATGATTTTTTGAATAGAAGCCATATTTGATTTTTTTATATATAAGTTTTTTTCTATCCAACGATATAAAATTTACAGCACTTCTAATTATTTTTACTTGAAATATAAATTTTTTTCATTTGTGAAATATATTAAGATGTATACATAATTTTGCTAGAATTTAAAATTTTATTTTTAAATCACTTGTAAAACATAAAACCAAATAAATATTATTGATAAAATGAATTTAGATGATTTTTTTATCTAATTAGGATAATCTCGGTAGACCCAAAGGACAACAAAGTTCTCGGAAACATTAACAAACTACTATAATTCAGTATTTCCCTTAAAGAAACATAAAGCTATTGATAATCCATGGATAACGACAAGAATACTTACGTATTCTTGCAAACGCAGAAGGCAATTACTTAATTAAAGAAAAGTAAATACGAATCCTGCATTTTACATTTTTGTGAAACGATATTGTAAAATCTTAAAAACCGTCATGTGTACTTCTAAAAAGATGTATGTTGATTCTAAAATCGAAAAATTCATTAATCAAATAAATCAGTGTGAGCGACTGTAATAGAAGAAAGTGGGATGAAACAGAGGAAGCAGAGCAATGATATCACTCTTAAAAAATTAAACGCGGATATTACAGACCCAGCTGAAGTATTACAGGAATTCAGTAACCCATAAACTTCCAGCAAGAAGAAACTTTAATGCTCACCGCATTCATTATTTCTTTGTATTTCATAAGAAACATAAGACAAATTTCAAGTTTACACTCTTTGAAATATATATATATATATATACACGAGCTCCATAATAGTTCGGCCGGTATATATATATATATATATATATATATATATATATTATTCTTATTTTTTAGGGGTAGTTCAACACATATTACAGAAATAGTATACTTCCAAAAAAGGTTAGTGCAAAGTTTATGTGATCTAACAGCACGTCAATCTTGTAAAGGTTACTTGCCTACTTAGAAGTTTTAACAGTGCCCAGCTTTCTATGAAACACTAAAATTAGTATTTGAAAACATATCAAAATTTAAAGTACAAATCAACATGTTACCAGACAGAGCAATAAACCATTAGAAATATCACTACACAATTCCCAAACACACGACAAATATGTATATTACAGGAGAATCATCTGATAAAATTAAAATTAATTCAACAAAACAGGCTTTAATGTTCATTAAAAACTTTCTCATATAGAAAAAATATTACAATGTTAATGAAGTTATTAGTGACTGGCGTCTTTAACACTTTTATATAAATTTAATTTAAGATATTGTAACGAATTTAAAGCCAGACAGTCGAGTGCATTCCAAAAACCTTCTCGAGAACAAGTGCGTAGCAGCGTGACCTCACAAGTGCATAGAGATCGCTCGCATGCCTGAGCGTGTGGTTTGACGGGATATTCTGGGACGTTCTGGAAGATTCGAGAACTGTTCTACGGACGGGAGTATATAAGCCGAGGTCGAGTGGCTGAGGGCAGTTGACAGTAGACTTCGAACGCGTAATATAAATGTGGTGAAATAAATAACAGCTCTAGTGTACGTAATATAAATTGTAGTTTTAGTGACCGTTATATAAATAATATTAGTGTTTGAATACTTATTAGTAGTGTTTACGATTTATTGTAGTGTTAATTAGTTTTAAATAAGTTTCTGTTATTTTTATATTCATTCATTAAATAAATACTTCTATTTTCGTTTAACATAAATAGTTGTGAGTCATTTCTGTGCCTTAAACATTCTACACACTTCCAGAAAGACGGAAAAACGTTACAATATCAATATTTATTCCTTTCAAAATTTCAACAAATTGTATACGGTCTAACTGGTGCATTATCTACTGCATTTGTAATTCATTTTTGTATCTTTTCACACAACATGCAAATGATTATTTTTTTTGGAAATAAATATATTATTATTATGTTACATTAAATAAGTGACATTTTGGTTACAACCAGTATTGCTAGATCTACAATAACTGATTATCGATACACGCTATGAAAATTATCGAATTTGGGGAAAATTATGGTGTTTTTAAAAGAAATATATTTTTATCATGATCGTTTATTATTAATTTATTACTTGATATCTAGTTTCACTTTTATAATAATACTAAATAATTTACCTATAGCTAATATATATAACGTGTTTAATAACAATATAAAAAAACAAAACAATATTCTTATTTTTAAAATAAATGAAAATTGACTGTACTGATATTTATTTCCCAAATTTATGTTACAATTCTCATCCTCGTCATACGAGTACATACGTATATTGATTGAAACTATTTACCATATTTTTGCCGGATCAAAATCATTTCATTTTTCACTAATTATTATAATAAAAATAAACCATTGATTGTATTAGTGCGCAGACAATTTCTTCCATCAATTTTAAATTATCTGTACTGAATCGTCGTTCGCAAACTACATTGGAATCGGCGTAGTAGTTAGTCATATTTTAAGATCTATAATATATTAACCAGAAAAAGTACCAATTTATTAGAAATTTTGCTTTCCACGATATAATATAAAAATAAAACTAATATTTATCAAATAGTTATCGATTTATAAATTATATGTAAAACAGTTAAAATTATGCTATAATTTCTAAAATTATGATGTATTTATTTATAGGGGTTTTATGGTAGCAACTTAAAAAATATGTCGCCA
Organism: Pterostichus madidus; assembly: GCA_911728475.2. Taxonomy (NCBI): domain Eukaryota; kingdom Metazoa; phylum Arthropoda; class Insecta; order Coleoptera; family Carabidae; genus Pterostichus; species Pterostichus madidus. Next base: position 24,399,387 of record OU452317.1, on the reverse strand, counting down.
TTTCGATAATTGGCCTTTCAAGACTTTTTTGAATTTTTTATATATTAATCTACGTAATAAAATAATTATACCCAATTTTTTTATTTTTTTAAAAAACTTGTTTTAAGCATGATAAAAATATTTAAACTTTCGAAACAAATGAATATGACATAGTTGCATCTTAGCTTAAAGAGAGACAGATAAGACAGAGATAAATAACACGTAACTTGTCGTTGTCAGTAGAATCCTCAGACAAAACATAACTAGACGGATAACATCGGCGTTTGTTGTGAGTCAGAAAGGGATAGAATAACTGGTTGGTGAGGCGGGTACGCGGCAAGGAGCAACTTGCATAACATCAAAGTGTACTCGCTCCTTGCCGCGCATCCGGCGGACCATCAAGTTATTCCATTCCTCTCTGCTTCACAACACTGCATTGACTTGAATACGGCATAATTCGTCTAGTATTATACGTCATTGGTAGAATCATAGAATGCTGAATGCTTATTTCTTCTTCGTCTTCTTGAGTACCGACAAACGTTTCAGACAGGCTCAATGATTGGCTTAATGCAACTACGTAATTGCAATATGGCAGTGCGAAATACAAATGAGTGATTTGAATTATTCAACTTTAACTTTCATATTTCAGCAATAAAGATATCATTTATGGTATGATTTTATATTGTATTAAATATGATGTACGGTCAAGAATTTATTTTAATAAATATATATTAAAAAGCTCTACCACTTGAATCTCCCATTGTCTTATTTGATTTTCAAATGTTTTGAATATCAAATAATTAAATTTGTCTGATAAAATGGCACGAAGATGCCAACTTAATATTCTCGATTACTAAAAAAAAATAGCAACGGTGGATAAAAAGGAAAAATCAATTTAGACTTAAACGAAAGCATTTTGTGTAAAACTAATTTTTGCCTGTGAAACTAAAGATATTATTGATACAGAAAAATAGATAATATCATAATAAAATCCCATCTCTAATTATAACCTTTAGAAATATTGAGCAATTATGCCTTCAAGATTCTAAATCCAGCAATTAGAAATTTCCTGCTACGTCACTGCGTTTTGTATTGTAATAGCTTATAATCGACATGACCATGGAGAACTGATTAAAAATATGTATTTATGAAGTGATTACTTTTTTACCAAATATTACAGATATCAAATAAAATACTATGTTGTTATCAACATAGATAATCTAAACAAACAAATCCGATGAACTTGCTATTTTCTATTTTAGTTTACTGATTAAAAGTAAAAGATGCAATTATGATAACGTTTTAAAATGGGAATTTTATTTATTTTAATCTCATTTATTTTCTTATCTTTATAATAAACAGTATTTATTTATTTAATAATTAGAATTTTTCAAATACGGTGAATTTGAAACTTGTTTTAAAATTTAAGAAGTCAAAGAGCTTTGCTCTTTTCGTTTGTCAAGAAAAATACCACTACAAAGCTACATCCGGCCATAATGTCATTTCAAATAAATTATATTAACAATTTTATTTATCTATAATTATACATCATATTTAGAATTTTCTTATTCTCTCAGCCTGTATTTCAACGCATCCCATAACTCATGTAATTCGTCACTAATATCTTTTCTATACGTTTCATCTTTGCGGAATGCTTCAGCAGCCAGCACACTGTTGTCAAATAGAACTTCCAACAATCCTTCACCATCTCCATTCACTGATTCCGTGACCTTCTCTTTCGGAAGGAAAATAATTATATTAGTCAAAAGCATTTGCATTAGTGCTTCAACTTTTACTAAATCCATATTTTTATAAAAATCTTCTAATGGATAAATTTCGTCTGCGCTATAACCATAACGGTTTAGAAAATCTGACAGCATATTGTGGTAGTAAGAATACAATTTTTCTAAATGTAGTTCCCGAAATTCGGAGTTGGTATTACAGAAAATTGCTAATAAAACATCGTAGCAGGGATAAAAATATCTACTAATTTGAAAATCAACCAAACAACAGTGAGTAACAACACTGTTTTCGTGTTTAAACAACATATTATTAGACCACAAATCACCATGACAACAAGATTTATTAAAATTTGTTTCAGTAGTAAAACATTTACCTATTTGCGCGTTTTTGATCATTTGTCTAAATTCGTTTTTATAAGCTTCATCATGTGGCAATAAATCTATTAACACGTCGACAGTTTTCATGCAGCCTGTCCACCATTTCATCGGAAACGAACTTTGATCAATGTATTGCACAAAAAGCGCTTCGGGTAAATCTTCAGCATATTCTTCTCCAATAGTAAATTTCTTATTTAGTTCCTTAGATTTTGTTCTTTCAAAAGCAAACCCAGCAGCGTGGAACATTGCTAGAGATTTTAAAGCACATTTTAGATGATCCATTGTTAGATTCGTATGTCTTTCAACGAGAGAAAAACCATTCAAAGTAACATCTTCCATAATTAATGCTTGATTAGGGAGACAGTAATATGATTTCGCGGCAAAACTGGTGTCATATCCAAGTGCATCAAATTGTTTGAATAATGTGTCGAACATAAAAATTTCCTTCTTGTATAATCCCAAACCGTCAGTAATTTCTTTTTGCACCTTGTTATTGATGGGTTTACTCTTAACGAAGAATGTGTGGGACTTTTGCTTGCCAAATAATTCGTACTTAATGATGAGTTTGTGGTGTTCGCCCATTAGGCCTTCTGCATTTTCTGAGATGGATTTAAATTCTGAAGAGATTAATTTTAAGCTGTCCAACGTTTGTTCATAGTTTTTAAGTACTATGATACAATCTTCTTGGGAAATCATTGTAGCCATTTCTAAAATAAAAATTATAACATTATTTTTAAACTGACCTTAGAGTTATTTTAAATTAGTGTCAATCGCAAATGTTCTTATCCAACGGATGTAATTTTTTTGTGTGCAAGTGGCAAAACTGGTATATTTTTTAGAGTAATTATAATATGGAATGTTAATAGTGTGAACAAATCCACCAAAAATATAATATATTATCTAGCTACCTTGGAAGTTTGTGACTACCTTAACTATAAGTGAAATTGTAAGAGAAAAGTTTGAAGTTTGTAAATATTTCTTAAGTGAGACTCACTAAATATTAATAAAACTTTTAATTCAAAACTTAAGTGAAATTTCGCTTAATTTTGGAACTGTGAATGGCCCTTTATGCAGAAATTATAATTATTACATAGTGATCAGAAGTACGACAAGTAAGTGATTCAGTTGGTAATAAAAAAAAACACATTTAAAAATTTAAATTATCAAAATCGTTTCCGTGACCCACATCCATTTATTTCTTGACATCACTCACAGAGAAATAATCTAAATTATTTCTGTCGCTCAATCTATTTGTATTTATTGAGAAAATAACATGTCAAATTGTATTTGTGCCAACTGTGTAATAAAAAAATCTTCAGGAATGTATTATCAGTATTTACTTCCGATCACTCTGTAGAATAAAATCCCGTCACCAAGTAAATGCGAATGTCAATTTGACATAAAATTGTTTTATTTTCGTTTTTCTACAGTAAGCATTTGCATATGGATTTGTTAAAGCAAAATGTCACTTTGCCATTTATGTGCGAAAAAACAGAAAAAAAGCTCGCGCTCCGTATTTGTAACTCTAAATCAAACCAAACGTTACGATAACAACCGGTGACAGAAAATAAACAATTTTCATTTTTAATGTTCTGTAACGATGAAAATTAATTTATCGAAATGTTAAATTTATTGTGGCGACTGTAGAAAAAAATGTTGTGTGTGTTTTGAGCGCAAATGTACATGATCGATTTCGAGAGAACGCCGCATTGCTATGTCGTGCGTCAACAACTTTTCAATCGACAATGTATCATTTTGCGCTCTTAATACTCGTACACAAATAGGTATTTACGTTGTTTTAAGTTAACAATTATTGAACAGTAAATTTATAAACCAAATGTAAAAACGTTTAATCATATTTCTGAGATATGTTTCGAATCTTACTAATTCTAATAAATAATCTGTTGTAATTTTTTTGACTCCTTCCAAATGTTATTTAAAAAATAAATTCCATAAAGATAAAAGAGTCATTTTTAAATATTTTAGGACGAATAAACACTTACCTGTTCTTATTTATTTTTTAAAGCCAAGTGAAATAGGTACTTTCGTAACATAACCCAGTTTATCCTATATAAACTATCAAGACAAATATGACGTTTCTGTTTAGAAATAAATTTTATTATATTTATTGTTCAAATCTAAGTTAACTGCGTATGTGGGTACATTGAGTGCATGTTATTTCAAATTAGATTTTATTGTAAACAAAAGATAGAATTCAAAATTAAATAAATAAGCTATAGTATTAACTACTTTTATGTTAGATTATACTTACTTCTGCAAAATCAAATAATATACTTTTTCACGTAGTACGAGATATAACTAAACGAATAACAATTAGATCTGGTAAAATTTAATGTTTGCAAGTCATTATAATATGAAGTTAAGTTGTGATCTGTGTGGCGAACGGACGCGTCGAACGAGCGGCGATATCACTATCACGCTAATGAGACAGAAAGGTTAACCAGTGCACTGTGAATTAGTGCGGTACTAAGTGCTAAAATATAATAAGAGCAATCGAAATAATAAACAAACTTGTGAAGAGCCAAGGCCGATCAGCTGTGAATACGTACTACGACAGAGCAACGGAGTAGTGTCAGCCAGCGGCGGAGACGAATAAGGAAGAAAGGGGGCACGGCTAAGCGTCCTATATACTAATCGTACAATCATTAAGGATTCCTCCGGACGGCAACCAAACATTATGATCGCCTACAGCCTAAACGGTTTGTGCGATTATTGTGATTTTTTTCTAGGATTTAAAGAATGTTTGGGACTAGTGCCTTTTGGGTATTTCAGATTTTTTGAAAGTACAGTCTGCGTGAAATTAATGAAAAACTTTGCAAATTTTCAAGGATCGAAGCATGCACGCGTTGCTATGCATATGAAATTTGACCGCAAGCAGAAATTTTTCAGACCTGTCAATCACTTTTGACGTTTCGCATGACACATTTTTATATAAATATTTCAATTACTAGACAAGTTGGAGACATTTTCTAATTTGATTTAGGTATTAGACGATTGAGGACGTATGTTTTGAACGTTTTTTAATTGATTTCATGTTTGTATAAAAGTTTTTAATGATGCAACGTCCATTTCACAAATCTATGGTTAAGAAACAACATTACTTCTCATATACTCGATCCAGGTTTTGAAAAACCATAGACCTAAGCTGTCATTTTTGACGTTACGCATGGAATTTTTCGATAGAATTATTTCAATTTCTAGACAAATTGTGAAAATTTTCTAATTTGATTTAGGTATTAGATGATTGAGGATACATGTTTTGAACTGTTTTGAATTGATTTCATGTTCAAATAAAGTTTTAAGACAAAACGTCAATTTGACATATAGTTTGTTAAAGTATATAGTAAAACCAAGCAAAAATATACCTCGGTAATAATATACAGTATAACCAAAAAGATAATCGAATAAAAAAATTTCAGAATTAATATTCCAGGGATTTTCAACAGTTTAGAAAAAAAAGATAGAAAAATTACATTTTTTTACAGTAACTATAAACTTTGCTGAATTGATTTCATGTTCAAATAAAGTTTAAAGACAAAACGTCTATTTGACAAATAGTCTGTTAAAGTATATAGTAAAACCAAGCAAAAATTTACCTCGGTGATAATATACAGTAAAACCAAAAAGAATCTACATTGTCAAAAAAAAATTAATCATCTCCTTATACTAATCGTTCAAATTCATTAAGGATTCCTCCGGACGGCAACCAGACTTTAGACACGGCTACAGCTTAAACCGTTTGTCCGATTTTTGTAATTTAATCGTTCAAATTCATTAAGGATTCCTCCTGACGGCAACCAGACTTTAGACACGGCTACAGCTTAAACCGTTTGTCCGATTGTTGTAATTTTTTTTCTAGGATTTAAAGAATGTTTGGGACTAGTGCCTTTTGGGTATTTCAGATTTTTCGCAAGTACAGTCTGCGTGAAATTAATGAAAAACTTTGTAAATTTTCAAGGATCGAAGCATGCACGCGTTGCTATGCATTTGAAATTTGACCGCAAGCAGAAATTTTTCAGACCTGTCAATCACTTTTGACGTTTCACGTGAAACGTTTTTAGATAAATATTTCAATTTCTAGACAAGTTGGAGAAATTTTCTAATTTGATTAAGGTATTAGAGGACTGAGGAGATATGTTTTGAACGTTTTTCAATTGATTTCATGTTTGTATAAAAGCTTTTAATGATGCAACGTCCATTTCACAAATCTATGGTTAAGAAACAACATTACCTTCTATATACACGATCCAGGTTTTGAAAAATCATAGACCTATGCTGTCATTTTTGACGTTACGCATGGAATTTTTCGATAGAATTATTTCAATTTATAGACAAATTGTGAAAATTTTGTAATTTGATTTAGGTATTAGATGATTGAGGATACATGTTTCGAACTGTTTTGAATTGATTTCATGTTCAAATAAAGTTTTAAGACAAAACGTCAATTTGACATATAGTTTGTTAAAGTATATAGTAAAACCAAGCAAAAATTTACCTCGGTAATAATATACAGTAAAACAAAAAAAAATTGTACATTGTAAAAAAAAGTTAATCGAATAAAAAAAATCAAAATAAATATTCTAGCGATTTTCAACAGTTTACAAAAAAATAAAGAAAAATTACATTTTTTTACAGTAACTATAAACTTTGTTGAATTGATTTCATGTTCAAATAAAGTTTTAAGACAAAAACGTTAATTTGACATATAGTCTGTTAAAGTATAAAGTAAAACCAAGCAAAAATTGACCACGGTGATAATATACAGTAAAACCAAAAAGAATCTACATTGTAAAAAAAAATTAATCGAATAAAAAAATATCAGACTTAATACTCCAGCGATTTTAAACAGTTTAGAAAAAAAATATAGAAAAATTACATTTTTTTACAGTAACTATAAACTTTGTTGAATTGATTTCATGTTCAAATAAAGTTTTAAGACAAAAACGTTAATTTGACATACAGTCTGTTAAAGTATATAGTAAAACCAAGCAAAAATTGACCTCGGTGATAATATACAGTAAAACCAAAAAAAATCCACATAGTAAAAAAAATTAATCGAAAAAAAAAATTTCAGAATTAATATAAAGTTTTAAGATAAAAACGTTAATTTGACATATAGTCTGTTAAAGTATATAGTAAAACCAAGCCAAAATTGACCTCGGTGATAATATACAGTAAAACCAAAAAGAATCTACATTGTGAAAAAACATTAATCGAATAAAAAAATATCAGAATTAATATGCCAGCGATTTTAAACAGTTTAGAAAAAAAATATAGAAAAATTACATTTTTTACAGGAGCTATAAACTTTTTTGAATTGATTTCATGTTCAAATAAAGTTTTAAGACAAAAACGTCAATTTGACATATAGTCTGTTAAAGTATATGAAAACCAAGCAAAAATTGACCTCGGTGATAATATACAGTAAAACCAAAAAGAATCTATATTGTAAAAAAAAATTAATCGAATAAAAAAAATTCAGAATTAATATTAAATTAAAATTTACGATAGGCAGTTGTTTGAAAATTCAACTATTCAGAATCACGTCATGTTTGGTATCATATGAAAGGGCATTGAAAGACCTTTTAAATGCAATTGGAAATAATTGAAAATATACGATAGGCAACTGATTGAAAATTCAACTATTCAGAATCATGTCGTGTTTGGTATCATATGAAAGGGCATTAAAAGACCTTTCAAATGCAATTGGAAAAAATTTAAATTTACGATAGGCAGTTGTTTGAAAATTCAACTATTCCGAATCATGTCGTGTTTGGTATCATATAAAAGGGCATTAAAAGACATTTTAAATGCAATTTGAAAAAATTGAAAATTCACGATAGGCAACTGTTTGAAAATTCAACTATTCCGAATCATGTCGTGTTTGGTATCATATGAAAGGTCATTAAAAGAACTTATAAATGCAGTTGGAAAAAATTGAAAATATACGATAGGCAACTGTTTGAAAATTCAACTATTCAGAATCATGTCGTGTTTAATATCATATGATAGGGCATTAAAAGTACTTTCAAATGCAATTGGAAAAAATTAAAAATTTACGATATGCAATTTTTTGAAAATACAACTATTCCGAATCATGTCGTGTTTGGTATCATATGAAAGGGCATTAAAAGACCTTTCAAATGCAATTGGAAATAATTGAAAATATACGATAGGCAACTGTTTGAAAATTCAACTATTCCGAATCATGTCGTGTTTGGTATCATATGAAAGGGCATTAAAAGACCTTTCAAATGCAATTGAAAAAAATTTAAAATTTACGATAGGCAGTTGTTTGAAAATTCAGCTATTCAGCATCACGTCATGTTTGGTATCATATGAAAGGGCATTAAAAGACCTTTTAAATGCAATTGGAAATAATTGAAAATTTACGATAGGCAACTGTTTGAAAATTCAACTATTCCGAATCATGTCGTGTTTGGTATCATATGAAAGGGCATTAAAAGACCTTTCAAATGCAATTGGAAAAAATTAAAATTTACGATAGGCAGTTGTTTGAAAATTCAACTATTCCGAATCATGTCGTGTTTGGTATCATATGAAAGGGCATTAAAAGACCTTTCAAATGCAATTGGAAAAATTTAAAATTTACGATAGGCAGTTGTTTGAAAATTCAACTATTCAGAATCACGTCATGTTTGGTATCATATGAAAGGGCATTAAAAGACCTTTTAAATGCAATTGGAAATAATTGAAAATATACGATAGGCAACTGTTTGAAAATTCAACTATTCAGAATCATGTCGTGTTTGGTATCATATGAAAGGGCATTAAAAGACCTTTCAAATGCAATTAAAAAAAATTTAAAATTTACGATAGGCAGTTGTTTGAAAATTCAGCTATTCAGCATCACGTCATGTTTGGCATCATATGAAAGGGCATTAAAAGACCTTTTAAATGCAATTGGAAATAATTGAAAATTTACGATAGGCAACTGTTTGAAAATTCAACTATTCCGAATCATGTCGTGTTTGGTATCATATGAAAGGGCATTAAAAGACATTTTATATGCAATTGGAAAAAAATTGAAAATTTACGATAGGCAACTGTTTGAAAATTCAACTATTCCGAATCATGTCGTGTTTGGTATCATAAGAAAGGGCATTAAAATACCTTTCAAATGCAATTGGAAAAAATTTAAAATTTACGATAGGCAGTTGTTTGAAAATTCAACTTTTCAGAATCACGTCATGTTTGGTATCGTATGAAAAGGAATTAAAAGACATTTTAAATGTAATTGGAAAAAATTTAAAATTTACGATAGGCAATTGTTTGAAAATACAACTATTCCGAATCATGTATTTGGTATCATATGAAAGGGCATTAAAAGACCTTTTAAATGCAATTGGAAAAAAAAAACAAGTTTTTAATCTTAAAAAATAATTCACCAGAAAATATTACACGAGGAGCGAAGCGACGAGCAACAAAAAAATGTCTGGAGGTGAGACGTGAAGCGTCGAGCCGAATAGATTCATCACCGGGCGAGAGAAGGAGCGAAGCGACTTCTCGAGTTTCATTCAACTACTACATAACATGATGAACGATACGATGATATATAAACTAAAAAATGCGTACTAAAAATTCAACTGATTTCATGTACATATAAAATATAAATGTGGAACTATCAGAAATGATGTCCGAAGAATTTTTCTTAGTTTAACAAAATCTTTTTGGAAATAAAACACGTATCTGATTGAAATTTTACGACTGTCAATGTGACAAATAGTTTTTAAAAGTATATAGTAAAACAAAGCAAAATTTGTCCTCGGCAGTAATATACAGTAAAATCAAAAAATATCTTTAGATGAGCAGAAGTACAGAATTAAAAAGTTTTAGATCGTAATTCAATTAAACCTTACTTCAGTGTCCGCGGAGCCTAGCGAAAAGGCCTGGCGAAGCCAGGCCGAACGCTATCCTATATACTAATCGTTCACATTCACTATATATTCATCTGGGCGGCAACCAGACTTTAGACACGGCTACAGCTTAAACGGTACATGCGATTGCTGTGAATTTTTTTCTAGGATTTAAAGAATGTTTGGGACTAGTGCCTTTTGGGTATTTCAAATTTTTTGAAAGTACAGTCCGCTTGAAATTAACGACAAACTTTGCAAATTTTCTTCATCGAAGCATGCACGCGTTGCTATGCATTTGAAATTTGACCGCAAGCAGAAATTTTTCAGAGCTGTCAATCACTTTTGACGTTTCGCATGAAACATTTTTATATAAATATTTCAATTTCTAGACAAGTTGGAGACATTTTCTAATTTGATTTAGGTATTAGACGATTGAGGACATAGTTTTGAACGGTTTTCAATTGATATCATGTTTGTATAAAAGTTTTTAATCGTTCACATTCACTATATATTCATCTGGGCGGCAACCAGACTTTAGACACGGCTACAGCTTAAACGGTACATGCGATTGCTGTGAATTTTTTTCTAGGATTTAAAGAATGTTTGGGACTAGTGCCTTTTGGGTATTTCAGATTTTTTGAAAGTACAGTCCGCTTGAAATTAACGACAAACTTTGCAAATTTTCTTGATCGAAGCATGCACGCGTTGCTATGCATTTGAAATTTGACCGCAAGCAGAAATTTTTCAGAGCTGTCAATCACTTTTGACGTTTCGCATGAAACATTTTTATATAAATATTTCAATTTCTAGACAAGTTGGAGACATTTTCTAATTTGATTTAGGTATTAGACGATTGAGGACATAGTTTTGAACGGTTTTCAATTGATATCATGTTTGTATAAAAGTTTTTAATGATGCAACGTCCATTTCACAAATCTATGGTTAAGAAACAACTTTACCTCTTATATACACGATCCAGGTTTTGAAAAATCATAGACCTAAGCTGTCATTTTTGACGTTACGCATGGAAATTTGCAACGTCCATTTCACAAATCTATGGTTAAGAAACAACTTTACCTCTTATATACACGATCCAGGTTTTGAAAAATCATAGACCTAAGCTGTCATTTTTGACGTTACGCATGGAAATTTTAGATAGAATTATTTAAATTTCTAGACAAGTTGTAACAATTTTGTAAATTGATTTAGGTATTAGATGATTGAGGATACATGTTTTGAACTGTTTTGAATTGATTTCATGTTCAAAAAAAGTTTTAAGACCAAACGTCAATTTGACATATAGTTTGTTAAAGTATATAGTAAAACCAAGCAAAAATTGACCTCGGTGATAATATACAGTAAAACCAAAAAGAATATACATTGTAAAAAAAGTTAATCGAATAAAAAAATTTCAGAATTAATATTCCAGCGATTTTCAACAGTTTAAAAAAATAGAGTAAAATTACATTTTTTTACAGTAACTATATTCTTTGTTGAACTGATTTCATGTTCAAATAAAGTTTTAAGAGAAAAACGTCAATTTGACATATAGTATGTTAAAGTATATAGAGAAACCAAGCAAAAATTGACCTCGGTGATAATATACAGTAAAACCAAAAAGAATCTACATTGTAAAAAAAATTAATCGAATAAAAAAATTTCAGAATTAATATTCCAGCGATTTTCAACAGTTTAAAAAAAAATATAGAAAAATTACATTTTTTTTACAGTAACTATAAACTTTGCTGAATTGATTTCATGTTCAAATAAAGTTTAAAGACAAAACGTCAATTTGACAAATAGTTTGTTAAAGTATATAGTAAAACCAAGCAAAAATTTACCTCGGTGATAATATACAGTAAAACCTAAAAGAATCTACATTGTAAAAAAAAGTTAATCGAATAAAAAAATTTCAGAATTAATATTCCAGCGATTTTCAACAGTTTAAAAAAAAAATTGAGAAAAATTACATTCTTTTACAGTAACTCTAGACTTTGTTGAATTAATTTCATGTTCAAATAAACTTTTAAGACAAAGACTTCAATTTGACATATAGTCTGTTAAAGTATATAGTAAAACCAAGCAAAAATTGACCTCGGTGATAATATACAGTAAAACCAAAAAGAATCAACATTGTAAAAAAAAACTAATCGAATAAAAAAATTTCAGAATTAATATTCCTGCGATTTTCAACAGTTTAAAAAAAATTCAACTATTTCTAATCACGTCATGTTTGGTATCATATGACAGGGCATTAAAATAACTTTTAAATGCAATTAGAAAAAATTTAAAATTCACGATAGGCAACTGTTTAAAAGTTTAACTATTCCGAATCACGTCGTGTTTGGTATCATATGAAAGGGCATTAAAAGACCTTTTAAATGCAATTGGAAACAATTTAAAATTTGTGATAGGCAATTGTTTGAAAATTCAACTATTCAGAATCATGTCGTGTTCGGTATTATAATAAGGGCATTAAAAGAGCTTTCATATGCAATTGGAAAAAAATTAAAATTTACGATAGGCAATTGTTTGAAAATACAACTATTTCGAATCATGTCGTGTTTGGTATCATATGAAAGGGCATTAAAAGACCTTTTAAATGCAATTGGAAAAAATTGAAAATTTACGATAGGCAACTGTTTGAAAATTCAACTATTCCGAATCATATCGTGTTTGGTATCATATGAAAGGGCATTAAAAGACCTTTGAAATGCAATTGAAAAAAATTTAAAATTTACGATAGGCAATTGTTTGAAAATTCAACTATTCCGAATCATGTCGTGTTTGGTATTATATGAAAGGGCATTAAAAGACATTTTAAATGCAATTTGAAAAAATTGAAAATTTACGATAGGCAACTGTTTGAGAATTCAACTATTCAGAATCATGTCGTGTTTAATATCATATGAAAGGGCATTAAAAGTACTTACAAATGCAGTTGGAAAAAATTTAAAATATACGATAGGCAACTGTTTCAAAATTCAACTATCCAGAATCATGTCGTGTTTGATATCATATGAAAGGGCATTTAAAGACCTTTCAAATGCAATTGGAAAAAATTAAAAATTTACGATGGGTAATTGTTAGAAAATTCAACTATTCAGAATCATGTCGTGTTTGGTATCATATGAAAGGGCATTAAAAGACCTTTTAAATGTAATTGGAAAAAATTTAAAATTTGCGATAAGCAATTGTTTGAAAATTCAACTATTCCGAATCATGTCGTGTTTGGTATCATATGAAAGGGCATTAAAAGACCTTTTAAATGTAATTGGAAAAAATTTAAAATTTGCGATAGGCAATTGTTTGAAAATTCAACTATTCAGAATCATGTCGTGTTTGGTATTATAATAAGGGCATTAAAAGACCTTTCAAATGCAATTGGAAAAAATTTAAAATTTATGATAGGCAATTGTTTGAAAATACAACTATTCCGAATCATGTCGTGTTTGGTATCATATGAAAGGGCATTAAAAGACCTTTTAAATGCAATTGGAAAAAACTGAAAATTTACGATAGGCAACTGTTTGAAAATTAAACTATTCCGATTCATGTCGTGTTTGGTATCATATGAAAGGGCATTAAAAGACCTTTCAAATGCAATTGAAAAAAATTGAAAATTCACGATAGGCAACTGTTTGAAAATTTAACTATTCTGAATCACGTCGTGTTTGGTATCATATGAAAGGGCATTAAAAGACTTTTTAAATGCAATTGGAAAAAATTGAAAATTCACGATAGGCAACTGTTTGAAAATTCAACTATTCAGAATCATGTCGTGTTTGGTATTATAATAAGGGCATTAAAAGACCTTTCAAATGCAATTGGAAAAAATTTAAAATTTATGATATTCAATTGTTTGAAAATACAACTATTCCGAATCATGTCGTGTTTGGTATCATATGAAAGGGCATTAAAAGACCTTTTAAAAGTAATTGGAAAAAATTGAAAATTCACGAGAGGCAACTGTTTGAAAATTCAACTATTCCGAATCATGTCGTGTTTGGTATCATATGAAAGGGCATTAAAAGACCTTTTAAATGCAATTGGAAAAAATGGAAAATTTACGATAGGCAACTGTTTGAAAATTCATCTATTCCTAATCATGTCGTGTTTGGTATCATATGAAAGGGCATTAAAAGACCTTTCAAATGCAATTGGAAAAAATTAAAATTTACGATAGGCAATTGTTTGAAAGTTCAACTATTCCGAATCATGTCGTGTTTGATATCATATGAAAGGGCATTAAAAGACCTTTTAAATGCAATTGGAAAAAATTTAAAATTTACGATAGGCAACTGTTTGAAAATTCAACTATTCAGAATTATGTCGTATTTGGTATCATATGAAAGGGCATTAAAAGACCTTTCAAATGCAATTGGAAAAAAAATAAAATTTACGTTAGGTAATTGTTTGAAAATTCAACTATTCCGAATCATGTCGTGTTTGGTATCATATGAAAGGGCATTAAAAGACCTTTTAAATGCAATTGGAAAAAGTTGAAAATTCACGATAGGCAACTGTTTGAAAATTCAACTATTCAGAATCCTGTCGTGTTTGGTATCATATGAAAGAGCATTAAAAGACCTTTTAAATGCAATTGGAAATAATTGAAAATTTACGATAGGCAACTGTTTGAAAATTCAACTATTCAGAATCATGTCGTGTTTGGTATCATATGAAAGGGCATTAAAAGACCTTTCAAATGCAATTGGAAAAAAAATTAAATTTACGATAGGCAATTGTTTGAAAATACAACTATTCGGAATCATGTCGTGTTTGATATCATATAAAAGGGCATTAAAAGACCTCTCAAATGAAATTGAAAAAAATTTAAAATTCACGATAGGCAACTGTTTGAAAATTTAACTATTCTGAATCACGTCGTGTTTGGTATCATGAAAGGGCATTAAAAGACTTTTTAAATGCAATTGGAAAAAATTGAAAATTCACGATAGGCAACTGTTTGAAAATTCAACTATTCAGAATCATATCGTGTTTGGTATTATAATAAGGGCATTAAAAGACCTTTCAAATGCAATTGGAAAAAATTTAAAATTTATGATAGGCAATTGTTTGAAAATACAACTATTCCGAATCATGTCGTGTTTGGTATCATATGAAAGGGCATTAAAAGACCTTTTAAATGTAATTGGAAAAAATTGAAAATTCACGAGAGGCAACTGTTTGAAAATTCAACTATTCCGAATCATGTCGTGTTTGGTATCATATGAAAGGGCATTAAAAGACCTTTTAAATGCAATTGGAAAAAATGGAAAATTTACGATAGGCAACTGTTTGAAAATTCATCTATTCCGAATCATATCGTGTTTGGTATCATATGAAAGGGCATTAAAAGACCTTTCAAATGCAATTTGAAAAAATTTAAATTTACGATAGGCAATTGTTTGAAAGTTCAACTATTCCGAATCATGTCGTGTTTGATATCATATGAAAGGGCATTAAAAGACCTTATAAATGCAATTGGAAAAAATTTAAAATTTACGATAGGCAACTGTTTGAAAATTCAACTATTCAGAATTATGTCGTATTTGGTATCATATGAAAGGGCATTAAAAGACCTTTCAAATGCAATTGGAAAAAAAATAAAATTTACGATAGGCAGTTGTTTGAAAATTCAACTATTCCGAATCATGTCGTGTTTGGTATCATATGAAAAGGCATTAAATGACCTTTTAAATGCAATTGGAAAAAATGGAAAATTTACGATAGGCAACTGTTTGAAAATTCAACTATTTCGAATCATGTCGTGTTTGGTATCATATGAAAGGGCATTAAAAGACCTTTCAAATGCAATTGTAAAAAATTTAAAATGTACGTTAGGTAATTGTTTGAAAATTCAACTATTCCGAATCATGTCGTGTTTGGTATCATATGAAAGGGCATTAAAAGACCTTTTAAATGCAATTGGAAAAGGTTTAAAATTCACGATAGGCAACTGTTTGAAAATTCAACTATTCAGAATCCTGTCGTGTTTGGTATCATATGAAAGAGCATTAAAAGACCTTTTAAATGCAATTGGAAATAATTGAAAATTTACGATAGGCAACTGTTTAAAAATTTAACTATTCCGAATCATGTCGTGTTTGGTATCATATGAAAGGGCATTAAAAGACCTTTTAAATGTAATTGGAAAAAATTGAAAATTCACGAGAGGCAACTGTTTGAAAATTCAACTATTCCGAATCATGTCGTGTTTGGTATCATATGAAAGGGCATTAAAAGACCTTTTAAATGCAATTGGAAAAAATGGAAAATTTACGATAGGCAACTGTTTGAAAATTCATCTATTCCGAATCATGTCGTGTTTGGTATCATATGAAAGGGCATTAAAAGACCTTTCAAATGCAATTGGAAAAAATTTAAATTTACGATAGGCAATTGTTTGAAAGTTCAACTATTCCGAATCATGACGTGTTTGACATGATATGAAAGGGCATTAAAGGACCTTTCAAATGCAATTGGAAAAAATTAAAAATTTACGATAGGCAGTTGTTTGAAAATTCAACTATTCCGAATCATGTCGTGTTTCGTATCATATGAAAAGGCATTAAATGACCTTTTAAATGCAATTGGAAAAAATGGAAAATTTACGATAGGCAACTGTTTGAAAATTCAACTATTTCGAATCATGTCGTGTTTGGTATCATATGAAAGGGCATTAAAAGACCTTTCAAATGCAATTGTAAAAAATTTAAAATTTACGTTAGGTAATTGTTTGAAAATTCAACTATTCCGAATCATGTCGTGTTTGCTATCATATGAAAGGGCATTAAAAGACCTTTTAAATGCAATTGGAAAAAGTTGAAAATTCACGATAGGCAACTGTTTGAAAATTCAACTATTCAGAATCCTGTCGTGTTTGGTATCATATGAAAGAGCATTAAAAGACCTTTTAAATGCAATTGGAAATAATTGAAAATTTACGATAGGCAACTGTTTAAAAATTTAACTATTCCGAATCATGTCGTGTTTGGTATCATATGAAAGGGCATTAAAAGACCTTTTAAATGTAATTGGAAAAAATTGAAAATTCACGAGAGGCAACTGTTTGAAAATTCAACTATTCCGAATCATGTCGTGTTTGGTATCATATGAAAGGGCATTAAAAGACCTTTTAAATGCAATTGGAAAAAATGGAAAATTTACGATAGGCAACTGTTTGAAAATTCATCTATTCCGAATCATGTCGTGTTTGGTATCATATGAAAGGGCATTAAAAGACCTTTCAAATGCAATTGGAAAAAATTTAAATTTACGATAGGCAACTGTTTAAAAATTTAACTATTCCGAATCATGTCGTGTTTGGTATCATATGAAAGGGCATTAAAAGACCTTTTAAATGTAATTGGAAAAAAATTAAAATTTGCGATAGACAATTGTTTGAAAATTCAACTATTCAGAATCATGCCGTGTTTGGTATCATATGAAAGGGCATTAAAAAACCTTTTAAATGCAATTGGAAAAAATTAAAATTTACGATAGGCAACTGTTTGAAAATTCAACTATTCAGAATCATGTCGTGTTTGGTATCATATGAAAGGGCATTAAAAGACCTTTCAAATGCAATTGGAAAAAAAATTAAATTTACGATAGGCAATTGTTTGAAAATACAACTATTCGGAATCATGTCGTGTTTGATATCATATAAAAGGGCATTAAAAGACCTCTCAAATGAAATTGGAAAAAATTAAAAATTTACGATAGTCAGTTGTTTGAAAATTCAACTATTCCGATTCATGTCGTGTTTGGTATCATATGAAAGGTCATTAAAAGGCCTTTCAAATGCAATTGGAAAAACTCGAGTTTTATTCAACTACTACATTACATGATGAACGGTACGATGATATATAAACTAAAAAATCCGTACTTAAAAATGTTTTACCATAAAACATTACGCGGGGAACGAAGCGACGAGCAACAAAGCAAATGTCTGGAGGTGAGACGCGAAGCCACGAGCCTAACAGACTCACTGCCGGGCGAGAGAACGAGCGAAGCGACTTCTCGAGTATTATTCAACTATTAAATAACATGTTGAACAATGTGATGATATATAAACTAAAAAATGCGTACTAAAAAATATTTTACCATAAAATATTACGCGAGGAGCGAAGCGACGAGCAAAAAAGCAAATGTCTGGAGGTGAGATGCGAAGCGTCGAGTCGAACAGACTCATCGTCGGGCGAGAGAAGGAGCGAAGCGACTTCTCGAGTTTTATTCAACTACTACATAACATGATGATATATAGTGTGATCTATATATAGTGCATCCTATATATAATGTGTCCTATATATAGTGCGTTTTATATATAGGGTGTTCTATATAAAATATAAATGTGGTACTATCAGAAATGATTTCCGAAGAATTTTTAACCGTTTACAAAATCTCTTTGGAAATAAAACATGTATTTGTCGGAAATTTTATGACTGTCAATTTGACAAATAGTTGACCGCAACATTCTACATTTAAAATAAAAAACCAACCAAAGAATTTTTAATAGTTTAGCAAAATATTTTCGGAAATAAAACTTGTGTTTGATAGAAATTTTACGACTGTCAATTATTTCAAACTTAAAGTATTAAGAATTATGCCATGTTTGGTGTCATATGAAATGGCTTTAGACGGACTTTTAAATAAAATAAATAAAATAAAAAGTTAGTTTAACAAAATGTTTTCGAAAATAACACACGTATTTGATTGTAATTTTACGACCTTCAGTTGTTTTAAACCTAAAGTGTTTCGTATCATATCGTGGTTGATATCATATGACAGGGCTTTAAAAGAACTTCCAGACGAAATAAAAAAATATATATTTGGACCGTCAATTGTTTTAAATTTAAAGTATTCGAAATCATGCCGTGTTGAATGTCATATAAAAAAGTTTTGAAAGATCTCTAAGATGGAATAAAGAAAAAAATAAATTTAACTACTGTCAATTGTTTCAAACATAAAGTACTCCGAATCATGCCGAATTTAGTGTCATATGAAAGAGTTTTTAAACAACTATTAAATGAAATTAGAAAAAAAAAATTTACAACATTCAACTGCTTCAAACTTAAAGTATTCCGACTCATGTCGTGTTTGGTGTCATATAAAAGGGCTTTAGAAGATTCTAACGAAATAAACAGAAAAATGAAATTTGTTCAGATGAAATAATCAAAAGTTGGGAATTTTACGATCCTCAATTGTTTCAAACTTAAAGTATTCCGAATTATACCGTATTTCATGTCATTTGAAAGGGCTTTAGAAGAACTTAAAAATGGAATTAAAAAAAATTTAAATTTTACGCTAGCCAATAGATTCAACCAAAAAAGTATCCCGAGTCATATCGTGTTAGATATCATATAAAAGCGCTTTAGAAGAGGTGTCGTGCAGAATATTTATTTTTCCGATCGGTAATTGTATTAGTGAAAGTGCATCAAAACTTATCGTGTGTAGTATCAAATAAAAGGTTTTTTGTAGGGCTCACGAGCAGAATTGTAATTTTTTTTGGTCGTCAATTGTTTTCGTGATAGAGATTCGAAACTTATTGTGTTTGTTGCGAATAACAACGTCTTTTGATGAACAGACGTACAAAAATTAAAAATTTTAGATCGTAATTCAATTAAATCTTACTTCAGTGTCCGCGGAGCCTAGCGAAAAGGCCTGGCGAAGCCAGGCCGAACGCTATCCTATATACTAATCGTTCAAATTCGCTATAGATTCCTCCGGACGGGCAACCAAATATTATGATCGCCTACAGCCTAAACGGTTTGTGCGATTGTTGTAATTTTTCTTCTAGGATTTAAAGAATGTTTGGGATTAGTGCCTTTTGGGTATTTCAGATTTTTTGAAAGTACAGTCCGCTTGAAATTAACGACAAACTTTGCAAATTTTCTTGATCGAAGCATGCACGCGTTGCTTTGCATTTGAAATTTGACCGCAAGCAGAAATTTTTCAGAGCTGTCAATCACTTTTGACGTTTCGCATGAAACGTTTTTACATAAATATTTCAATTTCTAGACAACTTGGAGAAATTTTCTAATTTGATTTAGGTATTAAATGATTGAGAACATAGTTTTGAACGGTTTTCAATTGATTTCATGTTTGTATAAAAGTTTTTAATGATGCAACGTCCATTTCACAAATCTATGGTTAAGAAACAACTTTACCTCTTATATACACGATCCAGGTTTTGAAAAATCACAGACCTAAGCTGTCATTTTTGACGTTACGCATGGAAATTTTAGATAGAATTATTTCAATTTCTAGACAAGTAGTAGCAATTTTGTAAATTGATTTAGGTATTAGATGATTGAGGATACATGTTTTGAACTGTTTTGAATTGATTTCATGTTCAAAAAAAGTTTTAAGACCAAACGTCAATTTGACATATAGTTTGTTAAAGTATATAGTAAAACAAGCAAATATTGAACTCGGTGATAATATACAGTAAAACCAAAAAGAATCTACATTGTAAAAAAAAGTTAATAGAATAAAAAATTTTCAGAAATAATATTCCAGCGATTTTCAACAGTTTAAAAAAAAATAGAGTAAAATTACATTTTTTTTACAGTAACTATATTTTTTGTTGAATTGATTTCATGTTCAAATAAAGTTTTAAGAGAAAAACGTCAATTTGACGTATAGTCTGTTAAAGTATATAGTAGAAGACCTTTCAAATGCAATTAGAAAAAATTGAAAATTCACGGTAGGCAACTGTTTGAAAATTTAACTATTCAGAATCATGTCGTGTTTGGTATCATATGAACGGGCATTTAAAGACCATTCAAATGCAATTGGAAAAAATTAAAAATGTACGATAGGCAATTTTTTGAAAATACAACTATTCCGAATCATGTCGTGTTTGGTATAATATGAAAGGGCATTAAAAGACCTTTCAAATGCAATTGGAAAAAATTTAAAATTTACGATAGGCAGTTGTTTGAAAATTCAACTAATCAAAATCACGTCATGTTTGGTATCATATAAAAGGGCATTAAAAGACCTTTTAAATGCAATTGGAAAAAATTGAAAATTTACGATAGGCAGTCGTTTGAATATTCAACTATTCAGAATCACGTCATGTTTGGTATCATATGAAAGGGCATTAAAAGACCTTTTAAATGCAATTGGAAATAATTGAAAATTTACGATAGGTAACTGTTTAAAAATTCAACTATTCCGAATCATGTCGTGTTTGGTATCATTAAAAGACCTTTTAAATGTAATTGGAAAAAATTAAAAATTTGCGATAGGCAATTGTTTGAAAATTCAACTATTCAGAATCAAGCCGTGTTTGGTATCATATGAAAGGGCATTAAAAGTACTTTCGAATGCAAAATGAAAAAATTGAAAATTTACGATAGGCATCTGTTTGAAAATTCAACTATTCCGAATCATGTCGTGTTTGGTATCATATGAAAGGGCATTAAAAGAACTTTTACATGCAGTTGGAAAAAATTGAAAATATACGATAGGCAACTGTTTGAAAATTCAACTATTCAAAATCATGTCGTGTTTGGTATCATATGAAAGGGCATTTAAAGACCTTTCAAATGCAATTAAAAAAAATAAAAAATTTACGATAGGCAATTTTTTGAAATTACAACTATTCCGAATCATGCCGTGTTTGGTATCATATGAAAGGGCATTTAAAAACCTTTCAAATGCAATTGGAAAAAAATTAAAATTTACGATAGGCAATTTTTTGAAAATACAACTATTCCGAATCATGTCGTGTTTGGTACCATATGAAAGTGCATTAAAAGACCTTTTAAATGCAATTGGAAAAAATTTAAAATTTACGATAGGCAGTTGTTTGAAAATTCAACTATTCAGAATCACGTCATGTTTGGTATCATATGAAAGGGCATTAAAAGACCTTTTAAATGTAATTGGAAAAAATTAAAATTTGCGATAGGCAATTGTTTGAAAATGCAACTATTCAGAATCATGCCGTGTTTGGTATCATATGAATGGGCATTAAAAGTACTTTCGAATGCAATATGAAAAAATTTAAAATTTACGATAGGCAACTGTTTGAAAATTCAACTATTCCGTATCATGTCGTGTTTGGTATCATATGAAAGGGCATTAAAAGACCTTTTAAATGCAATTGGAAAAAATTAAAAATTTACGATAGGCAGTTGTTTGAAAATTCAAATATTCAGAATCACGTCATGTTTGGTATCATATGAAAGGGCATTAAAAGACCTTTTAAATGCAATTGGAAAAAATACAAAATTTGCGATAGGCAATTGTTTGAAAATTCAACTATTCAGAATCATGCCGTGTTTGGTATCACATGAAAGGGCATTTAAAAACCTTTCAAATGCAATTGGAAAAAATAAAAAATTTACGATAGGCAATTTTTTGAAAATACAACTATTCCGAATCATGTCGTGTTTGGTATCATATGAAAGGGCATTAAAAGGCCTTTTAAATGCAATTGGAAAAAATTGAAAATTTACGATAGGCAGTTGTTTGAAAATTCAACTATTCAGAATCACGTCAAGTTTGGTATCATATGAAAGGGCATTAAAAGACCTTATAAATGCAATTAGAAATAATTGAAAATTTACGATAGGCAACTGTTTAAAAATTCAACTATTTCGAATCATGCCGTGTTTAGTATCATATGAAAGGGCATTTAAAAACCTTTCAAATGCAATTGGAAAAAATTTAAAATTTACGATAGGCAATCTTTTGAAAATACAACTATTCCGAATCATGTCGTGTTTGGTATCATATGAAAGTGCATTAAAAGACCTTTTAAATGCAATGGGAAAAAATTTAAAATTTACGATAGGCAGTTGTTTGAAAATTCAACTATTCAGAATCACGTCATGTTTGGTATCATATGAAACGGCATTAAAAGACCTTTTAAATGCAATTGGAAATAATTGAAAATTTACGATAGGCAACTGTTTAAAAATTCAAATATTCCGAATCATGTCGTGTTTGGTATCATATGAAAGGGCATTAAAAGACCTTTTAAATGTAATTGGAAAAAAATTAAAATTTGCGATAGGCAATTGTTTGAAAATGCAACTATTCAGAATCATGCCGTGTTTGGTATCATATGAAAGGGCATTAAAAGTACTTTCGAATGCAATATGAGAAAATTGAAAATTTACGTTAGGCAACTGTTTGAAAATTCAACTATTCCGTATCATGTCGTGTTTGGTATCATATGAAAGAGCATTAAAAGAC
Organism: Pterostichus madidus; assembly: GCA_911728475.2. Lineage (NCBI taxonomy): Eukaryota > Metazoa > Arthropoda > Insecta > Coleoptera > Carabidae > Pterostichus > Pterostichus madidus. The sequence goes on along the minus strand of OU452317.1, from coordinate 24,376,172 downwards.
CTTTTAAATGCAATTGGAAAAAATTGAAAATTTACGATAGGCAGTTGTTTGAAAATTCAAATATTCAGAATCACGTCATGTTTGGTATCATATGAAAGGGCATTAAAAGACCTTTTAAATGCAATTGGAAAAAATAAAAAATTTGCGATAGGCAATTGTTTGAAAATTCAACTATTCAGAATCATGTCGTGTTTAGTATCACATGAAATTGCATTTAAAAACCTTTCAAATGCAATTGGAAAAAATAAAAAATTTACGATAGGCCATTTTTTGAAAATACAACTATTCCGAATCATGTCGTGTTTGGTATCATATGAAAGGGCATTAAAAGACCTTTTAAATGCAATTGGAAAAAATAGAAAATTTACGATAGGCAGTTGTTTGAAAATTCAACTATTCAGAATCATGTTGTGTTTGGTATCATATGAAAGGGCATTCAAAGTACTTTCGAATGCAATATGAAAAAATTGAAAATTTACGATAGGCAACTGTTTGAAAATTCAACTATTCAGAATCACGTCATGTTTGGTGTCATATGAAAGGGCATTAAAAGACCTTTTAAATGCAATTGGAAATAATTGAAAATTTACGATAGGCAACTGTTTAAAAATTTAACTATTCCGAATCATGTCGTGTTTGGTATCATATTAAAGGGCATTAAAAGACCTTTCAAATGCAATTGGAAAAAAATTAAAACTTACGATAGGCAATTGTTTGAAAACTCAACTATTCCGAATCATGTCGTGTTTGGTATCATATGAAAGGGCATTAAAAGACCTTTTAAATGCAATTGGAAAAAATTAAAAATTTACGATAGGCATCTGTTTGAAAATTCAACTATTCAGAATCATGTTGTGTTTGGTATCATTTGAAAGGGCATTAAAAGACCTATCAAATGCAATTGGAAAAAAATTAAAATTTACGATAAGCAACTGTTTGAAAATTCAACTATTCAGAATCATGTTGTGTTTGGTATCATATGAAAGGGCATTAAAAGACCTTTCAAATGCAATTGGAAAAAATTTCAAATTAACGATAGGCAACTGTTTGAAAATTCAACTATTCAGAATCATGTTGTGTTTGGTATCATATGAAAGGGCATTAAAAGACCTTTCAAATGTAATTGGAAAAAATTAAAAATTTACGATAGGCATTTGTTTGAAAATTCAACTATTCCGAATCATGTCGTGTTTGGTATCATATGAAAGGGCATTAAAAGACATTTTAAATGCAATTGGAAAAAATTTAAAATTTACGATAGGCAACTGTTTGAAAATTCGACTATTCCGAATCATGTCGTGTGTGGTATCATATGAAAGGGCATTAAAAGACCTTTCAAATGCAATTGGAAAAAAATTAAAACTTACGATAGGCAATTGTTTGAAAACTCAACTATTCCGAATCATGTCGTGTTTGGTATCATATGAAAGGGCATTAAAAGACCTTTTAAATGCAATTGGAAAAAATTAAAAATTTACGATAGGCATCTGTTTGAAAATTCAACTATTCAGAATCATGTTGTGTTTGGTATCATATGAAAGGGCATTAAAAGACCTATCAAATGCAATTGGAAAAAAATTAAAATTTACGATAGGCAACTGTTTGAAAATTCAACTATTCAGAATCATGTTGTGTTTGGTATCATATGAAAGGGCATTAAAAGACCTTTCAAATGCAATTGGAAAAAATTAAAAATTTACGATAGGCAACTGTTTGAAAATTCAACTATTCAGAATCATGTTGTGTTTGGTATCATATGAAAGGGCATTAAAAGACCTTTCAAATGTAATTGGAAAAAATTTAAAATTTACGATAGGCATATGTTTGAAAATTCAACTATTCCGAATCATGTCGTGTTTGGTATCATATGAAAGGGAATTCAAAGACCTTTTAAATGCAATTGAAAAAATTGAAAATTTACGATAGGCAACTGTTTAAAAATTTAACTATTCCGAATCATGTCGTGTTTGGTATCATATGAAATGGCATTAAAAGACCTTTTAAATGCAATTGGAAAAAAATTAAAATTTACGATAGGCAACTGTTTGAAAATTCGACTATTCAGAATCATGTCGTGTTTGGTATCATATGAAAGGGCATGAAAAGTACTTTCAAATGCAATAGAAAAAAAAACAAGTTTTTAATCTTTAAAAATAAATCACCATAAAACATTACGCGAGGAGCGAAGCGACGAGCAACAAACTAAATGTAGTGCATTTTTATATGGAGAAATTAAATATGTTTTTCTGAGTATTTCAGAAGGAGTTTCACAAGAACCTGCGAAAGTATGTAAATTAAATAGAGCTTTATATGGTTTGAAAAAGTCACCTAAATATTGGAATATAATATTCAATTCTTTTATGAAGAAAGAAGCATTTAACTGTTCAAAATATGATTATTGTCACTACACAAAATTTAACAAATCTGACAAGTTATTCGTTTTAATTTATGTGGATGATCTGTTGATTTTTGGAACAAATTATCAACAAATTGAAGAACTGAAAAAGTAATTGTTCAAAACATTGAAAATGAAAGATTTGGGAAAGTTTCACATTTCATTGGCATAAATATTAGTCAAGATATGGAAGACGGAGGGTTACAAAAATGAATCAAACAACTTATCTAAACAATGTGTTGTCGAAATTTTGGATGGAAGGTTGTAAACCGACATCGATACCTTTAGATACAAGTTTTAAGTCAGATTGGTTAGTAGGGCCAGAAAATGAAACAACACATAATGAAGAACTCGAAGCTCCGCTTCAGGAAACTAATTGGCTGTTTGATGTATGCAATAGTTGATACAAGACCAGATTTATGTACAGCATTGAGTCGTTACTAAACTCGTGCAAATATCAAATTATGGAAATGTTTAAAACATGTACTAAGATAAGGTACTATTGATTTTAATTTAGTTTATGTCAGAGATGAAAATACTAAAATACTGACAGGATTTGTTGATGCTGATTGGGCACGCAACTTGAATGACAGAAAATCAACCTCTGGTTTTATATACAAAATTTTTAAAACTTCGGTATCCTGGACGCATGCAAAGTACTGTAGCTTTATCGTCCTGTGAAGCACAGTATGTAGCATTGAGCATAGCAGTTAACGAAGCATGTTGGTTACATCAAATTTTAATTGATCTTCAATTTTATGAGGAAACCAAGCCTGTCATCATCTTCGAAGACAGTCAGCTATAAAAGTAGTTAGGAACCAGATAATCACAAAAGACTCAAACACATCGATATGCGTCATCATTTCATCAGAAAAAAGTTAATGAAGGAATTATTGATGTCCAGTACATAAGAAATAAAGAACAAGTAGCAGATTTATTTACGAAGTCATTAAATAAAAATGTATTTAATATATTTTGTAAGATACTAGGTTTAGAAAAATGTTAAATTAATTTCATTGAGGGAGGGTGTTGACGTATGTCAATTTCAATAAATTTAAAAAAAAGAAGGCAAAATTTTCGTCAATGAAATCGTAGTAGTTTGAAACAAAAAATAATGATAGTAGTTGATCACGTATTTAAAAATAGAGAGATATAATTTTTCAATGTGCGTCATATAATTAAATTAAAAGGATTCAAATAACACTGTGTATATCATTAAAAACTTGTATTTGATTGAAATTTTACGGCTGTCAATTATTTTAAACTTGAAGTATTCCAAATCATGCCGTATTTGATGTCATATGAAAGGGCTTTAGGAGAGCTTTCAGATGAAATAAAAAAAAGTTGAAATTTTACGTTGGGCAACTGTTTCAAACTTAATAAATACTATATTGTATAAAAAATAAACTCGAAAAGATATCTGAAATAATACTAAAACAATTTCCAACCGTTTTTCAAAGAGTTTAGAGAAAATTTAAATTGATTTTATGCACATGTAAAATAAAAAAATGTGGAACTATCAGAAATGACGTCCAAAGAATATTTAAAAGATTAGTAAAATCTTTTTGGAAATGAAACACGTACTTGACTGAAATTTTAAGACTGTCAATTATTTCAAACTTAAAGTATTCCGAATTATGCCACGTTTGGTGTCATATGAAAGGACTTTAGGCGAACTTTTAGATAAAATAAAGAAAAAGTTAGTTTAGCAAAATGTTTTCGGAAATAACATACGTATTTGATTGAAATTTTACGACCTTCAATTATTAAAGTGTTCCGTATCATATCGTGTTTGATATTATATAAAAGGCCTTCAGAAGAACTTTCAGACAAAATTAAAAATATATATATATATATTTCGACCGTCAATTGTTTTAAATTAAAAGTATTCGGAATCATGCCGTGTTTAATATCATATGAAAAAGTTTTGAAAGAACTTTTAGATGGACTAAAGAAAAAAATTAAATTTTACTATTGTCAATTGTTTCATACTTAAAGTATTTCGAGTTATGCCGAGTTTGGTGTCATATAAGAGAGTTTTAAAAGAACTTCTAAATGAAATAAAAAATATATTATAATTTACAACCGTCGACTGTTTCAAACTTAAAGTGTTCCGACTCATGCCGTGCGGAATATTTATTTTTCCGATCGGCAATTGTATTAGTGAAAGTGCATCAAAACTTATCATGTGTAGTATCAAATAAAAAGTTTTTTGAAGGGCTCACGTGCAGAATTGTAATTTTTTGGTCGTCAATTGTTTTAGTGACAGAGCTTCGAAACTTATTGTGTTTGGTGTCAATTAAAAGTTCTTAATATAAACAGACGTACAGAAATGAACAGTTTTAGATCGTAATTCAATTAAACATTACTTCAGTGTCCGCGGAGCCTAGCGAAAAGGCCTGGCGAAGCCAGGCCGAACGCTAGTCCTATATACTAATCGTTCAAATTCATTAAGGATTCATCTGGAAGGCAACCAAACATTATGATCGCCTACAGCCTAAACGGTTTGTGCGATTGATGTGATTTTTTTTCTAGGATTTAAAGAATGTTTGGGACTAGTGCCTTTTGGGTATTTCAGATTTTTTGAAAGTACAGTCCGCGTGAAATTTACGAAAAACTTTGCAAATTTTCTTGATCGAAGCATGCACGCGTTGCTATGCATTTGAAATTTGACCGCAAGCAGAAATTTTTCAGACCTGTCAATCACTTTTGACGTTTCGCATGAAACATTTTTATATAAATATTTCAATTTCTAGACAAGTTGGAGAAATTTTCTAATTTGATTTAGGTATTAGAGGATTGAGGACATATGTTTTGAACGATTTGCAATTGATTTAATGTTTGTATAAAAGTTTTTAATGATAAATCGTCCAGTTGACAAATCTATGGTTAAGAAATAATATTATCTCTTATATACACGATCCAGGTTTTGAAAAATCATAGACCTAAGCTGTCATTTTTGACGTTACGCATGGAATTTTACGATAGAATTATTTCAATTTCTAGACAAATTGTGAAAATTTTGTAAATTGATTTAGGTATTAGATGATTGAGGATACATGTTTTGAACTGTTTTGAATTGATTTCATGGTCAAATAAAGTTTTAAGACAAAACGTCAATTTGACAAATAGTTTGTTAAAGTATATAGTAAAACCAAACAAAAATTGACCTCGGTGAAAATATACAGTAAAACCAAAAAGAATCTACATTGTAAAAAAAAGTTAATCGAATAAAAACATTTCTGAATTAACATTCCAGCGATTTTCAACAGTTTAAAAAAAAAATAGAGAAAAATTACATTTTTTTACAGTAACTCGTAGACTTTGCTGAATTGATATCATGTTCAAATAAAGTTTTTAGACAAAGACGTCAATTTGACATATAGTCTATTAAACTATATAGTAAAACCAAGCAAAAATTTACCTCGGTGATAATATACAGTAAAACCAAAAAGAATCTACATTGTAAAAAAGAGTTAATCGAATAAAAAAATTTCAGAATTAATATTCCAGCGATTTTCAACAGTTAAAAAAAAAATTGAGAAAAATTACATTTTTTTACAGTAACTCGTAGACTTTGCTGAATTGATATCATGTTCAAATAAAGTTTTAAGACAAAGACGTCAATTTGACATATAGTCTGTTAAAGTATATAGTAAAACCAAGCAAAAATTGACCTCGGTGATAATATACAGTAAAACCAAAAAGAATCTACATTGTAAAAAAAGTTAATAGAATAAAAAAATTTCCGAATTAATATTCCAGCGGTTTTCAACAGTTTAAAAAAAATAGAGTAAAATTACATTTTTTTACTGTAACTATATTCTTTGTTGAATTGATTTCATGTTCAAATAAAGTTTTAAGACAAAGACGTCAATTTGACATATAGTCTGATAAAGTTTATAATAAAACCAAGCAAAAATTGACCTCGGTGATAATATACAGTAAAACCAAAATGAATCAACATTGTAAAAAAAGTTAATCGAATAAAAAAAATTCAGAATTAATATACCAGCGATTCTCAACAGTTTAAAAAAATAGAGAAAAATTACATTTTTTTAAAGTAACTCTAGACTGCTAAATTGATTTCATGTTCAAATAAAGTTTTAAGACAAAGACGTCAATTTGACATATAGTCTGTTAAATTATATTGTAAAAGACCTGTCAAATGCAATTAGAAAAAATTGAAAATTCACGATAGGCAACTGTTTGAAAATTTAACTATTCCGAATCACGGCGTGTTTGGAATCATATGAAAGGGCATTAAAAGACCTTTTAAATGCAATAAGAAAAAATTTAAAATTTACGATAGGCAACTGTTTGAAAATTCAACTATTCCGAATCATGTCGTGTTTGGTATTAAATGAAAGGGCATTAAAAGTACTTTCGAATGCAATAAGAAAAAATTGAAAATTTTTGATAGGCAACTGTTTGAAATTTCAACTATTCCGAATCATGTCGTATTTGGTATCATATTAAAGGGCATTAAAAGAACTTTTAAATGCAGTTGGAAAAAATTGAAAATATACGTAGCCAACTGTTTGAAAATTTAACTATTCAGAATCATGTCGTGTTTGGTATCATATGAAAGGGCATTTAAAGACCTTTTAAATGCAATTGGGAAAAATTAAAAATTTACGATAGGCAATTTTTTGAAAATACTACCATTCCGAATCATGTCGTGTTTGGTATCATATGGAAGGGCATTAAAAAACCTTTCAAATGCAATTGGAAAAAAATTAAAATTTACGATAGGCAGTTGTTTGAAAATTCAACTTTTCAGAATCACGTCATGTTTGGTATCATATGAAAGGGCATTAAAAGACCTTTTAAATGCAATATGAAAAAATTGAAAATTTACGATAGGCAGCTGTTTAAAAATTCAACTAATCCGAATCATGTCGTGTTTGCTATCATATGAAAGGGCATTAAAAGTACTTCTAATGCAATATGAAAAAATTGAAAATTTACGATAGGCAACTGTTTAAAAATTCAACTATTCCGAATCATGTAGTGTTTGGTATCATATGAAAGGGCATTAAAATACCTTTTAAATGCAATTGGAAAAAATTGAAAATTTACGTTAGGCAGTTGTTTGAAAATTCAACTATTCCGAATCATGTCGTGTTTGGTATCATATGAAAAGGCATTAAATGACCTTTTAAATGCAATTGGAAAAAATGGAAAATTTACGATAGGCAACTGTTTGAAAATTCAACTATTTCGAATCATGTCGTGTTTGGTATCATATGAAAGGGCATTAAAAGACCTTTCAAATGCAATTGTAAAAAATTTAAAATTTACGTTAGGTAATTGTTTGAAAATTCAACTATTCCGAATCATGTCGTGTTTGGTATCATATGAAAGGGCATTAAAAGACCTTTTAAATGTAATTAGAAAAAATTGAAAATTTGCGATAGGCAATTGTTCGAAAATTCAACTATTCAGAATCATGCCGTGTTTGGTATCATATGAAAGGGCATTAAAAGTACTTCTAATGCAATATGAAAAAATTGAAAATTTACGATAGGCAACTGTTTAAAAATTCAACTATTCCGAATCATGTAGTGTTTAGTATCATATGAAAGGGCATTAAAATACCTTTTAAATGCAATTGGAAAAAATTGAAAATTTACGTTAGGCAGTTGTTTGAAAATTCAACTATTCAGAATCACGTCATGTTTGGTATCATATGAAAGGGCATTAAAAGACCTTTTAAATGCAATTATAAATAATTGAAAATTTACGATAGGCAACTGTTTAGAAATTTAACTATTCCGAATCATGTCGTGTTTGGTATCATATGAAAGGGCATTAAAAGACCTTTTAAATGTAATTGGAAACAAATTTAAATTTGCGATAGGCAATTGTTTGAAAATTCAACTATTCAGAATCATGCCGTGTTTGGTATCATATGAAAGGGCATTTAAAGACCTTTCAAATGCAATTGGAAAAAATTAAAAATTTACGATAGGCAATTTTTTGAAAATACAACTATTTCGAATCATGTCGTACTTGGTATCATATGAAAGGGCATTAAAATACCTTTCAAATGCAATTGGAAAAAAATAAAATTTACGATAGGCAGTTGTTTGAAAATTCAACTTTTCAGAATCACGTCATGTTTGGTATCATATGAAAGGGCATTAAAAGCCCTTTTAAATGCAATTGGAAATAATTGAAAATTTACGATAGGCAACTGTTTAAAAATTCAACTATTCCGAATCATGTCGTGTTTGGTATCATATGAAAGGGCATTAAAAGACCTTTTAAATGTAATTGGAAAAAATTTAAAATTTGCGATAGGCAATTGTTCGAAAATTCAACTATTCAGAATCGTGCCGTGTTTGGTACCATATGAAAGGGCATTAAAATAACTTCTAATGCAATATGAAAAAATTTAGAATTTACGATAGGCAACTGTTTGAAAATTCAACTATTCCGAATCATGTAGTGTTTGGTATCATATGAAAGGGCATTAAAATAACTTTTGAATGGAATTGGAAAAAATTGAAAATTTACGATAGGCAACTGTTTAAAAATTCAACTATTCAGAATCACGTCATGTTTGGTATCATATGAAAGGGCATTAAAAGACCTTTTAAATGTAATTGGACAAAATTTAAAATTTGCGATAGGCAATTGTTTGAAAATTCAACTATTCAGAATCATGCCGTGTTTGGTATCACATGAAAGGGCATTTAAAGACCTTTCAAATGCAATTGGAAAAAATAAAAAATTTACGATAGGCATTTTTTTGAAAATACAACTATTCCGAATCATGTCGTGTTTGGTATCATATGAAAGGGCATTAAAAGACCTTTTAAATGCAATATGAAAAAATTGAAAATTTACGATAGGCAACTGTTTAAAAATTCAACTAATCCGAATCATGTCGTGTTTGGTATCACATGAAAGGGCATTAAAAGACCTTTTAAATATAATTGGAAAAAATTGAAAATTTGCGATAGGCAGCTGTTTGAAAATTCAACTATTCAGAATCACGTCATGTTTGGTATCATATGAAAGGGCATTAAAAGACCTTTTAAATGCAATTATAAATAATTGAAAATTTACGATAGGCAACTGTTTAAAAATTCAACTATTCCGAATCATGTAGTGTTTGGTATCATATGAAAGGGCATTAAAATACCTTTTAAATGCAATTGGAAAAAATTGAAAATTTACGTTAAGCAGTTATTTGAAAATTCAACTATTCAGAATCACGTCATGTTTGGTATCATATGAAAGGGCATTAAAAGACCTTTTAAATGCAATTATAAATAATTGAAAATTTACGATAGGCAACTGTTTAAAAATTCAACTATTCCGAATCATGTCGAGTTTGGTATCATATGAAAGTGCATTTAAAGACCTTTCAAATGCAATTGGAAAAAATATAAAATTTACGATAGGCAATTTTTTGAAAATACAACTATTCCGAATCATGTCGTGCTTGGTATCATATGAAAGGGCATTAAAATACCTTTCAAATGCAATTGGAAAAAATAAAATTTACGATAGGCAGTTGTTTGAAAATTCAACTTTTCAGAATCACGTCATGTTTGGTATCATATGAAAGGGCATTAAAAGACCTTTTAAATGCAATTGGAAATAATTGAAAATTTACGTAGGCAACTGTTTAATAATTCAACTATTCCGAATCATGTCGTGTTTGGTATCATATGAAAGGGCATTAAAAGACCTTTTAAATGTAATTGGAAAAAATTGAAAATTTGCGATAGGCAATTGTTCGAAAATTCAACTATACAGAATCGTGCCGTGTTTGGTATCATATGAAAGGGCATTAAAATTACTTCTAATGCAATATGAAAAAAATTAAAATTTACGATAGGCAACTGTTTAAAAATTTAACTATTCAGAATCACGTCATGTTTGGTATCATATGAAAGGGCATTAAAAGACCTTTTAAATGTAATTGGACAAAATTTAAAATTTGCGATAGGCAATTGTTTGAAAATTCAACTATTCAGAATCATGCCGTGTTTGGTATCACATGAAAGGGCATTTAAAGGCCTTTCAAATGCAATTGAAAAAAATAAAAAATTTACGATAGGCATTTTTTTGAAAATATAACTATTCCGAATCATGTCGTGTTTGGTATCATATGAAAGGGCATTAAAAGACCTTTCAAATGCAATTGGAAAAAAATTAAAATTTACGATAGGCAGTTGTTTGAAAATTTAACTTTTCAGAATCAAGTCATGTTTGGTATCATATGAAAGGGCATTAAAAGACCTTTTAAATGCAATTGGAAATAATTGAAAATTTATGATAGGCAACTGTTTAAAAATTTAACTATTCCGAATCATGTAGTGTTTGGTATCATATGAAAGTGCATTAAAATACCTTTTAAATGCAATTAGAAATAATTAAAAATTTGCGATAGGCAACTGTTTAAAAATTCAACTATTCAGAATCATGCCGTGTTTGGTATCATATGAAAGGACATTTAAAGACCTTTCAAATGCAATTGGAAAAAAATTAAAATTTACGATAGGCAGTTGTTTGAAAATTCAACTTTTCAGAATCACGTCATGTTTGGTATCATATGAAAGGGCATTAAAAGACCTTTTAAATTCAATTGGAAATAATTGAAAATTTACGATAGGCAACTGTTTAAAAATTCAACTATTCCGAATCATGTCGTGTTTGGTATCATATGAAAGGGCATTAAAAGACCTTTTAAATGTAATTGGAAAAAATTGAAAATTTGCGATAGGCAATTGTTTGAAAATTCAACTATTCAGAATCATGCCGTGTTTGGTATCATATGAAAGGGCATTAAAAGACCTTTTAAATGTAATTGGAAAAAATTGAAAATTTACGTTAGGCAACTGTTTGAAAATTCAACTATTCCGTATCATGTCGTGTTTGGTATCATATTAAAGTGCATTAAAAGACCTTTTAATGCAATTGGAAAAAATTGTAAATTCACGATAGGCAACTGTTTGAAAATTCAACTATTCCGAATCATGTCGTGTTTGGTACCATATGAAAGGGTATTAAAATACCTTTCAAATGCAATTGGAAAAAATTTAAAATTTAAGATAGGCAATTGTTTGAAAATTCAACTATTCCGAATCATGTTGTGTTTGGTATCATATGAAAGGGCATTGAAAGACATTTTAAATGCAATTGGAACAAATTTAAAATTTACGATAGGCAATTGTTTGAAAATTCAACTATTCCGAATCATGTCGGGTTTGGTATCATATGAAAGGGTATTAAAAGACCTTTTATATACAATTGAAAAAAATTGAAAATTTACGATAGGCAACTGTTTGAAAATTCAACTATTCCGAATCGTGTCGTGTTTGGTATCATATGAAAGGGCATTAAAAGACCTTTCAAATGCAATTGGAAAAAATTTAAAATTTACGATACGCAATTGTTTGAAAATTTAACTATTCCGAATCATGTCGTGTTTGGTATCATATGAAAGGGCATTAAAAGACATTTTAAATGCAATTTGAAAAAATTTAAAATTTACGATAGACAACTGTTTGAAAATTCAACTATTCAGAATCATGTCGTGTTTGGTATCATATGAAAGGGCATTAAAAGGCCTTTCAAATGCAATTAGAAAAAAATTAAAATTTACGATAGGCAATTGTTTTAAAATACAACTATTCCGAATCATGTCGTGTTTGGTATCATATGAAAGGGTATTAAAAGACCTTTCAAATGCAATTGAAAAAAATTTAAACTTTACGATAGGTAATTGCTTGAAAATACAACTATTCCGAATCATGTCGTGTTTTCCAACGATTTCCAACAGTTTTTCAAAAAGTTAAGAAAAAAAATTCAACTGATTTCATGTACATATAAAATATAAATGTGGAACTATCAGAAATGATGTCCGAAGAATTTTTCTTAGTTTAACAAAATCTTTTTGGAAATAAAACACGTATCTGATTGAAATTTTACGACTGTCAATGTGACAAATAGTTTTTAAAAGTATATAGTAAAACAAAGAAAAATTTGTCCCCGGCAGTAATATACAGTAAAATCAAAAAATATCTTTAGATGAGCAGAAGTTTTAGATCGTAATTCAATTAAACCTTACTTCAGTGTCCGCGGAGCCTAGCGAAAAGGCCTGGCGAAGCCAGGCCGAACGCTAGTCTAATATACTATTTGGACAAGGTATATTTGTATATTTATATGGATTCATCACGCCCATTTTTAAATCGCTACAGCCTAGCCGGTTTATCCGATTTCTTTCAAACTTTTTTTATTTCATAGAGATCAATCATGTGGAGTGCCTTTTGATAGTCTCAGATTTTTCGTGCACATGATGTGCGAGAAAACTTGAAAAAACATGCGTTTTTGGGGCAAAATCAATTAAGAGTGTGGAGGCTTTGAAATTTTTAAGAAGAAGATCTACTGTCACTTTGACGTTTGTCAGTGGACATGTCGCATTTTTAATTATAAATTACTTCAAAATGAAACTTTTGTGAGTAGTTTTGAAATACTTTACGCATATTGTGGAAATGAGGGGACGTTTTTATTATAATTATACATTTCAAATATGTGTATTTAAAAAGTAAATTTTTGACACTTCACTATGAAGTTGGTTTTAAAGCTAAACGTCAAATTGCCAATAAATTATAAAATATAAAGAATATGGAGGCTTTGGAATTTTTAAGAACATCTACTGTCATTTTGACATTTCTCAGTGGACATGTCGCATTTTTAATTATAAATTACTTAAATATTAAATTTTTGTGAGTAGTTTTGAAATATTTTACGAATATTGTGAAAATGAGGGGACGTTTTTATTATAATTACATATTTCAAATTGTGTATTTAAATAGTAAATTTTTCACAGCACACTATGAAGTTGGTTTAAAAACGAAACATCAAATTGACAAGTTTTATAAAGTATACAGATAAACCCAACCAAATTTGTCCTCGGTAAAAACATATAGTAAAACCAAGCAAATTTTGCCCACGCAAAGTATTATTTAGAAAAAAAAGGTAACTAGAATTGGAATTGGAATTTGAGAAATTTTCTATCGGTAATTATTTAATTGAAAAAGCTACAAAATCTACCGTATTTGGTATAGTATGAAAATTCTTTTAAAGGACACGCGTGCAAAATTAAATTATTTTCAATTGGCAATTGTTTTAGTGTAAGTATTTCAAAACCTATCGTGTTTGGTATCAAATGAAAGGTCTTTGAAAGGGCACACGTGCAAAATTTAAATATTTTCAATCGACAATTGCCTTAGTGAAAGTGCTACAAAACCCATCGTGTTTGGTATCATATAAAAGGTCTTCTGAAGGGTTCACGTGTAGAATTGGAATCTTTTCGTTCGGCAATTGTTTTATTGAAAATGATTCAAAACCTATCATATTTGGTATTAAATGAACGGTTTTTTGAAGGGCTCGCGTGAAAAATTGATTCTTTTCGATCGTCAGTTGTTTTATTGAAAGTGTTTCAAAACATATTGTGTTTGGTATCAAATGAAAGGTCTTCTGAACGTGCATCAAAACTAATTCTGTTTGGTACGCATGGAATTTTTTGATAGAATTATTTCAATTTCTAGACAAGTTAGAGAAATTTTGAAAATTGATTTAGGCATTAAATGATTAAGAATATATGTTTTAAACTACTTTCAACTGATTTCATGCTCATATAAAAATTTAAAGACAAAATGTCAGTTAATTTTTAAAAGTAATAATATACAGTAAAAAAATAATAATAACCGCAGCATTCTACAATGCAAACAAAGATAACTCGAAAAAACGATGTCAGAAATAATATTCCAACGATTTTCAACACTTTAAAGAAAATTTTCAATTGATTTCATGTATATATAAAATATAAATGTAGAATGTCATTAGAAATGATGTCCGAAGGATTTTTAATATACATCAAAATTTATTCGGAAATAAAACACATATTTTATTGAAATTTTACGACAGTTCCGAATCATATCGTGTTCGATATCATATGAAAGGGCTTTAAAAAAAATTAAACATTGCTACCGTCAATTTTTTAAATTTCAAGTATTCGGAATAATACCGTGTTTAATGTCATATAAAAGAGTTTTGAAAGAACTTACGATGTCAATTATTTCAAATTTAAAGTTTCGCGAAACATACCGCGTTTGGTATCAAATAGAAGGTCTTTTAAAGGGCTCACATGCAAAATTGACTTTTTCGATCTGCAATTGTTTTAGTGAAAGTGCTTCAAAACATATTGTGTTTGGTAAGAAATGAAAGGTCTCCTAACAGATTTGCATGAAAAATTGAAATATTTTCGTTTGTCAATTGTTTTAGTAAAAGTGCATCAAAACCTTTCGTGTTTGATATCAAATGGAAGGTCTTTTGAAGGAGTCGCGTGCAGCATTAAATTTTATTCGATTGACAATTGTTTTAATGAAAATGCTTCAAAACCTATTGTGTTTGCTATCAAATGAAAGGCCTTTTGAAGGGCTTGCGTACAAAACTTAATACATTCAATCGTCAATTGTTTTACTAAAAGTATTTCAAATCCCATCGTGTTTGGTTTCAAATTAAAGGTATTTTATAGGGCACGCGTGTTAAATGAATTATTATTTTTTGATCGTCTATTGTTTTAGTAATGGTGTTCAAATGCTATCATATTTGATATTAAATGACATGCCTTTTAAAGGATTCAAATATAAAATTGGTATTTTTTTCGACCGAGAATTGTTTTAGTGAAAATGTTTCAAATGTAATATTTTTCGATAGTCAACTGTTTTACTGAAAGTATTTCAAAACCTATCGTGTTTGTTTTCAAATGAAAAGTCTTTTAAAGAGCACGCGTGTTAAATTAATTTTTTTTTTGATCGTCCATTGTTTTAGTAAACATGTTTCAAACCTATTATATTTGGTATTAAATTGCAGGCCTTTGAAGGGCTCGAATATAAAATTGGTATTATTTTCGACCGAGAATTGTTTTAGTGAAAGTGCTTTAAAACCAATTTGATATAAAATGAAAGATCTTTTGAAGAGCTCGCGATCAAAATTAAATACTTTCAGATCTTCAATTGTTTTCGTGATAGTATTTTAAAACTTATCGTGTATCAATGAAATGTCTTTTAAAGGGCACGCGAATTAAATAGATTTTTTGAGCGGAAATTGTTTTAGTGATACAGATTTAAAACCTATTGTGTTTGGCATCAATTAATAGGTCTTTACATGAATGAACGTACAGAATTGAAAAGTTTTAGATTGGAATTAATTTAGTTTATATTTTGTCAATTGTCATACAGAAGTGAACCTGACTTCAGTGTCCGCGGAGCCTAGCATGAGGCCTGGCAAAGCCAGGCCGACCGCTAGTATACTTACTAAAATTTGGTCGTTTTAGAAATTTTTTGTACCATTTTTTTACTAAACGAGTATAATATTTGTCAATTGATTATATTTACGTATTAAATTTAATTTCACTCTTAATTTTTCAATATTTTGTGAACTGTTATTAAATACGAGATGGACCTATATTTTGGATTTTTTATTAGAAGCTACGGAATTTTAAATAAAATAAAACGAGATAATAATTATTATACGTAAAATGATAACAAAGATTTGAAATTTATTTAATTTTTTTTTACTTAATTACATTATCAGTATGCAAAAGTCAGAATACTTACTGTTAAAACAAATACTTTTATATATTAAAAAATAAACAAAATAAAGTTATATTCTACTAATTAGAGTTATATTGTAATAATGATATCATGATTATACTGAGAGAAATAATTATGTTTATTGTCTACCTCAAATAAATAAAATAAACAGCCTTTATTAACCGGAAGTAGAAAATATAATTGTTGTTTGATATTTCATTTATTAATATACTCGTACGTGTATAGGTACTTATATAATAAATACGAAAATAGAATATTGGTATAATTTCTGTATAATTTTTGTAACTTAATTAACTATAAATTATTATCCATAATACTCATTACAATGATAATTTTTTTATCTG
Source organism: Pterostichus madidus (assembly GCA_911728475.2). Classification (NCBI taxonomy): domain Eukaryota; kingdom Metazoa; phylum Arthropoda; class Insecta; order Coleoptera; family Carabidae; genus Pterostichus; species Pterostichus madidus. Next base: position 24,359,790 of record OU452317.1, on the reverse strand, counting down.
TATGCCTAATGTGAGAAATACTTTAATGAGTGACATTTCTGTAGAACCGTTTGCCATAATAAAAGAACGTTGAATATAATATAATTCTAAATAATAACAAGATAAATTTGTCACAATGATTTGTTGGTATTTGGACGAAATTAAATATTAAATAATGTTAATAAAAATTAAAGAAAAACCTAATTTAAAAAATGTAGATTATAATAAGAGGTAATAAGGGTCGTAATTAGAAAACTGGTAATAGGTGTTTAACATGGGAAATCAGTTTTTCATTTCACAAAATTTCCCAAGATACATCAAATAAATGTTGCAGAAAATTAAATTCTGCATCTAAGTAACAATCAATCAGACCCCTGGCAATGTTAATCTACAAATTTCCAAATGTAATTTTTTTATTATTTTTGTATATTAGGTAGACTTCTGGCGAAACTTGCTTCAGTCGCACTTATTATAAACAAATCCTAATTCTGTAAAACACATGGCCCACACTTGTAAGCTGTTAAGTTCGATTTTAACTGAAATTATTTTGAGTTTCGTACATTTACTTAAATATTGAATGTGTATTTGACGAAGCTCGCTTCGCTTGAATTTTAAACAAATAAACCTCAAGTTTATATGAATGCGTGCTCCATATATCCAAGCATTTATATTTGATAAAATTTATGATTTAATACTGCATTTCACAATTTGCTTGATTATTTTAAGAATTTGATGAGTGAATGTTTTATGAATGATTCTGGAGTTCGTGCTACCCCATTTGATGGGATATAGCGTGTTTTTATGTATGTATACGAGTATTAATAAATGAAATATCAGAAATAGATATGATCAAGAGATGAATAATCTTATAAGGGACTTTAATATTAAAATAAGTTAATTATTTTCTTCCAAGTTCATTATTGTTTATTAATGCAGTGGGTACAAAGTACATTAGTTCATAATACCCTAGGACAATATATGTTTTTAATATGCCCTAAGGCATTAAGAGTGACGTTACTTTGGTAATACTGTTAAAACTGACATTTCTTCTATTCATTGTTGCCAGATAATAAATTTATTATTTAGGTTATTAACAAAATACTAATGAAACATAAAAAATTGAATGCATCATGAGCATTACTGGATATTTATACCCCTCGAGCATAAACATTTTCATAATACCCGAGGTATATAAATATATAAATAACTGTTTTCTACCATTAATGTTGAAAACATTTAATTTTTAATTACTTTATAGTGTTAAAAAACGTTATTTTTGCACGGCGTGTAATTTATTGCACGTTTCCATTAGTTAGCTGCAAAAAAAAAACTAATTAAATAGTGGCTTTGAAATAAACATAACTACATAACTTAAAGAAAAAAAAAATAAATTTCATTAGTTAAATTAGCATAATTAGTTAAAACTCGATCGTAGAAAAAATTATGTATGCAACTTCTTTATAAAAATTTAAAAAAAAGCAGAAAGAAACGCTGTACTACCAAATGATATTTTAAATATTTTATAATTTTAATATTGTTGCGCTAGGTGTGAAGGTGGCACGTCTCTAAAAAAGTAAATGATTTCATAAACTGATAAATAAAACAAAAAACTAATGAAAATACAAAGAACTAACTAATAGTTTAAATTAGGAACGCGGATCTTAACGAAATTGTAACTAAAAATCGCATCGATATTTACCTTCTCATGAAACCGTAACCGAAAACTGAAACACATTTTTTTTTCGTGAAATTTTAAAAACCGAAAACCGATGCGAAAATTAAATTGATCCTGTAAGCGAACCGATGTTCTTTGGATTCTAAAATCGTACATTTAAAACTTTAACCTGTATAAATATCGTACTGAAGCGTAAATAGGAAGAAGAGGATGAATAATATAATAATATATATATTTGTCTATTCTTAACCGAAATCGTGAAAAAACCGCAACCGCAAAATACTGAAATCGTAACAAAATCGAAATTTATAATAAAAAAAATTCAAAATTTTTCGGTTCGATTGAGTCAATTTTTTTAATTTAAGAGCGTGACCGTGAGCCTTAGTGAAATATGCGTGAGTACAGAAAAGAAACAGTTCGTCGAGCCCAATTTGCAATAAAAAATATAAGGGTTTGCGTGTATGATGCGTGCGTTCTTTGGGCTTGAGGTTTGTTTGTATAAAATATGGGCGAAGCGAGCCTTGCCAAAACACGATATATGTTAAATAAATGTATGCAATTATGAATAATTTAAGGATATGTGAATGCCATGGACATTATATGCGGAACGATTTTATAGTATAAGCAGTGGAATTTCGGTAAGATGGACAACCACTTTTCAAAGTTCAATAACTTCCGGACCGTAGGGGTTGCTATGTTTTTACATGGATCACAAACAGTCACAAACGGATCACAATCGTTTGGTATACAACAAATCGTTTGTGCTTCATAAGTGTTTGCTGGGCGTGAAGTTGGCAAGCACTTTTCAAAGTTCAATAACTTCCGGACCTTAGGGGTTGCTATGTTTTTACATGGTTCACAAACAGTCACAAACGAATCACAATCGTTTGGTATACAACAAATCGTTTGTGCTTCATAAGTGTTTGCTGGGCGTGAAGTTGGCAACCACTTTTCAAAGTTCAATAACTTCCGGACCTTAGGGGTTGCTATGTTTTTACATGGATCACAAACAGTCACAAACGAATCACAATCGTTTGGTATGCAACAAATCGTTTGTGCTTCATAAGTGTTTGCTGGGCGTGAAGTTGGCAACCACTTTTCAAAGTTCAATAACTTCCGGACCTTAGGGGTTGCTATGTTTTTACATGGATCACAAACAGTCACAAACGAATCACAATCGTTTGGTATACAACAAATCGTTTGTGCTTCATAAGTGTTTGCTGGGCGTGAAGTTGGCAAGCACTTTTCAAAGTTCAATAACTTCCGGACCTTAGGGGTTGCTATGTTTTTACATGGATCACAAACAGTCACAAACGAATCACAAACGATTAATGTATATATAATTATTTGTGATTCGAAGTGGCTGCCAACTTCACGCACCTGACTTGGACGCATCAAATAAAATTATATTTTTTTATTTTAATATTATTTTTTCTCTATAAATTTACTAATGCACCTCGAGTTCTTGTCATAAACAAAAAATGGACAAGGCTTTCGTTATTAAATGTTCAATTTCTACATGATGTATAATTTAAACATTGTTTCATCATCAAACGATGACAAATCAATGCGATTTCATTTGACAATCAGGTGACAATATTTTAGAGTCTAAAAATTATTCTAAATTAAATATTTTTCCCAATTTTTTTTATTATTTTAATAAAATCGCTTTCTACAGAAATATTAAGAATTGCACGTCAAGGTTTATCTTCTCATATAGTTGTCTTACAACGAAACAAATTTAAATTAATATACTCGTAGCTTCCACAAAAGTGAACAGCTCAACCGCTGAATGTTTGTAACCATGGACTACTAATAAATTTTATACAATGTCCTCGGATGTAGCATCAGTAACTGTTATATTATCCACCGCTAAATTGCAGCACTTGTCCATTTCGTAACTCTTAATTTCACGTCTAATTAGTAATTGTTTGCACGCAGTAAGAAGTTGTTTGCAAGTGGGATTGCCCGAATAATCGCCCCTATTCCTCACTGAACTAAATGTGACTTGGTGATTGGAATGAAAGTGTTTGCACTTGCACAGTAAATAAGAAATACGTAACTAAAATAATATGAATTTTTAAAAAAAATTATGATTATAATTATACAAATAATTACAAAATACAAAATTCACTTTATTTAAAAAATTTTAAATAACGTAAAATTTTAAACCGGCTACAAAAGTTACTGAATGATTTAATACACTTAAATTTTCCTTTTTTCCTCTCTTCCTTTATAATTTCATCTTCTTCACTTGATGATTTTGAAAGAACGGTCAAAATGTTATAATACTTTTTAATTTTAAGTAATCCATTTGTAACTTTAACAATTTTTCCCGCCACCACCATATCATTAGGTTCCAAAAGATTTTTAACATTTTGCAAGGTTAAAATTTTGATAAATTGATTGAAATATATTCCAGATTCATTTTTAAATTTATAATCCCCAATAAGAATTACATGAAATTTAAACCTGCCAGGGAGCCGAAATTTACTGAAAAATTGTACCACTTCTTCATTCAGCCAATTTTGATATAATGGTTTAGCTATCCAAAGTTTTATGTTGCAGATGAAAATATCAACTAATTTAGTATCTTGAATTGTTCCAAATATATTCCCGTTATTATTGAAAGCAAAGCACTCACAAATTTTGCCAAATCTTCCGTCTTTTAAAATAACTTGTTCTTGTTTGATTTCTAGGAAGATAATAACGATATTATTAATAATGATATAGATTATTTGTTCAAATATGTGAAATTATATACGACTTACGGTCTTCTGTAGCCGGTACGCCGTGACTTTCCCATGAATACGTGTAAAACTTCGAATTTTGCTGTGATAATATAATGTCATTATTATTACAATGGAATTTAGATTTCTTTTCTTTTTTCAGTCCGAAACAAGATCGTATCAACTTAATAAAATTGCACATTTTATTAAAAAAATTATAGTATCCTAGGAAACTACCACTAATATTAGTAGTGTTTGTTAAACAATTTCAATTGTAATTGTGCGGTTTTTTCAAGGTTACGAAATCGTGTTTAAGAACTGAAACTATCAGGTCTATTCTGTAAGCATTCGTTAAGTCATAGCGTTTCGTTATTTAACGAAAAATCGTTATTATAACGAAGTTTGTTTAAATGGTATTGAGTAACTTAAAATTCGTTATTTTATAACAAAATTTGTAACGAATTTCGTTAAGATCATCAAAAAAATAACGAATGCAAAATAGCATTCGTTATGATATTTGATCACATGTCAGGTAAGTCATTGTGAATTACGAAAATGGATAATCAAAGCGATTTAATTTTATTTCTTTACTATCTTAAAGAAAATAATGATAGGTTAAATTATATTTTAATAAACAGATATTGAACAAGTATAATCTTAAATTAACTCCGCCTGCGGTTGCTGTTGGGTGGACTGAGTAACCTAGTAGCGGCCGTTGCCGGTCCCAAGCCCGGACAAAGGAGGAGGGTTGGGCGTGGGGCTAATCACCCCACCCCGGAAAAAAAACCCTGATTACGAAGCCTAATAATACGCCTCGGAAAGGATTGATTAAACGGAGACGATCAAAGCGAAGAACGAAGGATATAAGATTGGGCTCTTGGAACGTAAGAAGTATCTACCGACCGGGAGCATTAGAAGAACTCAAAGAAGAGCTGCAAAAATATAACATTGACATAGCAGCAATTCAGGAAACGAGATGGCCGGAAAAAGGAATATTGCAACAAAGAAACGCCACCTTTTACCATCTTAAATTATTTGCTTTAAGACGAAATAATTACTATTATTACACATGCCGGTTTTATAAATAAATATGAGCTCCAGTTAAATTTACTTCAATACTGATCAAGCCTAAATGATAATAACATTTTTGGCAGCAATGTGTAAATGATGTCATAAAATATTTTAACATAACTTACATTTATTAAAAACAAATAAATTTATTGCTGATCTAAAATTGAGTGAAGCTTAAATTTATTTATAAGACCGGGCATAAATTAAATAATTATCTTACGTATAAAGTTTCAGGATATAAATTAATTATAAATTATAATTAATAATATTGTTTGTTTCTTGTTTATTGTTGTTAAATATATTTAATTGTTCAGGAACATGTAATTTTCTGTCAACAAAATATAATATAAAGAAATAATATATTTAACAATCTCATTTCTCTAACAAACTTAAATTTATTATGGGAACCAAAAATAACAACTTTTTAGCAAAACTAAAAGATCATAAATATCTTAAATCTAAGACCGTTGTCACACGAGGCAACTAGGTGGCCGTCACTTTTAAAAACCATTGTTTAATTGTTGCCCGATAGGCCAATGGTCTTCTACAAGTTACGGTAAAGCGATTACCGCCACTTAGTTCGCTCGTCTGAAAGCGGATTAACAAAACTAAATACATTAATTTTCCGATGAAGCATCATCAATTTCTATTTTCTCATGTCCTTCATTATCAGTTCCTTGTTGCATAACAGTCACATTTTCTTCGTTTTCTGTGACTTCTTCATTATCGTTGTACGCGCTTCTTACTTCAGTCCTTTCTTGAATTTTGTATGATAAATTTTTAGGTTTTCGCTTAGTTGCAGAACTTCTAACCATACCGCTCTCATTTCGCCTTGTTGAATTACGTATAACATTTTTAAAAGAGTCTTCGTAGTCTCTTAAAGTACGAACCACTTTAAAAAAAAGATTTATAACTTTTTTATAAATTTTTAACGGTATTTTTTCTTTTTTGTCTCGAGCACCTCCAGCCCAGGAACAAAGTGTCATAAACTTTCGTGAAAATATTCTATCAACAAGTACATAGCAATTATTTATGCCCTTTCCAGATCCTTTTCTCCCACATATATAACTCATTTTTTGAACCAATTCTTCCAATACTTTTTTATCTGCCAGCTTTCGTTCTAATTCTTCTAAATCATCTGAATTTTCAATCCGTTCCATGACATCAGTGTCCTTTTCTATTCCTTTGGCTAGAGTTGGGCTACTGCACATACTGTGACTTATATTATTGCCAATTAAATCAATCATAGCCTCGAACTTCGCAAACTGCTGTATTATTAATATTTGATTTTCTATAAGTAGTGTAGTGAGGCTGGTTCTGGATCGGAAGTAGATAAGGACACCATGTCATCATGTTCGTCATCAAGTTAAGAGACGTCACAAAGGTAATACGTACGCTAGGAGATTAAGATACAAATGGAAGATTAAGAATAAAAAAGGTTATAGATAAATTTAATTTACGACTAAGATTAAGATTAAAAATAAGAAAGGTTTTAGTTAATTACAATTTCAATTATACAAATTATGCAGTTGTATTATAAATAATAATGATATTAAGTGAACAATATTAATATTGCGAATTATGAAAAATACTGATATACTTACGGATGTGCATATGATAATTTGTTCAGGAAGTTTGATTTGATATTTATGTATCATAAAATATATGGGAATATATGTTTAGTATACAAATTATTTTGCAGCATTTCGTAAGTGTAAAACATAAATAATATATTTTTTGAAAATTAAATAATTTTGTTTATTTATAGAATTAGTACTATAAGTGAGACGCTATTTAGGGAGCATGAATGCGAACCTATGGTAAGTATTTTTTAAATTAATTAATTAATCAATTAATTAAAAGTTGTATTTATTTATTTTTTTTAGCCAACATTTTGCAGTGGGGCTTCCACCGGTCGGGGCGTAAATTGTATTTGCGGACGATTTACCAAACATAGCGGCTTGTCTAAATTTTTAATTGATGGTTTCTCCTTAAATATATTATTTTGTAATTAAATGGATAATTTTTTGATTATTAGAATTTTGAAAATAATGTATTTATCTGTTAAATGTTTATCTTTACAAAAATGTTTACTATTAAATTTTCTATTGACTTGTTCTGCTAAACCCTGACTCATTTCTAAATCTTCGGAAATAAAATGAGCCAATATTTTTGTCTCTGTTACGTTACCAATTTTATTATGAATTTGTGTTTTGTCGCGTTGACGAGAAATATTATCTGCTATTACATTTCAAAAACTACCCCTCTGGCTCCTCCACCACTAACATCTTTGGGGGCCGCACTTCACGCCCAAAATATATCACTTACCGAGATCTGCTTCGGCAGAGTGCCACACCCAGTAATGGGTAGAAGGCGTGATAATATATTTATTTATATTTTTACATTCATTTTGCTTTGTTAAAATTCTGTACCGAAATTATACTCATTTGGTTCGATTTTCCACCGCATGAGTTTCTGGTAAGAGTTTTTTTATATTGAATAGCCAACATAAAGGTCTATGATCTGTTTTGATAAGAAATTTTCTGCCAAATAGGTAGTCTGAAATTTTTAACAGACTCTATTATTGCTATAATTTTGTTCGGGTATTCTTAATGTTTTAAAAAAATATGCTATTGGCATTTCTTTACCGTGTTCATCTTTTTGTAATAGAACTGAACCTATGGCATAATTCGAGGCAACCGTGGTTAATATAAAATTTTTGTGAAAATTTGGAAATTGTAATATGGGATGAAGTAAGAATTTCTTTGCATATATTAAAACTTTTTCTATAGGATTCATTATAAATGTCTATATTTTGATCGTTTTTCAGCCATAATGTAAGTGGTTTTATAAGTTTGGCGAAATTTGGGATAAATTTAAAATACCATCCTATTGTATCGAGAAATTGCTTAATTTCTTTTGTTTTGTTTTGAGGGTATTGAGGTTTAGATTTTTTTCTATTTTAGAAGGATCTGTTTTAATTCCATCGTGCGTTATAATGTATCCTAAATATTTTGTTTGTATTTGTAAAAATTCTGACTCGATTTGGATTTTCAGATTTGCTTGTCTTAATTTTTCAAAAACTAATTTGATATTATTTAAATGTTCTCAAGAGTTTTGCAAAAAATGATTACGTCATCTAGACAAATTTTGTTAACTAGTTCTGCAAGTGCAGCATTTATCATTCTTTGGAATGTTGCGGAAATGTTTTTGAGACCGACAGGTATACATAACAATTCGTAATGGCCGGATGAAGTTAAGAATGCGCTTTTTTCGATATCGGTTTTGTTCATAGAGATTTGTTGAAAGCCTGAATGCAAGTCTAGAGTCGTGAAATATTTTGAATGACAAATATGGTTCAATAAGTTGTCAATATTGAGGATTGGAAATTTGTCATCTTTTGTTTTGTAACAGTACACTATATTTAAGAATAAAATAATCGTCGTCACTTGACAAATATTAAGTCCGTAGTAGTCTATGGATAGGATTAATAATGATTATGAAGTAATTTTAATAACTTTTATGATCGTCTAGTATAAATCAATATTTCATTACCCTACAATGTTTAATGTTATAAAACAAAGTAAAATGACCTACGTTGAGCTTAAAGAAATGTAACCCTCAATAGTTCATAATACGAAGTAGCAGTCAATGGTGGGGGAATTTGGGAAAGATTGAGTTGAGTGAAATATGCAAATTCCTTCCAAAAGACATGACTATGACGTCATATCTTTTGCATTTATTGATAATTAAGTAATCAACAAAACATCATTTATTTAACGAATTTAGAAGGAACAGCGTGATTTGAACACAAAATTCTGTCGTGAACAAAATAGCTCTGTGGTATTTACCTTACGCAAGAGGGAAAAACACGACAGAGAAACCTCAAGCAGAGAGACAAACCAAATTATTAAAATTTTGTCAAAATAACTCGTACATCAAAATTACAGATTTTATAGATTTCATTCGTAACATAACACAAGTAATACTTTAAGACACGTCACAATAATTTGTCAATACAACAATATCTTTGGTTATAGTTAAATCGGTGGATCAGTATGATTGAAATTGTTATAATTAGGTTGGCCTTTTTTCCTAAGAAACCTTATAGGTAACCATTGTCTATTCATGGGGGGGGCGGGTTCTTTTTAGGTAACCATTGCACATCTGGGGGATTTCATTCAACGGTAACCAGTGCTTAGTGTTGTGTCGTTTTAGCAAACAATTAACAAGAAAAACAGTATCAGTAAATAAATGTAATAATTAGAATGATACCATTGTGACAGTCTTTCCGAAGTAATAATTATCCCCGGTCTTGTCGAATTGTTAATCTCGTGAGAAAGTAACAACAATTAAAACTGACGTATATCATTAAGACCAAAAGTTCATGGAAAAGGTATTCTGGGTAAGAAGGAAGGTTCGCCAGTGCCCGGATTCCGATAGCACTGAGTGTGGTTGTGAAGGGTGATAGCGTGCCCGGATGCCGATAGAACTGCATATCGAATTAGGAAGGTGCACCCGTCCCCGGATGCCGATAGCATTGAGTGGTGATAGGGAAGGTGATGGAACTTTTGATCTTACTGACATAGAGTCAGAGTCAGAGTACAGAACCAGGAGAGTCACCTTGATGAGGCAAATTTTACAATTTATATACTTTAGTTGTCCTCTGTTGGAATAGGTGATGGGCAAAATAATAAACCAAGAGATGGAGGTAAATATATATGTATATTTGTCAACGTATTCTCTACAACTGACTACATCTTATGAATGAGAATAGTTTTAATATCTATTACAATATTATATAATCTATACAATTATTCCAATCAATTAGTATTTAATTGTTTATTATTATTTTGTATAACCCACTTATATTATGCTATAAACCCAACACTCCCACTCAAAAAAAATAAACAAAAAATTCTTAGAACGTAATATACATATCATTTTATTTCAGACCGATTTTCAATCGAATTTCTGCAAACTTTGGAGCTGGTAGCATCTTGGTAAAAGCATCAGCTAGCTATTCACCTGTGGGTATATATTTCAGAATAATTACCTTTTTCTCAATTTGTTCCCTTGAGAAATGATATTTAATATCAATATGTTTTGACCTTTTATGATCAGATGGGTTATTTGCTATGCTGATACAACTATTATTATCCTCATAAATTGTTATGGGAGTTAAGCAAATAGCTTCCCTTACTGATTCAAACAATGCTATATATTCGGCCTCAGTAGTAGAAGCAGCAACTGTACATTGTTTCTTGGTATTCCAAGATATTGTACATTTATTAAAAACTTGAAATAGAAAACCAGTGGTACTTTTTCTGTCTATTTCATCTTTTCCCCAATCTGAATCAACATAGCCAATAATAAGATTGTCGTAATCACCTTTTACATAAGTTAATTTTAAATTAATTGTGGCTTTTACATATCTTAATACACGTTTTCAGCATTTCCAGAGTTCTACTATTGTTTTTACTCTGATATCTGCTTAATATATTTATTGCAGAACAAGGATCTGGACGAGTACACAACATAGCGTACATTAAACATCCGATCAAATTTCTGCATGGAGCATCATAAAATTCATTTGAATTTAGATCAGTGTAATGTAATTTTGTTACTAATGGAGTGTTTACTGGTTCACATTCACTCATGTTATATTTTTCTAATACTGAGTTTAAATATGAAGTGTGATCTGAAGTTATTTTATTTTCTGTTCTTTCAATTTTTATTCCTAAAAAAAAAATTTAACTTCTTGCAAGTCTACCATTCGAAAGCAACTTGTTAAATATTGTTTAAAGTTCATTAGAGTATTTTGGTTTTTAGTCGCAATTAACAAATCATCAACATAGAGTACAACATATATGTTTTTATTTATGTCTCCTTCATTTAAAAAAAATATAAACAAGGATCTACTTTAGAAATTTGGAAACCCTTTTCTTTTAGAATGCGATCGAAGCACTCGTACCAACACCTAGATGCTTGCTTCAGTCCATACAATGATCTATGTAATTTACAAACTTGATTTTCTTTTGCTTGCACACCATCAGGTACTTTCATAAAGATTCTTCCTTTAATGTACTGTTTAAAAAGGCAGTTTTTACATCCATATGATGTATTAAAAGATTAAACTGATTTGAAAGAGCTATCAACAATCTTAAGGTTGTGATTCTTGCAACAGGGGCAAAAGTTTCACCGTAATCAAACAAATATTGTTGTCTAAAGCCTCTAGCAACTTACCGTGCTTTATATTTTGTAGGTTTTCCAAATTTATCGTTTTTAATTGTAAATACTCAATTGCAGTCAATAACATTTTTATTTATAGGTTTATTTACCAATGACCAGGTTTTATTTATATGAAGTGAGTTTATTTCGTCCTTTACAGCCACCTCCCACTGAAGTTTATCATCCCTTTCAAGAATATCAGAGTATGATTTGGGGATGTTTGTAATCAGTACATTTACTGATAATAGATGATTGTAAAAATCATAATTTTCATCTTCATTATAAGAGATGGCTGGACGATTTATTAATCTTTCACTTTTCCTGGTTTTAACTAAAGATTCGTTACCTATTTCACTGTTATTTTCGACTGCAAGTTCAGGGGCTAATGAATTATTTGTCGCTACTGACTTCTGTAACGTTTCTGGTTTTGATATTTTATTATTTGTATTATTATTACTATTATAAGTACTTTCAGTTTTTACTGGTCTAGAGTTTTTAAAATTTGTTTCATCGAATATAACATCTCTAGCTTTTTAAAAAGTTATCCGTTTCCACATTCCACAGTTTATAACCATTAGGTTCATACCTAACCAGTATGGCTTTAAAGGATTTTTTATCAAATTTGCCTTTTCTGGTTTTATTGTATACATAAGCGGTAGAACCAAATACTTTTAAATGGGTTAACTTGGGCTTCTTATTATGCCACAATTCATATGGCGTTTTGTTAATAGAGAGAGCTTTTGTAGGTAAAATATTTATTAAATAAGTTGATGTTAGAATTGCTTCTCCCCAGAAACATTTTTCGAGTGCAGTAGCATGTACCATGGTCTGAGCCATTTCAATGAAACTGCGGTTCATGCGTTCTGCTACGCCATTTTGCTGTGGTGTATGTGGAACGGTTAGATGATAAGAAATTCCTTTTTGAACACAAAAATATTTGAAATCATTAGACAAATATTCCGTTCCGTTATCACAATATAAATGAACAACTTTTAAATTGAAATGTGCTTCACTTTTTGCTACAAAATCTTGAAATACACTTAAAACATTAGACTTGCGTTTCATTAGATATGTAACGGTATAATGTGTAATATGATCTATAAAAGTTACAAAATAATTTTTATCATCCATTGTTGCTGGTGTAACAGGACCACATATGTCAGAATGAATTATAAATAGTGGCCTACTATTTTGTTTAGATTTAGCATTAAAAAAAAAAAAAGAAGTCGTGACTGTTTGCCATATATACATGCTTCGCATACCTCATTATTTGAATTTACGTAATTAATATTATCAACATCATCAAATAATTTATTTTTTTTTTATATTTTAGTGATTTTATTTACAACTGGCCTTTTGTGAGGCCAACAAGCAAATCTGATAAAATACATGTCATTGCGTGAGGGTGACATCCATTGATGCGTCCTCTTCGTTTTATTATTATATCGTGGTTATTTTATTTACATTTCAATTAAGTTGTATGTGTGAGTGTGTGTTTGAGTTCGGATGGTTTGGTTCTCTTGAGACGTTTCAGGCTGCTTTCATTTTTGGAAAGGTTAGCGACCATATCGTTGGGATGGTTGGTTGATTTCTGTTCGTGTGATAATGCGAATTTTCGAATTTGTTCGTGAACATACTGGATTTTTAGGTCCTTGTGTAGTGAGTGATTGCTTACATACCACGGTGCATTAGCGAGCATGCGTAGTATTTTATTCTGGCTTCTTTGTATTGTGTTGGTGTTTGATTTTTTTGCACACCCCCATAGCTGGATCCCGTAAGTCCAGATTGGGATGATTGTGGCTTTGTATAGTAGGAGCTTACTTTCGAGTGACAGTTGTGATGTTCTGCCTATGAGCCAATACATCTTCTTGATTTTAATGTTTATTTGTGTTTTTTTTGTTTTTAGGTGCTTTCGCCATGTTAATCCCTTGTCCAGGTGCATACCTAAGTATTTAACGTCTTCGTTTAATTGTAGTATGTTTCCGTTGATTGTGATCGGCGGACAGCTGACTCTTCTGTTTGTAAACACTACGTGTGTGGATTTCTGCTCGTTAATTTTTATTCGCCACTTTTCTGCCCAGTTCTGTACTTCGTCTAGGGATGATTGTAGAAGAGATGCTGATGTGTTCGGGTCTTCATGTGTTGCGAGGATTGCAGTATCGTCTGCGTATGTGGCTGTTAGTACATTGTCTCCGCAGGGTAGGTCGGCTGTATATAGTTGATATAGTACTGGCCCTAGTACGCTTCCTTGGGGGACTCCTGCTTTGATTGGCTGTGTTTTAGATAATGTATTTTCATACCTTATTTGGAAGTGTCGTTCGTTTAGGTATGATTTTATTAGCAGGAAGTATGGATGCGGTAATTTGCTCTTAATTTTGTGGAGTAACCCTTTGTGCCATACTTTATCAAAAGCCTGGCTTATATCTATAAAAGCTCCAGAGCAAATTTGTTTGTTTTGCAGGCTGCTTTCTATTTCATTGACGATTCTGTGGACCTGTTGAATGGTTGAGTGTTCTTTTCTGAACCCAAATTGATGTGCTGGTATCAGGTTTTCTTCTTCGATTATTGTGTTCAGTCTTTTTAATAGGAGTTTTTCAAACAATTTTGCGAATAGTGGGAGTAGGGAAATTGGTCTGTAGGATGTAATTTCGTGAGGTGGTTTTCCGGGTTTGTGTATGAGTATGATTTGTGCATATTTCCACTTTGCTGGGAAGTACGAAATTCTTAGAATTGCATTATAGATGTTTGTTAACATAACTAGAGGTTTTTTGGGAAGTTCTTTCATTATTTTTGCGTTAATGAGGTCGTATCCGGGAGATTTCTTCTTATTTAGATATTTCATTTCTTGTTTTATTTCTGCTGGTGTGAAGTGCTTAATGGGTGGTGACATTTGTAGGGGACATGTTAGGAAGTTTTCGATTTCTTTTTCATCTTCGTGTGATGTTGTTGGGTGTGGCTCGAATATTTTTGAGAAGTGTTCCGCGAAGAGTTCGGCTTTCTCTAAGTTTTCTCTGGCCCAAGTTCCGTCTGTTTTGCGTATGGGTGGGATTGCCTGGGTCGGTTGTTTTAGCTTTTTTGTTGCTTTCCACAGAGAGTAGTTATTTTCAGGTAGAGCTGAGAGATTTCTAAGGTAGTGTTGGAAGGACTCGTTTTTTATTTGTATTATTAGATTTTTTATTTCTTTCGATAGGTGGTTTAATTTATTTTTGTAGATGGGATGTCGTGTTTGTTGCCACTGTCGTCTAGTTTTTCTTTTTTCTGAGATTATGTCTCTCAGGAATTTGGGGTAGTTGGTCTCTAGTTCTTTCTGTGTGTCTGTGTAAGTTGGAGTAGAGTACTTTGCTGCATCTTGGATTTGACAGATTATGCTTTCAACTGCTTCATCGATATCTTTCGGGGTTTTTAGTGGTATTTTTAGATTTGTATTGTTGTTTAAGTGTTTTTTAAACATTTCCCAGTCTGTCTTTTTGTTGACTAAGCTAGGATTTTTTCCTTTTTTTATTATAGTAGTGCTTATCGTCAGTACTACTGGAGAATGGTCTGAATGTAAATCGTAGGTGGATTCTACTGTTGTGTATTTTTGTGATATTCCTTTAGTAATGAAAAAGTCTAGTAGGTCTGGCAGTTTATTGGGATCTGT
Source organism: Pterostichus madidus (assembly GCA_911728475.2). NCBI lineage: Eukaryota > Metazoa > Arthropoda > Insecta > Coleoptera > Carabidae > Pterostichus > Pterostichus madidus. The sequence goes on along the minus strand of OU452317.1, from coordinate 24,344,465 downwards.
AGGCCAGTAGGTCGGTTTTCCGGTACTGAGATGGTTGTATCCTTTCGCTGTGATTGCCTTTTGCATTTCTCTTCCTTTTGGGTTTGTTACTCCTAGATCCCCACTGGGGATGTTTAGAGTTGTAGTCCCCCCCAGCGATGAATCTGTTGCCTAGTTTTTCAAAATAGTCTTCAAATTTGTTTTTTGTTACTTGGTGTTTAGGTGGGCAGTATACAGCGGATATTGTTAGTGTGCCATTTGGTTCTTGTATTTTGATGTTCGTGGCTTGTAGATAGTCTTCGTTATTTTTTTCTAATTCGGTGTGTTTAATACTTTCTTTAATAATTATTGCTGAGCCCCCGTGGGCAGTTTCGTCAGGGTGGTTTGTGTGGTATGTTCTGTATTTTGCTATGTTGAAGTAGCTTCTGTCTGTGAAGTGTGTTTCAGTCACGAGCATGATGTCGATTTTGTGTATATTTAAGAATACTTCTATTTCTTGTCTGTGTTGTGACAGCCCGTTGGCATTCCAAAGTCCAATTCTGAGTGCGTTAGTCATTTTTTCTGTTGACAATGGACGTGAGGAGTTGTATAATCATCGTGTTTTGTTGCATGAGCTGTTTGAACATATTTTCGAATTTGTTTAAAAGTTCTGATAACAAGCTTTCGCTGCATGATTTAGGTGCTTGTTGGGTGTTTGTTTTGATGTTCTCGGTGTTTTCTGTTATGTTTGCATAACTGGTATTTTCTCTTACTTGTTGGTACTTGTGGTTATTTGTTTTATTTTGAGTGTTTTGAGATCTGGATTTTTGTAGCTCTTTGTATACTGAACACCCTTTATAGTTTGCAGGATGGGATCCTGAGCAGAGAATACAGGTTGCTGGTGAGTTGGCAGTTTTCCTACAGTCTATAGTCGGGTGATTTTGGGCGCATTTAACGCAGTAGTACGGTTTGGTGCAGTACCTTTTTGTATGGCCGTACTCCTGGCAGCGCATGCATTGGGGTATGTCTTTTTTAATTCTTGGTGCCTCAACTGTTATTTTGGTGCCTAAGATGTGTTTTAGTTCATATATCTTTTTGTTTTTTTCTGATGGCACCTGATCAATAAAGAACATTGGCAACGGATCTTTCGTTTGCCAGCTTCTGATGTTGTATACATTTCTTATCTGGAAGCCTTCTTCTTCAAGAGCTTCCTTTATGTCATTCACGGGTACTGAGTGGTGGATATTTTTTATTACTGTTCTAAATGCCCTTTCTTCTCGGGGCTGGTATGTGTAATATGCTATGTTATTGGTGTTTAGCATGCGGACTAGTTTTCTATAAGCGTCGGAGGTGCTCGTATTGACTTTGACAGTGTTATTTGCAAGTGATTTGCATATAAATTCGTTTTTTCCTAGTACTGTATGGAGGGATGTTAACATTAACTGGTAATCAGTAACTGATTGAATAAAGGTTGGTGGTGGTTTTGGGTCCGATTTTGAATGGGTTTCACTGTTTTCGTTGTCGAGGATGGAGAATCTGTTTGGGGTGTGTATTGTTGTTGTTGTTGTTGTTGTGGTTTTAGTAATCTTGTTACTGCGTTTGTTTTGATGATTGTTATGTTGATCTGGTTCGTTTCTTCTTGTTCTTTTTAGAGACCGTAGGGGTACTTGTTGCCACGAGAGGCTGTCTTCTACATTTGCTGTAGGTTGGTTGTGTGTTGTGTTGAGAGGCGTGTTGTTGTCAGTGCCAGTATTTGGTGTAGGTATGAATTGGAGGGGGCTAATTGGTGTGAGGTGCGGATTTACCTCCATTGGGCTGGTTATGGGTGATGTCATCCTTGTTGAAGTTGTTTGAGTGTAGTAGCATGTTGCAGATGTTGTTGTAATATTTGTTATTGTGCTTGTGGTGGAATTGGGTCCTCCGCTTGTTAATTGCATGTTTACAATCTATTGCTTCGCGGTGCTGAGATTTAGTTTTGACGTCGTTGGCAACACTGATTGGTTTAGTAGCGCGAAGGTTGCGCTCTGAGCAAGCGTACGCTTGAGCCGCTAGCTGGACGTGCACGTGTTGATTCACTAGTTTTACAAATACTTTTACCTGGCTTTGTTTACTTGGTTTGAACACCAATTTTTATTTTTATTTTTGAGATCACGGTTTAATGATCTATGTTGTGGGCACTATTTTTATTAATTGTTGATATTTCACTTGAGTTAAGAGTTTATTTCGCTGCACAGATTTTTGCAATTTGCAATTTTTACACTGTTGCCACTGGAATGAAATAATTTATAACGTTTTAATTTTTCAAATTTATATTTACTAGTATGACGTAAACGCTCATGCCATAATGTATAATTAATTAAATTACTAACATTTACGTGAGCTCTTGATTTTGATATTTTAAAAATAACCTGAATTAAACCATTTAAGAGCTTACCTGTTAAAATAACTTATTTTTCCTTCATTATTTTTACCCCGCCTTTATCAAAAATTATAGTTAAACCAGCACTTTGAATTCGGCTCACAGATAATAGATTGTATGGAACATCGGAAGAGAAAAGCATACCTTCTAGTCTCCTAAATTTGTTGTAACTTCAATATTCCCCTTTTTCATTTGCTTTTATTGATGTTCCGTTCTTTGCTACATTTATTTGTAGAGGAACCGCTAAATCTACAAAAGAAGTAAAAATATCACTACGATTAACTATATGATCTGTTGCTCCAGAATCTAAAAAAAAATAAACATAAATGTATCTTGATTAACAAGATGTCGATTTTTAACATTTCCAAACATAAAAACAAAACCATCTGGATTATTGTTATTTGCTTGTATACTATTAATGGTTCTAAGACGATCAGATTTAGTCCTCATATATCTTTTGTAATGAAAACAATCGGTTTTTGCATGATTTCTTCTACCACAAAATTCGCATTGAAGACTGTTAGTATTACGAAATGACTTGTTTGAATTTTTCTTAAATTGCTTCTGTTGATGTTGTTGTCCTGTTTTCCAATTTTTGTATTCCATATTTTTCTTGAATTTCTTGGCAGGATGCTTTGATGATGATGCACCAGAAAGAGTATGTACATGCAACACTTGAGTACTGACACTGTCTTCGGTTTTCAATTTTACCTCGTCTGAAGGTTCTTCAGGTGTTTCCTCTTCAACGACACACAAAACTTGTAATTCTGAAAGTAAAGATCTCACACGAAACTTCCTTTCACCGTTGAAAGGTTGTGTACACCGTTTATTTATTTTTGTTTCCATCTCGTATTTAATTATTTAAACAAACGTAAACTGGACCCATAACCTGTTGGAATAGGTGATGGGCAAAATAATAAACCAAGAGATGGAGGTAAATATATATGTATATTTGTCAACGTATTCTCTACAACCGACTACATCTTATGAATGAGAATAGTTTTAATATCTATTACAATATTATATAATCTATACAATTATTCCAATCAATTAGTATTTAATTGTTTATTATTATTTTGTATAACCCACTTATATTATGCTATAAACCCAACATCCTCTCGTTCCTGCACCCCGATGGTCTAAGGTGGGTGCAGCCTCTTTATTCATTCTCCGAAGTTTGCGAGGGTTCCTCTCTGCACCTCGTCTCCGAAAGTGGCGTGGGTCCTCGTCTCAGCCCCTCACAACAGACAGCGTCAGGCACACATAACAATTCCTTAAATGCTAAAAAAATCATGTTAATATCCTAATCTAACACAGTTTTAATACAACCATATTCACTATCATTTAAACTTAAACTACCGGCAGCTGTACATTCGACGATGGGGCTACAATATTTTGTATGTGAATGTAGACGATTTCATTTTACTAGGGTTAAGTATGATTTTTTGACATCACACGAGCGATTGTTAAGAATCGTTTGAGAGAAACAACCTATCTTGAGGTGAAAAGTTCACCCTGAGAGAAGTTTTCGCTCTTTTACGAATTAGCGGCCTTCGAGTACACATCACAGCAGACTTAGCACGTAATGTAGTTTCGATATTTATTTTTGTTTTTACTTAGTGTCTGTGTGTTCTAAGGAAGAAGAACATGTTAGTAGCTTTAAGTTATATTTTTTGTATTCATATATCAATAAATTAGCTTAGTGTTACAGTTACATTAGCAAATTTTATTGTTATTCCCGCCTATCGTTGGCCTGTTCCGTTCCACGTGTTACAAATGTAAAATACTAATATGCTAAGGATAGTATTTTTCCGTAGTATGCATTAAAATTCAAACTATTCAGCATATTTAACTTGTAAATAAATACATCGAAAATGTTGAAAATTGTTTGCGCTGACACAGCATTCAAAACAATCGTATACTGCTTAGCATGCCAAAAAAGATTTAATAAATTTTTTCCCATTTACATTAATCAATATTATATCTACGTTGTTGGATAAATGTGATAAATCATTTCAAAACCATTTTTTAAATAATTTAAAATTATTTCTTTATACTCCATTTATTCAAAATAAAAAGTGAAATTCTAAGACTAAGAACTAACTAAAAATAAATTTAACCCCTAAGCCATAATCAATATAAAAATAAATCTATGTACGTATTTATCGAATATAGCAAAAATATTGCTACGTAAGTTATGCTTTCATGACATGGCCACTATTCAAAACAAATAAATGAAAATAATAAACACATCACGACATACAAAATATATAGAGAGTGATATCATCATCTACAGTTATGTAGGAAGTCAGCGAATGTGGTATCGTATAACACTGGATTGGCCAACAAGTCAATCGCGATCGACCGGTCGATCGCGACTATGATTTCAGTCGATCGCAAGGACTTTTCAATATAAAAACAAATTAATCAAAATATATATTTTGAACTTATTTTTTCATAATATTGTAGCATAATTAGCTCTCCTTTTCTTCACAACTGGATGAATCTACAGACGTTAGTAATATAGCTAAATTGCTCGTTTTTATTTATATGATTTTCGAAGATCTGCTACTAGAGAAGAAATGTTGAGTATGATTTCGTTAAAAGAAAGAAATAGGTGTCAAGATATATTTAACGCATTCAAAATTTTTATTATTATTTTTTTATTATGGGGTAGGTGGCTCAGTGGTATCGAGTCGTCCAGTGGATCCTGAGAACTCTGATTCGATTCTCATAGTTGACAACGTTTTCACCACATTAAAAATTACCCCTGTAGCTTTCCCATCACTAACATTCTTGAAGGCTGTGATTTGACGGCTGGTAACCGTATTTCTCGCGCCTAAATATGTCACTTACCGAGATCTGCTTCGGCAGAATGTCACACCCAGTAGTGGGTAAAAGGCGTGATAATATATTTATTTTATTTATTCGTATCAATAACAACAGATGGAGCTAAATCAATGACGGGGCATCTCAACTGATGTATCGTATTGTGCCGAAAAGATGATGAATTCCCAGATTTTTTGTGTTACTATTGTATTATTCATCAACAAGTATTAGCCAGCAAAAGATTAAATACTAATAGCTTTCAAAATTGTAAATTCCATCCGTGGAAAATTTCTCCAAAGAAGAATTTTCAAAATGCAATGTGAGGTGGCTGAGACCAAATAAATTGCTACAGAGATTTTGAAATTTATGGAATGAAATGATATAATTTGTTGAACACAAGGGAGATGATTGTCAACAATTACAAGATCCGGAGTGTAATCTGGATCTTTTGACAGATTTTACTGGTAAATTAAGTGATCTGAATTTGGATTTAGAAGGATAAAATAAAAATGTGGGTGATATGATTAGTTGTATTTCCGCATAAAAATATCAATTTTTAACAAGTAAAATCGCTGAAATTTTTTCACATGGAAAAGATTTTACTTGAAAATGAAATAATTACATTGCGAAATGATATCTTTCTAAGAGCCAGAACACCAGAAAAAGATATTTGAAAATATGTTTGCCTAGAAAAGTACCACGAACTTTTAAATTCTACATGCTTGACTTTATCACAGTATGTTTCCAATTTAGAAAGCTTGGTAGCTGGCATAAAGACACAAATTTCACACTGATTCAAAGTATTTCATATAAATGTACAAGAAAAATACTTTTAATTGCATTTAATACATATAGTGGCTTAACACCCCTAACGGGGTACCGCCGCTTCTTTTGAAGCTTTCTAAATCCGTTTTTTGGAGTGGATCAGTCTCCTTCACTCTTCCATTTCATTTAATTTTTTTCAGTTATATTCTTCCACTGTTTCCTGTCTTTTGTTTTCTCCTGCCATTTTTTAATCCCTGCTTCTCGTAGATCCTCTTCCACATCATATATCTGTGTGATTTTGGGACTTTCTCTTCTTCTTTTTCCCTTTGACCTCCACTCTACTATTGCTTTAATTGTATCCTTTTCATCTGCTCTCCATACATGCCCTAGACATCTGACTCTCTGCCGTTTTATTTTTTTTTACTATATCCTCACCTCCCATTTTTTGCTCTATTTCATAGTTCATTAATTATCTGTATTCGTTTTCCGGTGTTTTCATTGGCCCTAATATTAATAAAATCAAGAAAAAAGAAATTGCATTAATGTAAATTTCTCATTTTATAATTAATTTTTAATTTTGTGTTATTATGGTACGAGACTGTGATTCTAGCTTTGTAGGTACTGACTGAATAATCATATTTTTTTAAATCCTGTGTAGGTGCAATTTTTTTAAATTTTTCGATATGTGACTATTTGTACGAGATTTTATGATTTTTTAAATATAAATATACATTATATTTACATTTATGTACACATTTTTTTCTTCTGGATACCTTTATATGTTATATAACTACGCCCCCTTCCCCGCCACTGTCCTCTAATTTCCTTCCGCCCTAGTTCCAAAAAATTATTGAATATTACTAAGTACTTAACAGTGTGAAACTTTTAAATACATTCCTGTGTTGTTATTCGGAGATTATAACTGTACTGCAGTGACTTATCTACTTTAAGCCCGACATGTTAATGTTTTTCTGGAATTTTTAATGCAAGAATTGACTGGGTGCCTGGAAACAGACCCTTGGTTCTTATGAAAAGAAACCACAACCATAGAAAAATTTAAACGTCAAGTGTTGATACTTCAGTAGAACTATATTTCTATAAATAATTAAAAACATAAAAAATATGTAGTAAAGAGTTGTAAAAACTTCAAATGCACAGCCTGTACTAACATATAAACTAAATTTTACACAGATCTAACATTAACCTTTGATAGTATATTAGGCAATAATAAATTTTATATATTTATCATGATTTAATTTTGTTAGGGGTGCGTGGGGGCTGTACGATGAGCGATTTAATTCCTTGAAACCACACCAGCCTGCGCAGCAACCAAAATGTATACGGCGCATTGTTTAAACACTTTAAATTATTGGTCAACGCAACTTCTTAACTGCAACGCTAGATGCAATAAAAAATAGGGTAAGAAGGTTGACGGAGATAGATTTGTCAACATCGCCATGTTGTTTCCTTCCCCGTAAATAATATGACGATAGCATATTTAGATATAATATACATAAACGGAAATATTACACGATATACAATATAACACGCTCATAAAAACACATGGACTTGGGTAAATTAAATTCAACTCGTCTACAACCTTTCTCTAACACATTATATTATCACGTGAAGATAAAATTAATATTTCATTATCTACTTTCTCCCTACAAGTAGTGTATATATATATATATATATATATATATATATATATATATAAAATATAAAAAATATACATCATACTTTGACTGGCTAACATAGATATCAAGACCACACACATGATACTAAACCATTAAGTTACGTAATGTTAGTTATTTACTCGAATTTTCTATAAAAAAAAACATTTGTTTATACTTTCGTAACTGGGGCTTTGTATATTTTAAAGACTATTTCAGAGTACAAACACCTTCTTAATTTGCTTTAATGTCTCGACTAACCTATTGCTGAGCCGACATTAAAAGTTCGACTTCCTACTGTATATACTACTTCATCTAATTTTAAAGCTTGTTTTCTCTTGGCAAAAATATAATGAAATTATTTGCAGAATGTCATGTCAGTATTTTCAATCGCTGTATTAAATGTAGTTTTTATGTTTTTATTTGTGACTCTGCACAACAGGAACTTAATCGGAAACAAGAGTACAGGAGACCTACATCTTATATTGGAATCCAAACCACTCAGAAAACCATCGTATTTTTAAATATAAGGTAAAGTCTGCGAGATTTGAACGAATGAACTCTTGCTTGTTAATTAAGGAAAGAAAGTTTTATCTTGCATTTATCCGCTGGGCTACGATTGCCTGTAGACACGTTCACTTCTCAGATGAGCCTAGATGGACGTTCTGCATAATGCTGTTTTTCTAAAAGAATACCTTTTGTGGGAAGAGTTATGATGTGGCGTGGTATATATTTAGAAGAGCGAACAGATCTCATCAGTATGGCAAGAGAGACAATAACTGCTCAAAGATATACAACGGATTGTTTAGAAGATCATGCCATGCCCTACACTCTATATATAAGCCCAGACTCGACCTCACATCGCTAATATTGTGACAGAATACAGAGATGAAGTTGGAATTACTAGGATAGATTCGCCAGCTCACTATCCGGACGTAAATCCTTTAGAGCATATCTGGGATGAACTAAAGAGGCGTTTCAGAAACAATTTACTGGTGCGACAAGCAATTCAGAGAGAATGGGGATTTTTCAAACAAAATATTAATTCTAAATATGCTATGGCAGTAAGAAGTTATCATTGAGGAGGAAATACAAGAAACCGTCTTTGCATAAATTACAATCCGTGGTTTATGATTATTATCAAAAGCATTAAAAAGCAACGATTTAAAACCAATCTAAAATATGAAAACAAGTTTGGGCAAATGCATGTATGCCGAAGATTAGGATTACAAAACAACTTTTAGACAGTTCATCAGTACAGTATTAAAAAAAAATTATTAAAATAATAATAAATAATGTTTTGCGCAATAATAATATAGTTTTGTGCACTATATGTTTATAATGCCCGTAATTATATAGTATTATTATAAGACTAAAACTAATAAATGTTTTTGAATAATGAAAGAAACCAATTTTTTTCATAACGTGATTCAATAATCAGTTATTTTAAATCAGGTAACAATGAGCGCTTCTTATAAATTTCATTATAGTTTTGAAACAATTGTGCAAATCGCTCTAAAAAGTAGAAAACCAGTTCTGTAATTATCTAAATGATCTTTACAATATCATGTATTTTCATGATTTGGTCCAACCACACCAAGTACTACTATTAACTAACATGTTACATTAATAGTCGTGTGATAAATGGAGCATTAAGGGACTGCATTATCGGTTCTTAAACACGATTCGGTAACCATAGAAAAGACACAATTACAATAGGAATTGTTTAACAAACACAGCCAATATGAATGTTAGTTTCCTAGGAAACTTTATATGAAATAGTAGACTTGAATCTACTTTACGTAATGAATAAGTTAATAAATCTTTTCTGCTTGTGTTTTGGAGTAAAAAAACCAAAAAAACCAAAATTCAAGTGTAACGATAATGAACCTGTAATATCGTTTCAAAATTCTAAGTTTTGTACATGTTCGTGGGACAATCATGGTTTGCCGGCTACCACAGAACGTAAGTTTTATATAGTTTCAATTACTAGAGTAATAAATTATTATATTTCTAGAAATTCAACAAAATCAAACTCTTTTTGGAAATGGATCATTTGGAAAAATTTGCAAGTGCATTTCTATCACAAAGAACACAAACAAATTTGGAAAATTTCAAAATCAAAAATTACTGGATATTTTCGTGTACAATAGAAAATTTAAAATCGATAAACCACTATATCTAAATTGGATAAATGAAGAAGTTGTCACATTTTTTAATAAATTTCGGCTCCCAATTAGATACAAATTTCACGTAGTTGTCATTGGGGATAATAAATTTAGGAATAATTGTACATTATATGGATAATTCTATCAAAATTGTAACATTACCTACATCAAATAAACTTTTGGAACTGAATGATATGGAGGTGGTGGGCCAAATTGTTCAAGATATACGCGGATTAATCAAAATTAAAAAGTATCATAGCATTTTGACCACTCTTTCAAAATTATCAAGTGTACAAGATGATATTTACAAGAAGCAGGACAAAATTCAACGAAACAAATTTAAGTCATTGCACAAGTTCTGTAGCCGGTTTAATTTTTTTTGTTATTTAAAGAAATTTAAATAAAATATTTTTGAAATAAATCAAATACTTCTTTTATTATAAGTGTTCACGTAAATTTTTAGAAGCAATTAAACTTATTTATTTTTATTACGAATTTGGCGGTACATTTTTGCAATGTCGGCATTTAATACATATTTGTGTAAACGAAATCGCGTGGCGATTGTAAATAAATCGGACCGTATAACCGGCCCTGACATTAGATTGTCATTAAGACTGCTACCGTTTTCACTAATCAAGGACGCGTCAAAAACTACCCTAAGCCTTGTCGTAACACTAACATTTTTAAATACCGCGTGATGCGGTAAAAAGGAATGCGGATTATTAATTTCATCAACCGACTTAGATACTTGTTCCATATGATTGAGATTTTGAATATTCTAGCTTTAATTCGAGATATTTATTTAGTTTGCGCTCAATATTGTGGAAACGTTTCAAGGCTACGGATCTTGTTTCTTCCAATTCTAATTTGTTGGTTTTTATTAGGAGTTTAACCATAAACCTACCATATACTCGAGTAGTGTTGATTTTGAAATGGTTTTCGCATTCCAATTCTTGTTGTGAGAAATGTTTGGGATTGTTATGGTCAATAGTTATATAATCCAGCGCGAGAAATTTTTGCATTTGTTTGGTAGGTAATAAAGTAGACAAATTGCAAGATGTTTGGAGTAAAGTGCCATCATAGAGAAGGAGTCAACTGCAATGAATCCGAAATGGGTTTTCTGAAAAACTAAACCGCATGGGATCTTGACCTGCCCTATACATAAAAGGTTCTAAAACAGCTCGCCTCCTATAAGTAGATCTATTTTATTGGGCTCATAGAATTTGGAATCTGCTAAATACAAATTTTAATAAAAAATAATAATCCGATTGGTATTGATACTAAATGCGGATTTTTTTTTTAAATATAGACATGCAACAACTGGTTATACAAAATCCTATTGTTGGTAAAATGTATATGCTCCGCAAGATCCATAAAACAGACATTCCCTTACTTATTTATTTATTATTCGACAGGGCAAAACCCTAATTACACAATAATACATAAATTATTTAGTAACATGCCAGAGCGACAGACGGAAATACACCCTAATACAAAAAAGCAACAAATTAAATCTTGTAACTGCATACAAGCAATATTACACTCAAAATTCCATAATAATACATATATTAATTAATAACCAGTTCAATATAAATAAATATAATACAAAAATACACATTAAAATATATAGAATAATTGCTCTACCTTTTTCTTAAAGAACCAAACAGGATATTTACTATTTCGACGATAAACTTTGGGAATACAAACGTCAAAAATATTATTCAAAGTGGAGTAAAAATTTTTCAACTGCATTATTTACATTATTACAATTTTTTAACCAGTCCCAATCTACATCGTTTAGCATATTGTATAAAAGCTCAAAATTTCCCTTTTTAAATTGATAACATAGATCAAATTTAGAACAAGATTTAAATTTGTCTTGTCAACTATTAGTGCTGGATGGTGATCATCTTCAGGTACCAAAGGGTCGGGTGATTGCCTTACTGTACAGTTAAAGTTTGATAATACAATGTCAAGTAAACGATTTAACTACATTATTAAATTGCTTTACATTTAACAAATTTGTAAAATTGATAAAATTCATCACATTGCTGTCAGTTATTTTATCAGTATGAACATGTTTAGGTTTGTTATGTTGAAACCGCCCATTATAAGTATGTTGGAACTATAAATAAATGGTAACACACAAATTGCATCAAAAAGACATTCATATTCATCTGAGCTAACATTTGGCGGGATATATACAGAAAATAAGTATAAGTTTACATTGTTGATAATTATTTTGACATATAAAAGTTCGACATTCGGTGCACTGCACGGAACGTTGACACAAGAGGCATTAAGACCTGTCCGAACGGCAATGAGTACTCCTCCGCCACGCCGCTTCCCCGTAAGATTTTGGTCGCGGTCACTTGAATATCGATTGAATTGATTGAATATCGCCGATCGAGTATTTCAGAGTCAAGCACGTTGTCATTTAGCCAGGTTTCGATAAACACCAACACATCAAAGTTTGTGGTTAGACCATTTAAATAAAGTTGTGAGAGTTTAATATTTACCCCGCGAACATTTTGGTAATAAAGTGAGATAGCGGTTTTAACACATCGATTATCACTTAGTTTTTTGATTCGACAATTCGAGGAACACCTTTTATATACTTAATAACAAACTTTTTATTATTATCAGCGTTTAACACACTAAGTTCTTCTCGGAGCAAGGAATAATGTTCGCGTTGACGAGGTGTCTTGTCGCTAGTAATAAACACTTTCTTATATTTCGGATTGTTATTAAGTTTCTTGATATTTTTAAAGGTGGTGGATACTTTGGCAGTATTGTTGAAAGTCACTTTAATGGGTCTGGACTTATTTGCTAACACTTTTTTCAATCGCATTAATTTATAATCCGTATTAGTAATGTCAGGTAAGACAACAGATAGCAACTCTTGAACAACTTCTTGATCATCAGATGATGAATCATTTTCTGCGAGCCCGATAGTTAGAACATTACTCTCACGCTCAGTAATTTCCGTCAAGATTTCTTCAAAATCATTATGTTGTTGTTGTAATTTGGACTGCTCATTGGATTCTAGAGCAGATAATATGTTTTAACTCGGTGATTTAATTTTTTAGGGCATCGAATTCACTAGGTTTGTTAGGATCAGCTACTGAGAGAGAAGACAAATTGCAACTGTAGGTGTTACAAAACCATTTCATATTCCTTTTAGAGCGCAAAGTGCACGACTCGGATTGCCCCACATCAACACATTTGCAATGAAAATTCAGATTACATCTGAAACAGCTAACAGAGGATAGTACATCGCAGAATGCGTTGCACGCACTGCAATGAAGTGCAATGATGTTTGCAAGTTTATTGAAGTGGTAGAGATATAAATAGTCTAACAAACCAGAGAAGACGTGATAATTAAGAAATTACACTTAGTAGACTATTTAAATCAAATATCTGGCGCACAAAACTGATTAACTGGGTTAACTTTAGTTTAAATTATTCAGCACTCGATAACGCACACATTGATTATAAACACAGACTTTAATTTTGAGTTGAATATATATAAATATATATATATATATATATATATATATATATATATATATATATATATATATATATATATATATATATATATATATATATATATATATATATATATATATATATATATATATATATATATATTTATATATATTCAACTCAAAATTAAAGTCTGTGTTTATAATCAATGTGTGCGTTATCGAGTGCTGAATAATTTAAACTAAAGTTAACCCAGTTAATCAGTTTTGTGCGCCAGATATTTGATTTAAATAGTCTACTAAGTGTAATTTCTTAATTATCACGTCTTCTCTGGTTTGTTAGACTATTTATATCTCTACCACTTCAATAAACTTGCAAACATCATTGCACTTCATTGCAGTGCGTGCAACGCATTCTGCGATGTACTATCCTCTGTTAGCTGTTTCAGATGTAATCTGAATTTTCATTGCAAATGTGTTGATGTGGGGCAATCCGAGTCGTGCACTTTGCGCTCTAAAAGGAATATGAAATGGTTTTGTAACACCTACAGTTGCAATTTGTCTTCTCTCTCAGTAGCTGATCCTAACAAACCTAGTGAATTCGATGCCCTAAAAAATTAAATCACCGAGTTAAAACATATTATCTGCTCTAGAATCCAATGAGCAGTCCAAATTACAACAACATAATGATTTTGAAGAAATCTTGACGGAAATTACTGAGCGTGAGAGTAATGTTCTAACTATCGGGCTCGCAGAAAATGATTCATCATCTGATGATCAAGAAGTTGTTCAAGAGTTGCTATCTGTTGTCTTACCTGACATTACTAATACGGATTATAAATTAATGCGATTGAAAAAAGTGTTAGCAAATAAGTCCAGACCCATTAAAGTGACTTTCAACAATACTGCCAAAGTATCCACCACCTTTAAAAATATCAAGAAACTTAATAACAATCCGAAATATAAGAAAGTGTTTATTACTAGCGACAAGACACCTCGTCAACGCGAACATTATTCCTTGCTCCGAGAAGAACTTAGTGTGTTAAACGCTGATAATAATAAAAAGTTTGTTATTAAGTATATAAAAGGTGTTCCTCGAATTGTCGAATCAAAAAACTAAGTGATAATCGATGTGTTAAAACCGCTATCTCACTTTATTACCAAAATGTTCGCGGGGTAAATATTAAACTCTCACAACTTTATTTAAATGGTCTAACCACAAACTTTGATGTGTTGGTGTTTATCGAAACCTGGCTAAATGACAACGTGCTTGACTCTGAAATACTCGATCGGCGATATTCAATCAATTCAATCGATATTCAAGTGACCGCGACCAAAATCTTACGGGGAAGCGGCGTGGCGGAGGAGTACTCATTGCCGTTCGGACAGGTCTTAATGCCTCTTGTGTCAACGTTCCGTGCAGTGCACCGAATGTCGAACTTTTATATGTCAAAATAATTATCAACAATGTAAACTTATACTTATTTTCTGTATATATCCCGCCAAATGTTAGCTCAGATGAATATGAATGTCTTTTTGATGCAATTTGTGTGTTACCATTTATTTATAGTTCCAACATACTTATAATGGGCGGTTTCAACATAACAAACCTAAACATGTTCATACTGATAAAATAACTGACAGCAATGTGATGAATTTTATCAATTTTACAAATTTGTTAAATGTAAAGCAATTTAATAATGTAGTTAAATCGTTTACTTGACATTGTATTATCAAACTTTAACTGTACAGTAAGGCAATCACCCGACCCTTTGGTACCTGAAGATGATCACCATCCAGCACTAATAGTTGACAAGACAAATTTAAATCTTGTTCTAAATTTGATCTATGTTATCAATTTAAAAAGGGAAATTTTGAGCTTTTATACAATATGCTAAACGATGTAGATTGGGACTGGTTAAAAAATTGTAATAATGTAAATAATGCAGTTGAAAAATTTTTACTCCACTTTGAATAATATTTTTGACGTTTGTATTCCCAAAGTTTATCGTCGAAATAGTAAATATCCTGTTTGGTTCTTTAAGAAAAAGGTAGAGCAATTATTCTATATATTTTAATGTGTATTTTTGTATTATATTTATTTATATTGAACTGGTTATTAATTAATATATGTATTATTATGGAATTTTGAGTGTAATATTGCTTGTATGCAGTTACAAGATTTAATTTGTTGCTTTTTTGTATTAGGGTGTATTTCCGTCTGTCGCTCTGGCATGTTACTAAATAATTTATGTATTATTGTGTAATTAGGGTTTTGCCCTGTCGAATAATAAATAAATAAGTAAGGGAATGTCTGTTTTATGGATCTTGCGGAGCATATACATTTTACCAACAATAGGATTTTGTATAACCAGTTGTTGCATGTCTATATTTAAAAAAAAAATCCGCATTTAGTATCAATACCAATCGGATTATTATTTTTTATTAAAATTTGTATTTAGCAGATTCCAAATTCTATGAGCCCAATAAAATAGATCTACTTATAGGAGGCGAGCTGTTTTAGAACCTTTTATGTATAGGGCAGGTCAAGATCCCATGCGGTTTAGTTTTTCAGAAAACCCATTTCGGATTCATTGCAGTTGACTCCTTCTCTATGATGGCACTTTACTCCAAACATCTTGCAATTTGTCTACTTTATTACCTACCAAACAAATGCAAAAATTTCTCGCGCTGGATTATATAACTATTGACCATAACAATCCCAAACATTTCTCACAACAAGAATTGGAATGCGAAAACCATTTCAAAATCAACACTACTCGAGTATATGGTAGGTTTATGGTTAAACTCCTAATAAAAACCAACAAATTAGAATTGGAAGAAACAAGATCCGTAGCCTTGAAACGTTTCCACAATATTGAGCGCAAACTAAATAAATATCTCGAATTAAAGCTAGAATATTCAAAATCTCAATCATATGGAACAAGTATCTAAGTCGGTTGATGAAATTAATAATCCGCATTCCTTTTTACCGCATCACGCGGTATTTAAAAATGTTAGTGTTACGACAAGGCTTAGGGTAGTTTTTGACGCGTCCTTGATTAGTGAAAACGGTAGCAGTCTTAATGACAATCTAATGTCAGGGCCGGTTATACGGTCCGATTTATTTACAATCGCCACGCGATTTCGTTTACACAAATATGTATTAAATGCCGACATTGCAAAAATGTACCGCCAAATTCGTAATAAAAATAAATAAGTTTAATTGCTTCTAAAAATTTACGTGAACACTTATAATAAAAGAAGTATTTGATTTATTTCAAAAATATTTTATTTAAATTTCTTTAAATAACAAAAAAAATTAAACCGGCTACAGAACTTGTGCAATGACTTAAATTTGTTTCGTTGAATTTTGTCCTGCTTCTTGTAAATATCATCTTGTACACTTGATAATTTTGAAAGAGTGGTCAAAATGCTATGATACTTTTTAATTTTGATTAATCCGCGTATATCTTGAACAATTTGGCCCACCACCTCCATATCATTCAGTTCCAAAAGTTTATTTGATGTAGGTAATGTTACAATTTTGATAGAATTATCCATATAATGTACAATTATTCCTAAATTTATTATCCCCAATGACAACTACGTGAAATTTGTATCTAATTGGGAGCCGAAATTTATTAAAAAATGTGACAACTTCTTCATTTATCCAATTTAGATATAGTGGTTTATCGATTTTAAATTTTCTATTGTACACGAAAATATCCAGTAATTTTTGATTTTGAAATTTTCCAAATTTGTTTGTGTTCTTTGTGATAGAAATGCACTTGCAAATTTTTCCAAATGATCCATTTCCAAAAAGAGTTTGATTTTGTTGAATTTCTAGAAATATAATAATTTATTACTCTAGTAATTGAAACTATATAAAACTTACGTTCTGTGGTAGCCGGCAAACCATGATTGTCCCACGAACATGTACAAAACTTAGAATTTTGAAACGATATTACAGGTTCATTATCGTTACACTTGAATTTTGGTTTTGTTGGTTTTTTTACTCCAAAACACAAGCAGAAAAGATTTATTAACTTATTCATTACGTAAAGTAGATTCAAGTCTACTATTTCATATAAAGTTTCCTAGGAAACTAACATTCATATTGGCTGTGTTTGTTAAACAATTCCTATTGTAATTGTGTCTTTTCTATGGTTACCGAATCGTGTTTAAGAACCGATAATGCAGTCCCTTAATGCTCCATTTATCACACGACTATTAATGTAACATGTTAGTTAATAGTAGTACTTGGTGTGGTTGGACCAAATCATGAAAATACATGATATTGTAAAGATCATTTAGATAATTACAGAACTGGTTTTCTACTTTTTAGAGCGATTTGCACAATTGTTTTAATTTTGAGTTGAATATATATAAATATATATATATATATATATATATATATATATATATATATATATATATATATATATATATATATATATATATATATATATATATATATATATATATATATATATATATATATATATATATATATATATGTGGGCCATTATCTGAGTAACGGACATCCCACCTTCTCCAAAATTATAAGCGTCAAATAAATTTTTGAAGGGCTCTTTTTTGGCCACAGATTTATGAAAGCAAGATTTTAAAGTTGAAAAAATGCTTGAGTTTGGTTTATTTTACATTTAGACGGCAGCATCTCGTTTCTTGTTGAAAAAGTGAAATATTTTGTCTCGTGTCAATTTATCTAAAAAGTTACCCTTCTTTAGAAAAAGTGGGCCGAAAAAATAATTAATATTTCAACCCTACCAAATTATTACTCAAAAACAAGGCATCGTACGAAATAAATTATATAACAAAAAATGATTAGAATGCATAATAGCGTATATGTGATTTAAACATTTAAATGTTTTTGTGTTTTTGGACGAGAATTTGGAAATTCTAAAATGCCATGGTTTTTGTTACTCGAAAAGGATCAAAACTTTTAGAAAAAATTCAAAGAACAGAAATTGTTTAGAATTTACCAAGGAATACATGTGATTTTTTTAGAATTTTCTGACACATTTCAGATTTTCCTAAAAGTCCAAATAGAGCTAAACAACTTTGAATGTGTCAAAAAATTCTGAAAAAAACGTATTTTTTTATGAATCCCAATAATTTTTTGTTACATAAAATTTTTTCGTAGGATGCCTTGTTTTATAGTAAAAAATTTATAAATTTCAAATATTAATTATTTTTTCGACCCACTTTTGCTACAGAAGCGTAACTTGACAGGAGACAAAATATTTCAGTTTTTCCACAGAAAACGAGATGCCGCCGTCAAAATGTAAAATAAACCAAACTTAAGCATTTTTTCCAACTTTGTAATTTTGTTTTAATCTGTGGCCAAAAAATTGACCAAAACACTCCAAAATCATGAAGACTATCAATTTATATATATATATATATATATATATATATATATATATATATATATATATATATATATATATATATATATATATATATATATATTTAAATGGCCCGAAATAAATATTTTGCGTAGGGCACAAAATATTTTAAATCCGCTTCTGGAACGGTCATTATAAAAAAGTATTTATATCTCAAAAGGTCAAAGCTGTCTACTCTCTTATCTATTATCAGTTCTGAAATTTTGAACGCGCGAATTTGACTAGCGTGCCGGCGATAGCCTTGGAGTGGTCTAGTCCCACACTGGTTCCACTACTCACGTGCTATGCATTGAGGAATGCCAGATAATTGTCCCGCCAGGTGCTGCCCTCCGAGGCGACATTCGGCAACGGACAAAATCTGACGACAAGCAAATTTTACATAAACGGTTCCGTGCCTACGAAAATCGTTGAAAAAACAACCAGACTCGCATCGTGACTTGGCTCATATATTATGTGAGTATCAAAACGACTTGAAAACGGGGAACACACATCAAAACCGAATGCAATACATTCGGTTTGACGATTCAGGATAGGTCTAAAGTGAGCAGTTAATAAGTATTTCGGTCTCGTGGCTATAAAACTCTTAACTGTTGCCGTCGTCGTATCGACCGAACGTCTTATTGATATAAAAAAATATATTTTTTTGTGTCCGTTATAAACGTCAGTGTTCTTCATTATTTCGTTCAATTCGATTATTTTGGTTTTTTTTTTAGTTGACTTTCAATGAATTTCTGTACTTCTTCTATTTTACTTTGTCCAGTTGCTAGACCAGTTATTACGAATTTAGCTTTGTATCTTTCTTTCTCTTGCTGCTCCTCTTTTCTATCTTCTTTTCGTCCTATTTTTTATCTTTGTCTTTCATTTATTCTATTTCTTTATGTATTCCTTCGATATTACTTACAGTTTTTTTTTATGTTTCTTCCATGTTCTTTCGAATGGCTTTATTCTCTTTTCTTGTTTATATTCCTCCTTCTCCTATTTATTTTTGTTATATCTTCCAAGTTGTTTAACAGTGTTTATTCCTTTGAGTATTTCTTCCATTTCGCTTTCCTGCTCTGCGATAACTTTTCCTTTGTTTTGTGTCGTGTTTATTTTTTCTGGTTTAGTTGTTTATATTTTTCTCGGCGGTGACTTTTGGAGTACTCTTTCTCCCTTAAAGATTTTTTCTCGCTCTGACTATGTTCTTTTTTCTTTTTCTCGTTTCCTTACTACACTATTGCTTCTTTTTCTACCTTCGTTTGCACTGCTCATTTGAATAACTCATCCTTTATATTCAAAGTTCTTAATGTATAAATCTTAAAACTACAAAAAACCTACTGTAATTCTTAAATTACTACATACTTATTGAAAGAACTTAAAATAAAGTAAATAAAATAAAATAAATGTCACTATTTACATCTAAGTTACGTGACACAAATGCTAAGTGTGTATTGCGGGTGAATTATTGATCTACTGGTGGATGTGTAGATCAAACAAAAGATTGACAGGATATCTAAAAGTTTCGCTCTATAAAAGGATATCTCAGCAAAGCTCATTCCCTCTCTTGCTTCTCCCGGTTCTTCCCTTCCTGGTCTGTAGGCAACTTTCATTTATATTCATATATATTTTTAAACTATAATTAAAATTGTTATTTGTTTAATTATTATTTAAAACCAACAATACTAACAGTTTCCATGAAAACTTTATTATTAATTTGCATTCAGTGAAGCAAATAAAATGGCTACAATTTTACGAATGTTTTGCTGTTTTGGGAAAAAAAGGAAATCAAAATTGGATAGTGACATATTGATAGTTGGACGGGCTAAATTCTATACCGGCTCCGCATTAGAATCTCGCGACCGAGGTAAATCTGATAGAATTTTACAGTTTTTGTTTTTTTTTTGTAATTTTGTCGACTAAATTAATTTTCTTATTGGAATTGTAATGAATAACCATGTGATTTTATTTGACCAAATCGTAAACTAGACCGCCTGAACTCAATGTAGTCTGTTTTGGGCTTGAAATTTCATAGACATAAGTGAAAATTATATTTGTTAGCAACTTAAATCAATTTCAATCATATTTACTGTATATGTTACCTCTAAGGTCTGAAGTACGGCACATTTTGCGCTATGAATGGCGGTTATTAAATTTATTGGAAGACAAGTTATAACATATTATTAAAAATCTAACATAAGTAGATGTAGTCTAAGTGTCATATGGCTAGTTTTAACGTCGACAGTTAAATTTTAGATTTAGATAAATAAATAAAAGCAAATCGAATATTTAACAGTAATATCAGTTATTGCATAAAACATATAACTTTGCTTTGCATTTATTTATTTATTTTAATTTTAAAATTTAATTATTCGCGGTAAAAATAGTCATAATTTATATCATATAAGTATTAATATAAATATATGATTATAAATTTTAGTGATTCAACAAGGAAATTTTGGACCACAAAATTACCAGCGAAATCAGATTAGAACTACTGGGCTTCATTTAAAATCATCCAAATTATTTGAAATTTTGCAGTACCGCGAAGAAATGCGGGTTCCAACCCCATTCATCGACAATTGGCGAGAAGAGTATGTTGGACCCGCACTACGAAGATTTAAAGCACCTGTCAAGTACAGCTTTAAATTTTTTGTTATTATGGATAATACTTTTGTGGATTATACACCGGAATTGATTACAAAATTTATGAAAAATTGTACTATCGTTATAAATATTTCTGGCATACCGAGTTCTCTACTTTACCAGGCACAAAATTTGGATGTTATTAGTAAAATTACGAAAGTAATGGATATTTTAAATTTTCGAAAGTATTTAAATATTATAATTGGCATGTACAAAATTTCCGATAATGAATTTTAAATATATCAGCAATATTTCCCAAATTGTGCAGTGTATCTTATTTTAAATTTAAGTTTATGTTTATAACAAAATTCAAACGGATAGCTAGTAAGTTTGCTACCGCGAGCCAAAAGAACAAAATTGATAATCTAACGAGGTGGTCAACACCACATGAGTATATTTATCTGCATAAATTTCATCGTTCACATTATATTCAAAGAAATTTTGAAAGTATGTAATCAGTAGGTACAAATGTTACTCTCCGTTACAGTGCCGTTTAGAGCATACTGTCAATTATGAATTTTATTTTATACTAGTATTAGAAAGCTTTGTGGTCTAATTAATTGTATTGCAAAAAAAATCTTTGCTTACTCTGTCAACGCCACTGCCGACGGATCGAGGTCATGCTAAAATTCTATAAAAATATTTTTTTGGCAAACGTCAATATATCATGCCATATTAGAACTCTAAGGCGACAGTTAAAGTTTGATTTTATTGATAAATATTTTGAGCATCAGAAAAATTATTGAGCTGCTGAAACAATAATTATCTATCTTTGTGAACCAATGAAACGCCTATTTCGAAACTATTTTAGATTTTTTGATTTTTATTATATTTAACAGTAAAATTATTATAAAGCTACAACAGAATACAGAAGCGTATTTAATTTTAACACAAATTTTTATTACATGTCAATTTTTACTTGCATCCCTTCGCTAACGGAATCCTTCTGCCTCCGAAGCATTTCGTCAGACGACACTTTGTACATGCATGTAAACGTAATCATTCCTTTAGGATTTTTATTTGCGTCTATTTATTGAATTCCATACTGAAATTTTACTTCACAATTTCGTAAGCATCGTGGTGCGATTTTGAAAGCGTAAACCTTCGCCGCTAGATAGGATATGGGGGTTTCAGCTCATAATTTATTTTTGAGTACCACCAGTGAGTATACATATAAGTAGAGGGAATTTGAGATAGGATTGAACGTGGCAACAAATTTCTCGCGGACGAACGTTGAATAGTGCTGCAAGAACAGCGGCGTTTTATGGAACTACTATCGAAACTACCCATTTACAGATATCTATAACGCTGTCTGTATCCTTACAACTTGTCGTCAGTACATTGTTGTCATGTCTCAGGCGAGGTAGCTAGTGATTACGTCATTCACACGGTTGATTGCGCGTTCGATTCCCAGACTAGAAATTAATATATTTTTTTTTTTTAGATTTAATACAATTATATGATTCACTTTTTTTTACAAAATAATATAATAATGACCTACTTAATATATTATCTCATTACATAGACTAAAATTAACCTACTTCAATGATTTACTTTCCTTTGACTTTTTTTTACTGAATATCAATGACATTGACCTATTTAATTCATTTAATTTATTAACTCACTTTCCTCTGATTTACTTAGAAAATAATAGAACAATTAACTTATGACAATGACCATGACATTCTTAACTCATTATCTCACTTTACTTTGACTTTTTTACAAACTAATACAATAATGACTTTTAACAATGACTTACAACAATGAGCTTGGCCAACTTAATTCACTTATTTTATTTTCTCACTTTCATCTGACTTTTTTTTAGAAAATAATACAACAATGACTTACAACACTGACTTATAACAATGATCTTGACCTACTTATTTCATTATCTCATTTTACTTTGACTCTTTTATAAAATAATATAACAATGATTTATAATGTTGTGTACTCGTGATGGCAAGGATTAATTTGCGCAATAAAACACACAAGTACAAACTAAATATATATTTTATTTACGGTGGTTTTGTTTTTGTCTAACTTTACGCTGTATGTTTGGTTGTTGAGACTGGACTGCTGGATGGGGAATGAATAGCGAATGAGTGCTTCTTCTTGGACGGGTATGATTTTATAGGATTTTAAGTAAGGGCCAGGGGAAAAGGGTAGTTTAGAAAGTTAAGGGTTGTGAGGCGATGAGTCATAGGATTGCAATATTGCTGGATTTAGAAAACGGATTGGAATTTAGGAGTTTTATGGTCTGAAGGAATGTTTTTGTATCTACAAAAGTAACTTTCTAAAACTATGTACAGAACTGGGAAAAAATGACAAGAGTACAACTTAAATATAAGATAATTAAAATGGCTAATACATAACTAAACTTATATTTAACATGCAAAATAGATATGTGAATTATAGCTATAACTAATTAGAATGCGGGGAACACAACAATAATAATAACTTCAATGACCTATTTAATTTATTATCTCATTTCATAGGCTATACAGTTAAATTACTTATGCCCAGTTTTTCATTCGACTGTTATTGTTACTGTTGTTTACCAATAACATAACTGTAACGTAACTGGTAAAGTGACTGTTAAATGTGGCTGCGTTTTTCAAACAAAATTTATGTTATTGTTAGTTACCAATAGGTTAGTTTTTAGTTGTACTTTTTGAGTGAACGTTGGCTATCCTGTATGTTGTAAAGTGAGGTTATATTGTTGAGAAGTGTCAAAAATAGTCAAAAGTATTTATCGAAAAAATAATAATTAATTAAAATCTTTTGAAATGAATGAAGGTAATAAGAAAAAGCAAGGTTCCGCAAACATATCGAACAATGAAATAGATCTCCTAATCAATTTAGCTGTTAAATATTCAAAGATTATTTAATGTAAAAATTCAGATCATAAATCTTGGACGGAAAAAGAAGCAGCTTTGGATACACTCACAGAAGAATTTAACAATTTAAATGGACAATGCCCACGAATATGTAGAACATTGAAAACGAAGTACGAATATTTGATGAAAAGCAACAGCTGTACAAAACGGGCTGAGGGAACTTTAAAAAAAATGACTTCACACCTTTAGAAGAAAAATTACTTTCCATATCACTTTCTACTGAAGGACTAATGGCTCGAAATAATGACGATAAGGTAAAAAAATAAATATAGTTATATATATACGATATGTAATTATAATTATTATATAAACGGCACTTGTTGTTTTTTACCTATATACGCATTATTCATTGTAGGTTTATGTATATTATACATACAAAATACAATTATATCATAATAATTGTTGCTTCTCGATTGAAGATTGCGTCACGACCAAATCTGCACAAGTTTTAGAAGATGTTTTAATACTACCCTTGCACACAGAAGATATTCAAAATGCTGTAACTATGCCTGTTAATTAAAATATTTATTCAGTCAGAACCCACTTCAGCAGTAACAAGTAAAATAATCTAGAAAATATTTTGTATATGAAAAATATTATAAATTTTATATTTTTTTCAGAAGTACCTTGCCATAGAGGTAAAACTAAACAATTAAGGGATTATACGCTGGAAAACGTCAGTGCCATAACAAAGACAAAATTAGAATTAATTGAATTTCAAAATGAAGCTGTAAAGTTAAATATGCAAGAGAAAAGATTGAAAATATATTATCTCAACCAGAAAATAAAATGTATTGACACCAAAATTAGTAAAAAAGAATTAGTAATTGATATTTAAAAAAAGAAAAAGAGATTAAACAATTTACTTTGAACAATTTAATTAAAATATAATTTATTTTATTTGGAAAATATTTAAAAGACATTCATATTTTTTGCCGTTTTGAATAATTAATTTAACGATTAATATAGTCAAAAAAAGTTTAAGAATATGGTCAGATTCTGTATTCGAAGTTTAATATTTTTTTATTTCATTCAATAAGAATAAAATTTGCATTTAATGAAATTTCTGCTTAGTAATTATAAATTTTTAATTACGTTTATGTAGTTTCCATAATTTATTCCTTAAACAAATGTTATATTGTTTCAATAATAGAGATAAATATTAAATATAAAATAAAATACGATATTTATATATTTGCAAACTTAAATATAATGTATAACATAAAAGTATGTAATAAAGTACCTACATATATTTTTTTATCCAATTTAATTTTAAGTATTATCTAACTACAACATACGAGAATAGTAATCATTAATTAATTGTCTTCGAAGTGTTTCATTTTCATCTGGGTTTTGATAAATATTTTGCGGTACAACTTCATTTATATGCCGCAAAATATTTTCATCTACTTCAGGTAGCCACTACTACATCTTGAACTCTAGGTATATTCAATCGCATTCCTAATACTATATTTAAAACATTTCTTATTTCTGCTTATTCATCAGAATCCGAAAATGCATTGACATTATAATTCACCATTTTCAAAATAATTGAAAAAAATGTATACTTTTGTAATTAACTTGTTTGTTTGTATCTTACCGGCCAAAAATAGTACCTGTTAAATTAACCTGTTGTTTACTTGATATTTGTGTGCCTGGTAACATAACAAGACAATGATAAACAGATTTTTATATTTAACAGAAGGATAATTATAACAGTAACAATAACAGCCGATTGAAAAACTGGCCATAAATGTATTACATTACATTTAAATATTTTTTAAAATTTCAAGTTTTCGATTACATTTATTTTCATCTTTCTGTTGTTGCGCACTACATCTTATTTCCTTACTAAATGATTTTGTAACATAGAATATTTTACATCTTATCAAGTAGTTTATAATATATGATTTATGAGCAACACAATTTAAATCTGAATTTATACACTTTGAAATAACAGAATTTTGAAATGCTTTTTGTGCTAAATATTGCTTTAAGTTATATACGAAGGAGTTGATCTCAAAATATTTTTCAAATAATTGCAAAGCTATTGTTACAATATATATTACATTATCTGTAGGTCGTTTTAGCACACATAATGTATCTATGTTTGCTCTATAATCCCTATTCAACAGTAATATTTCGTTATCGTCATAAATTGGATCTTCTTTACATAATTGTTGGGAACAAATATCACAGTCAAATTTTTTTATAGCTTTGTAAATTAATTAACCCGCAAAATATGTAATTGAACAAGCTTCTAATGTTACTGCACTTTTGTTTAAACTTGATGAAACTAAATCAGAGTCAGAATCAGAATGACATTCATTGTCAGTACTATTCGGTTCTGTGTTACATGTTACAGTATCAATAGTATCAGTACGTAAGTTGTGAGGTGAATTAGTATCAAGTACATTGAATAAATATTCATCTCCATCATTTTGATAATTACTTTTATCAATATTCATGCTTAAAGACGCACTCATAATTGATTGTAAAGCTAATCTGAAATGTTTCGCAGATGGATTTTGATCGTAACCGCATCGCTGTCGAATTTTTGAAAATAAATTTTCTAGTGGATCTTGACACAACCTGCTTGTTATTAAAAATGTGTTACTAGATGAAATATCTGACCACAATTTTAAAATTGCATTCATACTTAAGACTAATCCTTCGAAACAATATGGTGTATTTTTTGGACCGTCTAAGTTTTGACCCACTGTATACTTTAAACGAAATATTTGCAACCACGTACGAATTGTTTAGACCGTAGGTAATTTAAATTTTAAATTATCGCGTAAATACCTATATAGTGACGGAGATTTGTAATAAATTGCTAAACAATTTTTTTTTTCTGCTTTCGACCACTTGCATCTATATTTAAGAAATATCTGCATTTTAATAAATGTTTTTGCGTGAATACTTAAATGAGCAAGTAGTCGTTGAAGTACTGCTTTTTCATTTAAATATAGTAAATTTTTGTTTAGTCTATTATTTCTTGTTCTTGTACGTTTAATGACTTTATTTTTCGCAATTAATTTAAATTTTAGTTTCTTTTTGCGAGGTGTATCCTTATCAATTTTCTCATCAATCTTCGGCGGAGTATTAAGATTCAGTAACAAGGGAACTGTATCCTGTTTAGATGGTGAATGTTCGCAGCTTGTAGAAAAACTTGGTATCTCTTCTGGGAATAATCGTTTTCGAGTGTAAGTTTTCTGCGGACGTGATACTTGTAATACTTGCGGAGACTATAAAAAAATTTAAAAAAATAGATTTGTACTGAAAGGAAGTAATATTAATTTTTCCTCGAAATGTTTTCACCAAAGAATTATAAATATTCTTAAAACTATTTTAAATAAACAAACACTTGGTAATTTTTACAAATTTATTACACGACTCGTTTCGACTTTTCATTCATCATCAGGTGTATACGTTATAAATTCACACTTGTGTGTGCTAACAATATCAGTTTTTAATAAACGGGTAAATTGTTTATAACCTCAGAATTGAGTTTCGTCTAATTAAAATGTCATACTCACGGAAGCTGTTCTCGAAAAAGGTACAGGCACTGTGAACAAGTCTGCTATGTGATGCGTTCACAAAACTATCATTTGTGAAATGCTTTTCACATATTGACATCATTTTTAAATGCTCAGAGTCGATATCTGAAAAGTTGGTATTGTAATGTTAAAATTAATTTATTTCTGCGAAGGAATATAAAAGAATTTCGTCAGAAAACTGAAGAATGAACTTACCGAGCAGTTTTAAATTTCCACATGATAAGATCCACTGTTCGCATCTGTCAGTATCGGATACAGGGAAGTAGTAAAACCTACACACACTTTCTTTTTTCTTATATTTGCAATCAACATAATTACATAGTATATACGACATTATAAAACGTTTAAAAATATAAGAAAGAAATTCCATTTGAATTCAGCCCACACGGTAACACTTACAATGGCGCATTTAAAGTTAGAGTTAGCGAAGTCAACAGCGCAATATCTTGTCACCACACACCGCACACTGTTGTCATTGGACCTAACCAGTGTTGCCAGATCTAGAATAACTGATTATCGAATCACGTTATGAAAATTATCGAATTTGGTGAAAAATTGTGGTGTTTTATAAAAAATATATTTTTAGTACGGGCATATCAAATATTAGATTTTTTTATTATTCGAAAATTGTAGGTACTACACTAAAACCTATTCCCCAAAAGTTATATTACAATTTTCATCTTCTTCATAAATATATTTATTTAAACTGTCTATCATATTTTTCGATGGTTTAAAAGAATTACTTTTTTTTACTACTTGTGATGCTAATAACAAACCATTTATACTTTTAGTGCACAAACGATTCCTAGTGTCCGTTTTAATTAAATTTACTTGACTAAAATGCGTTCGCAAACTGCATTTGAATGGGGATATGATAAAATAGTTAAAACAAATTTAGCAACGTGTTGAAATTTATTATTTCCGATTAAATCTTTAACATTTAATAAATATGTCCAAAATTCGTCAATTTTCATATTTGGTTCATATGTAAATAGCTAGAACTGTTGCCAAATAAAAATTTTCACTGTACATCTCAAACGATATGCAATATCTATGAATTTGAAAACACGATAAACAAATTCAAAATTGTGACAAAAGTTTGAGAATCAAAAAAAATTATTGAGATGCAAAATTTCAGACAAAGTGATCATTAAAACGCTACGCATAATAATGTCGAAATAGAAAAAAGCCACGATACAAATACAGTAGAAAAGACAGAAACAATAGATACTATAATACATTTATTAATTAATCAACCGAAAACGTTTGGAGAGTCTAAAGTACAAGTAAATGTATTTAATAAATACAGACACAGCACTTAAACATACTAAACAATAATAACACATACTAAAATACATAACTTCATTTAACTTAACGAACTATAATAAAATGAAATTATAACAAAATAAAACTAAAAACATTCTTAGATAATTAAATAATAATTAAATGCGCGCAAAGCGCGGAAACGGATTCGACGACGGTCACATCTTGACCGGTCGACGGAGCAAACTTGACTTGACCGATGCTGCAGTTCAAAAACAGACGCTACGATTTTTGAACGAGGGTGAAGAGTGGTATTTTGGGGATGCAACACATGGCTGACGACTGCAGATAACCACACACATTCGTTGCCACCATAATATTTTTCCCAGAATCTTATCGCCCAAAAAAAACGGAAAGTGAACTTACAGAATATTTACAGCCGACTGATTGGGGTGATATAAATGTGGTCTACATTTTCCTATTATTATGTTTTAAATAAAAATAATAAAATTAAATAGATTTTTTTGTGTTTCGATTTTATATAGAAAATCGATCAGATCGATCGTTTGATCATATTTTAAAATTAAAATAGATCATATAGTAAAATAGATTTTTTTTATTAATATCGATCAGATTTATCAGACGCGATAAATCGATTCCATTTTATGATCACATATATTGATTTCTAAATTCAAAAATTGCCCAGCCCTACTTACTGGTAGAACGCAATATGATTTACCGCTGATATGTTTCGCCTACAATAAACTGTCTGACTCATAAGACCAGCGCCAGTGTGTATACATATTCTGTATTCAGTGCCAGCGCTCAAGTCTAGCATTAGAAGATTTGCCACCACACACCGCAACCGGCAAACATCGTAGGACCTAACAGTTAGGATGTGGCAACGCTGCACTCGCTGCAAAACATGTCACTACAGTTTGTTTCGATATAGGTTTTTCCATTTGTCACTAGGTGTCTGTATCGCTGTTTCTACTCCGAAAGCCTCATTTGCATATAAAGTTAAAAACCGGTGGCGCCATCTCCAACTGAGAGTTCTGGAATTTGCCACATCATTTAACATAGAGTTCACACTTCTATATATTATGTATTCAGTGGTATTATTCATTCCGTGTTTGTCAAGAACACTGTTGTGTGAGAGACTCTGTGTCTGGCTGCTTCATAAATACACCTGTAAATAAAAAGCAAATGTACATATTTTTTATTGAAGTAACCCAAGATGGATGCCATGTTTATCTGTTATCAGTTGTGACTCGTCGTTTTTTTAATTGACAAGTTCATTCAATTACTGACTTTACTAACAAAATACTTGCTAATAATATATTAATATAATTAAAAATTACGTAGAAATTTTAATTAATATTTTTAAATTAATACACAAGATAGTTTGTTAAATATATTGATAATCTTTTCTGTAACTCTATCATCATAAATCTATCATTGACCGATATGTAATCACTTGGGATGTTGATTTTATCCGGAAATTCAAATATTTGAACATTTATTGTTGGTTATCACAGACTTAGTATCGAAAGATTAGTTATTTCGATATTTGTGCCAATAAATAATCAATAATTAAAAAACATCTCTTTTATGTAGCCTCAGTTCTTGCATTAGATTTTCCTAATCACCTTCAAATGATCGGTTACTATTTATTGGACGAATCCACTATCTTCTGGTACTTGTTCCTTTTTTTGTAATAGGATGCGGGCACTCACGTGACATTGTGACGTAAAAACAGCTGTTAGGACAAAGATCATTGCTCCACCTACAAAATGAACTATTTTTTTGTGGCGATATTTGAAATAAACGATTCTTTACAGATCTCGCCAAAAAAAATTGTTCATTTTGTAGGTGGCGCAGTGATCTTTGCCCGTACAGCTTTTTTTACGTCACTGTGTCACGTGAGTGCCCGCATCCTACTGAACCTATGTCAGCAACAAGTTAATGGTAATTTAAAAATTGCATAGTGTCGAAGTTAATCAGTTTTAATAGTTTACCTGTCAGGGAGGTGGGCATATTATGTTTTCACTATTAGCATTGAAATCAAATTAAGAAAGACGGAAAATTACAGTACTGAATATTGCATCCCGTGAAATATACAATACAATAGGCTGTGAAACAATTTGTTTTTTATTTAAATCAAATTATTTTTCGAGTTGCGTATCAAAATTCAAGTATTTTTTGTACTTTTCATTGATTAGTAATATAATAACAATAAACGCAAATTGTAATATACATTTCGTATTTTTACATTACTCTTTATATGGGGTAGATAGCTCAGTGGTATCGAGTCGGTCCGTTGATCCTGAGAACCTCGGTTCGATTCCCACAGCCGACAATTTTTAACACATTAAAATTACCCCTGTGGTTTTGCCCTCCACTAGCATCTTTGGGGACCGTAATTTGACGGCTGGTAATCGCACCTCACACGCATAAATATTTCCCTTACCGAGAATTACTTTTAGTCAAGTTTGTCGGTAAATAAAAATGAATAACAGAGTTATACAGCCAATCTTACATTCTGATCCGCTTCCCCAGATACACCAGCAACATAGACCGTATTTTAGTTTGAGATCAGTTCAGGGTTGAACCCAAAATTCCCAAATAAATACTGCCATAGCCGATAATGCAGATTTATACATTTGACGTCACGTCGGGGAGAGATGGAAGGGAATCAAAAGAATGAGACATCTCGCACTAGTGAGAGAGTTAGTTGTCAGAGCGCGACTAACCAGAACATAGTTTTAACATACCTACGATGCAGATTAAATGACATGTTAAAAATATACTCTAGTTAATCATGGTCTGTCAACTAGCCCTCTCACTAATACGAGATATCTCTTTTTGTTTACATTTTTAAATGTGTAACACGACATTCACTGCTACTGTACACATTCATTTCTAAATAACGTAATAAGACCAGAACTGGAAAACATTTTCGATTTACAAATCACCACCAGAACTTGACACAAATCATTAAACATGCAAGAATTCAAGTAAACATAGAGAATAATAATAATTTATAACAGGGCAAATATCGCACTAATAATCAGTTGAAATAAAATTAAATGTAAATCAACACAATATTCTTTGCTTCAGAAGTGATGTTTTATTATACTAAGGGCCAGTTTTTCAATCATCGGTTTACTCTCGATTAATGTTAATCATGATTAAATAATAATGGAAACCATAGTTTCCATTATCTTTTAATCGGTGATTGAAAAACTGGCCCTTAGTGTAATAAAACTTCCCTAGTGAAGAAACGAATGTGTTGTTTATAAACATTTATCTTCACACAGCTCTCAACTATATATTAATTAAATGTTAATAATTATGCAATTAAAAATTCTTCTGTTTATTATTGTTCGGGTAACGATTACATTTGAAAATAGTGGCTCAAAACTGTTCGCTTTGAAAACCTAAAAATTATAATTTGTATTTTCCTTTTTAATTAATAGCTTCGCGGTCAGTACATTTAATCCATTTTAATTTATTTTTAAAATTTTGTCCGAAATTAATTTTTTCCCAATGAATTAAGCCTTTTTGCAAGGAATCAAGAGAATAAAAAATTAACTCATTAATATTTGGTGTCAATCAAAATAGAAAGATATTTTATATAAATCAATTATTTACATTATTTTATTTCTGTTACAGGTTGAACGAGTGAGATTTACAAGATAATGGAGATCCCAGCTGACATATTAAACGACCTAAAATGCAGCAGCTGTGAGACGTACTTGTCTCGGGGCCCCGTCTACTTGCAATATGACGGGGTGGCGATTTGTGGTCGGTGCTACACCCCCAAGTGTCCGGCCACTAGAAATACTCAGTACGAGGCGACGGCGAAGCTGCTCAAGTACCCATGTAAGAACCGGGAGTTGGGCTTTCCCGAGACGGTGCCCTTTGTACAGGAAGCAGAAGTGATCGCGCACGAGGAAGTGTGCGAGCACCGGGAGTATGTGTGCCCGGTACTCGGCTCCGCCCGCTGCGACTGGCTGGGCCCCAGGGCGGCCATGTTGGCTCACTGCCGCGACCAGCACCCGGACAGCGTGCTCGAGAACCCCTGCAGCCTCACCCATGACATCACCAAGGCCAGTCTGCATAACTACATCATCTCTGCCTTTTACTTTCTGTTCTTGTTGCACTCAAAGGTTTGTGTGAGAACTGGGAAAGTATTCCACGCAGTTCGATTTCTGGCAGGCTCAGTTGAGGCATCGGACTTTTTCTTTAATTTAGACATAAAACGCAACGATGAATAAATATCAAAGAAAGGTCAAGTGGCGCCTCAAAGCTGCTTAGCGATCCAGGAGGACACTTCATTAGCCCTGGATATAAACAGTGTGCTGAATGTGCTGGGCGGCTTCGACGCCACCACATTCACCGTGACGGTGAAGCAGAAGGTGAGTGATGCTGCCGATCTGCTGGCGAGGGCGATGGAGAAGTGTGGGAGGTGCAAGGCGGAGGTGACGGTGTTCCTGTACCGCGACAACAATGGTTGACGATGTCAGCGCTGCGTCCCCGCTAGGCGACACTGCGCTCAGGGCTGTACGTACACCGACTTCTACAACAAGTGCATCAAACACTAGTTTTATTTCTGTCAGCAGCGCAGCAGGTGTTTCATATGCGATGTGGCGGTGTCTCTAGGCTCGTTGTTCGCGCACTACGGCTCTGCGCACCAGTACATCACGCATCAAGCCAGCTCCACGTGGTGGGTAACTGAGGCACAAGACAAGTCTTGTCTCGTGTCTAGTGTTGCAGGCACCGCGGTGTGTATGCACTCCCTGAACGAATCACAATTTGTATTCTCTGTGCATGTTCCGCTATCAAGTGAGCAACTAAGAGTATCGGTGCGATGTGCAGGTCACGAACCCCGCCACTGGACATACGCTCACTTTCACGCCTGATGCAGTGTACGGTACTTGGTATGATTGGTGCATCGAAATTAACAAAGACGAGTGCTCCGGGTGGAACGTTGTGTTTGATGTCTGTGTGAACATCACGAAGATATAAACTTACCTAGATTAACAAAGTAAACAAAATTTACCAAACAGTTGTTTGAAGAAATAGAAAGCTGGTTAAGTGTGGACAGCGTAACATTTTTTGCACATTTCATCATGTTTCTATGTCTTCAAACAAACAAGTTGGTAATGATGAGCCATTTGGTTCGCACATCCTGTTTAGAAGTTAAAGACAAATAACTACAAGTTAATAATAATCAAATATATATGTGTACAAATGATACCTGTAAAATAAATATGAATAATGTATTTTATTTTATGTGTTATTTTAGTGACAAATTACTTTCTATATATTTATAAATAAAACTCAAGTTTTTATCTGTCAATATGTTTATTTTATTGTCATCCGAGAACAGTTTGATTCACTTTGGTAAGTAGTTTTATCTTTATCAAACGTGAAACAAGCTTACTCGTACATTTGGTGGAGTTTAAATTTTGTGATATTTTGTATGGATAAATAACTTGTGTTAATTCATCATTGCACGAGAAAATTAATTTTAATTTCAAGTTAGATGTACAATTATTATTACGAGATGTTACCCAAAAGTTCCCGAACTCATTTTTTTTTTAAAAGCTGTATTTATTAAAACTGAAAATCAACAAAATAATCCCCACCTACAGTTATACACTATATTCTTAAGCATAGAGAATTTTTTAAATTAAAATCGAAGGATGCAGTTTTGAGAAATAAATTCAAATTTTGAGTAATTTCTTTCAGTATTTGTTCATAACATTAATGGTATCTAGTTTATTATCATACTTTGAAGTTTTGGTTTCAAAACTGAATACAACACTTAATAAGTTTCATTCATAATAAGAATAATATTTCGTTTGAAAGAGATCAAGGCAAATCATCGTTCTGATACTAGTTTCAGATCGCATGCTTCACCTTAAGGTGAAGCATCCACCTGAAGTTCGTTAACCAACAATTTGTTATCGTGTATGCAGGGTCTCTTGCGGTCCTGACAAAAATGTAGATCTGTACATGGTGGAAGTATATAGGTGTGTCAGTGCGCATGTATCTTGCATCTCTCTCTAGGCGATATGACGTCACTTGCGGAGCAAAGCAAAGTATCGTGAATGAGAAAACTGCGAAATTATAGGTTTTCGTTACACAAAAATTAAATAACAAAAATAAGGATTTTCTTTTTATTGGACAAAAAGATGTATTATACTATTTACAAAAAAATAAACTATAATTTTTCCATATTCCATATACATATATTTGGCAATCTAAACATTATTGTTTATATACGTATTTTTTTAAATTTGTAAATTTCGATATTTTTTTACTCAGCCTTCTTTTACAATTTTCGAAACTTATTTTTTTATTTATATCTCGTAATCTTATATATATTCTGGTACGAGCTAAACACAGAACAACTTCAGCTGGAACAAAATTTTGTGCTGGCAATTTTGACATTGTATTTTCAGTTAAAATTTTAAACATATATTTTTCTTTTGATAGAACATTTGCATGAATATGAATAAATTCAGAATTAAGAATTTTTGTAGTAATAATCATTTTATCACTTGGATATAATAAATTTCCTTTTGATATAAACTGTATCCAATCTATAGTAGTGTTCTTTGACGGAAGTTTTTTTGTTGGGACACCAAGATCTGGATATTTATTTCGAAACCGGTACGCTACATATCCCGCTATGTATTTTAATCCCTCATTATTAATTCTATCCATAAATTCCATAGTTTCATATTTTTCTAATAAATTTATAAGATCTGGACTAATCTCTAAACTTATACCGTCTGTTATGGAACAATTATAAGTTGGTTCTACAAAAGAGTATGGAAGTAGAGTTTCTTCTTCATTTTCCAAAGCAACTATGTTTAAATTTTCTGATATGTTACTATACTTTGATAAAATATTTTGCGAGATGCAAATAGTATTATCTTCACTATTTGAATGTGTAGTTTCATGTAACGGTTGAATTAAAACATTTTCATCTAAATTTTCTTCTGTGTTTTTGTTCTCAGAAAATACTGAAGCCGAATGTTTTCCCAAAATGTACCATTTTAATCTATGTTTAATATCTAAAGCACTAGGGTGATCATTAGGGCCTCCCATTCCGCGAATATAAGAGAAAAAGTTTTCAAGCACATCTTGATTTAAACGGTAAGTAATTATATACTCTAAATTGTAATTCGTTTTCAAATAATGAAAAAGTTGAATTAATGAATTATTACTCAGTATAATTCCTTTTTGAAATTGTACTAGAGTTTTGTGATTTCCAACAGTAATTGAAGAAATTTTCTCTGTAACGTTATGCAAAAGAGATATCTGAGATTCTAAATTTACCCCGAATGCATTTTGTGTAGTATCTTTCCCAAATTTAAATTTAGCGTTAAACAAATCAAACCAGTTGTTTATGAGTATTACCAACTTAGAGCTTTCCTCCCAATATATATTATTCATATACCCTTGCAAACCACAAAATTCAATTGCTTTTCCAACTGTATTTGACAAGAGTTGTGCAGCTGGTCGCACTTTTTGTCTCTCTGTTCCTTTAACATCTAAATGATATCGGTTAATTTTATAAGCTATTGATATTTCGCTATTAGATGCTGAAAGTAATTTTTCAAAACAAGATTTATCAACAAATTTTTCATTAATATTAAAACCATTATCTAGCCAGTGGTTTCGAACTAATTTTAGAAGGTGTGGAGGATCAGCAAACACGTAAATTATTTTAGTATTGTCGACTGGATGCTCAAAAAAACAATTTTTATTATATCCTACATTTAATGATGACCAAAGGCTCAAATTTCCAGGACCCATATCGCATGTGATAGCCACTACTGTAAAACCGGCTTCATATACCTGAGAAATAATTTCATTTAACCGTGTTTTTGTCATTGATTCATCAAAACTATAAAATATTGGTTGTTTCCAATTTGCTGTTAAACCCCTAGCCATTACCGTTTGACAGCGCTTATGAGGACCCACTGTTTGCTCATTTTTAACATCTATACAGATCCTATTAGATAAAAAAATTTCGTCGAAAGTGATAACAGTTAATCTTTGTAATTCAGTTAAATCGCGAGATTTGTTTTTCATCAACATTATTATTTCATTTAAAACACCTTGATCTAAGTTTAAAGTTG
This sequence comes from Pterostichus madidus, assembly GCA_911728475.2. NCBI lineage: Eukaryota > Metazoa > Arthropoda > Insecta > Coleoptera > Carabidae > Pterostichus > Pterostichus madidus. The sequence goes on along the minus strand of OU452317.1, from coordinate 24,307,229 downwards.
ATGCCCAAGTTCTTAACGTTGAAAGAGCTGGTAACGGAAAATGATTGCATCTTAAATATCGATATGCTTTAGGGCTGACACTTCTCAATGATATAGCGGAAGCAATATCTTCTGGAGTCCAGCGATTTTTCTTTTTTGATGGTTTTAGTAATGATTGAATTTGTCCTGGAGTGAAAAGTTTTGTTAAAAGGTTGTTTATTTTATTTGTAAAACCTTTATTTGCTTCATTTATATCCTCAGATAATTTGTTTTTCTCGTGTAAACAATATTCGTATCTTCTTTTAAGTTCGGCATTTTCATTTTGTAATTCTTCTATTTTGTTTCTTAGTTCTCGTCTTTCGTCAACCAGATTCCTGTAAAATTGTTCAGAATTAGTATATATGAGATAAATTTTTATTAAAAAATTTAATAAAATTCTAATGAACTTAATTTAATCCAAGTATTTTTATGTTACTCGTACTTACAATTTAGAAATTATTTCAGTGTTTAGAACAGATTCTTCACTTTCCGTTATTATTCCATTACATGCCAAAGATCGTTCGGTTGAAGCAGCATTTAAATCTAAAATATTTTTTATCTCATTTGCGCGATTCCTGTTCGTTTTTCTTTTTGATCTGGGGGTGTCTCCTAAATATACTTCAACAGCATTAGACATACTCGTACATGGCATATTTTCTGTAGGTATGGCATCATATTTTAAATTTCTTCTGTTTTTTGGTTTGTAATTTAACAACTGTTGTTTAAGTGGAACTGCATAACTTGAAGCATGAAAATGCATAGAGCATATACAACCTAAAAGGAGAAAATAAAATACCTATATAAAAATAATATTGTAATAAAGATGAAAATATTTAATTACCATGTTCAACATTAAACTTGTCTCTTCGTTTACAAGCATGTATCCATTTTTTCCTAAAATTCTTGTCTTTAGGAAAACTGAAATATTGAATGTCAGTACCTTTTGTTTTCCTTGTATAATTTCCACATCCAAATACTGCACAGGCTGGCATTATAACTTTTATAAATATAAAGAAAAAAATTACGAAAATGCTTTTAATACTTATATTTCAAGTTATATTATCAATATAGGTAACACAACCAAAATAATGTAAAAACGCGCGTGTTCTAGCTTGTTTCGCTTAACCTTCAACACAACTTTGCTCCAAATGTGACGTCATGCGCAAACTGAACGAATTTTCGTTTTTAGTCTGACACACCTATATACTTCCACCATGGATCTGTATAGAATAGTGCAAAAGTTATTGGCGCGTGTTTAAAAACTATGTAAACATGAAGATTTTCAAGAAAATTATTTTAAATCACAGGAAATATTTCTATTTGATGTCAACACAATAAAAACTAAAATTTAATAAAATATATTTTATTTGATATTATAATATAAAAATAACAACATTTTACTTATATTTTTATTTCAGTTATACATAATCATATATAATAGTATATTATTTTATAAGGAGCTGAAGTGATACTTTTTGTGCACTCGTCCATTAACTACAGATGAAGCACGAAACGTCACTTTCACTGCACATAAAATATGCCATTTTTTCTTCAAACGCCGGAATATTTATCTATTATGTCATATAATTTCTCTGACTCACGTGAGCGACAGAAAATATCTTTCTGATAAAGAAATTCTTTGATTCTAACGAGCGCCAGAAAAAGTATTTGACAGAAAAATCTAACTTTAACTGTTTCTATGGATTGTGTGGCATATTCCTTATCGACATACTTCTTTCTTTTCGTGAATCAATTATTTCTGGAGCAAGTTCGTTTACATAAAATTTCTTTAATATTGGAAGCATCCATTGAACTAACGCCTCACTCCTCAGCAATTTTAATTGTTTCTACTTTCATATTCTGAAGTGTCCAAATAATGAAATCACATTCCTTTCATCCTGTTATGAATTTTATTTCGATAAAATGTTTGAGGTTAGAAATTAATTACTTTCTATAACCGTATAACTAAACACTTTTTTGTTGAAAATATCGTTTATTGAGCGATAAATAATACATTCCAGTACTTCAAATCAAAGATAATATATATCCTACTCTAGATGGGAAACTGTAATGTTAAAGGCCGGCGCACTCTTTCAACGCCATCTCTTGGTTGGGTCAAGAACTAAACTAGATTTAAAAGCGTAGCCGGGAATTTATATTATATGAAATATATATTTTAGTCACATAACATACAATTTTTTAAAGAAATTGTGAAGTACATGAAAATAACTTCACAATTTCTTAAAAAATTGTACATTATGTGACAGAAAAATAAAATTTTTCATTCAACAAAAATGCAACAGTAAATTAATGTCTATATTTTATTTGTAATATTTTTAATTTTACAATTTCCTTATAGCACATTTTGACTTTACTTACTAATGTATCATCGGTTTTAACCATTCTTCTTTTCCTTATTATTATACTGTCTATTTCATTTATATAGTGATGCAAAATTAAAATGGATATTATCGAATCCATTACATGTTCCTTGTGATCAATACATTATGGAATAAAAATTAACATTTTCTCTCACAAATGATTTTAAATGTTTGACACATAACACGTGTCGTGAACAGAAGAGTTGTGCTAACAAACAGTGTGAAACTAAAAAAGGTATACTTAAAAAATAATAAATTTCCTCCTTTTGAATACATACCAACATTACCTAGGTCATACCCCTATATATATTTAAAAATATATATATCACTTATCATAACAAACACCCTCCTAAACCAAAATAACCTAAATATCACATTCCATATACTACTGACAACTGGTGCGACATCTACCGACAGGTAGCTGTGGCTACCAAACCATCTACACAGTAGATGGTTAACAGAACGAGTGGCGGACAGCGCTACACCTGCCGGAAAAGAGCGGATACACTATCGCCCATTTACAGAGCTAAATGGTTTGCGTCCTAGACGATCTCGCTCTGGAAGATGGCACTACAGGCTACACCAGGTAATAACAACAACCTAAATCAAAATAATCAAACATACTCTAACATAACTAAAATGCCAACAAACCAAAACATATATCCTAAAAAGGAACAAGCTATAATCCTAAATTCTCTAACTGAAATCCCTATTAAAGAATACGTAATCGCATTAGGTGAAAAAATTAAACCAGAAAACATCACTCACGTTTCTCGCTTATCCAACCAAAGGATCTGCATATATTTAAAAAGCAAAGAAATAGTAGATGAACTTGTAAACAAACATAACAAAATTCAAGTCCAAAACACGATCACAGAAATACGACGATACATTACACCGGCAACAAGAGTAATGATAACAAACGTATGCCCATCAATACCTGACGAAATTATCTTAAAATCATTGCATTCACTCAATATCAAAACAATATCACCAATTAATAACCTACGAGCAGGATTCCAAGAACCAGAATATATGCACATTTTAAGCTTTAGGAGGCAAGTTTATGTTCCAGAAAACGAAAAACAAAAAATTCCTGAATCAATAGTCATCAACTATGAAAATACAGACCACAGAATTTTTCTAACAACAGAACTACCAACATGCAGCAAATGCAAACAAACTGGACATACTGAAAACAAATGTAAAAATCAAACCAACAATTCAAATAACGAAAATCAACCTCCCCAAAACATGATAATACACTCTTCCAACAACCAAACACCAATACAAACCAAACAACCTACCCAAATACCATATAATCCCTCCCCCCAACAATCACAACTTCTACAACAACAAAAGAATGCAAACAAACAAAAAACCGAGTCCCAAGAAGCAGTACCAGAAACAAACAAAGACACAAACAACCACACAGAAGTATCAGAAACAAATAAAGACAAAGAAACATCAGAAGAAACACAGACCTACTACAACTCTCATAATACGGAAAACAACGCATCCACCAAACAACGAATACCAATACTTCGACTCAAAAAAACAAATAGAAGCAAAACCCCTCCAGTACCAGAATCAACAAATAAAAGAAATGCACCATCCAACTCAGAAACTGAAGACAATAATAAAGACATACAAATAGAAGAACTACCTGAAAAACAACAGAAGAAAAAAATGAAATCTACGTCTACTAACATATCACAAAGCCAACTAACGAATCCATTAAGTAAAATAGAAGAATTAATAAAAACAAGTCAACATAAATACATTCTTAACTATGAACAGTTTATAGACATACTTGAAAATTCACAAGGTGCAAACTATGAACAAGTACATAATATGCTAAACGAACATACAGACGAACATGGAAAAGTTATAGATATGTTACGAGATATCCATACAAAAATAAAAGGTCATAAAATAAAATACAGAATAAGTAAAATCATCAAAAAACTAAAAAAATATGAGTCAAACATAGACAAAGACAGTTTAAACAGTTCACTAGACAACCTATCGCAAATAACATCACAAGAAAAACAGTCAGAAATATCAAATGGAGAAGATGAAAACTCAGAATCAGAAACTAACTAAAATACCTAAAACAAAACAAATACTATCAAAATGACAATAATACAGTGGAATTGTAATGGCTTCTATACCCACCTACCTGAAATTCAAAAACTAATATACGATATAAATCCAACATATATCTGCATTCAGGAAACCAGACTACACCCCCACCATAATATAAACCTAAAGAACTATACAATTTATAGAAAAGATCGAATAAATGATGCAAACGCCAGTGGCGGAGTTGCCATTTTTAGTAAAAACACCCAACATACCCAACAAATCCATATACAATCAGAACTAGAAGTTATAGCCATAACAACTCTCATACCAAAAAAAATAACAATCTGTAATTTATACATCCCTCCAGACCACCGTACCACCAAAGAGGAATTAGAGAATATAATAGAACAACTAACCCCACCATTCATCATACTAGGAGATTTCAACAGTCATAACCCCCTATGGGGCTCCAGTAAAACCAACAGACGTGGCAAACTAGTCGAAGAAATCATAGATGACAAGATGATAATCCTCAACGATGGAACACCAACCCATCTATGTCCTAGAACTGGCACATTCACAAGCATTGACCTCTCCATATGTGATCCTAGAATTGCACACATCCTAAACTGGCAAGTCATTTCCTACCCTCACAACACTGGCCACTTCCCAATAAAAATAGACACCGCTCCGCTAACAACTGAAGTAAACGAAGTACATCCAATCTACCATAAATGGAATACTGAAAAAGCAAACTGGACACTTTTCAGGGAAATTTTAGAAACAAAAGACATAACAAATAATACAAATATTGACAATGCAGTTCAAAAACTCACAGAAGAAATAAGAAATGCAGCACTAATAACACTAGGACAAAAAAATCCAAGTCCCAAAAATAGGAAAGTCCCTTGGTGGAATGAAGCCTGCAAAATTGCTACTAAGAACAACAAAGCAGCCTTGTATCAATACCGAAAAACTCAAACGCAAGAAAACCTAATAAACCTAAAGCGTACCAGAGCATTGGCCAGAAGAACCATCCTATCAGCTAAAAAACAATCGTGGCAAGAATACGTATCCAAATTAAACGAATCTACAAACCCTAAAGAAGTCTGGAACAAAATTAGAAATATAAAAGGAACAAAAATTTACCAACAGACACCAACATTAATAAATAACGATAAAATATGCTCGACACCACAAGAAATAGCTGAAATACTTGCAAAGACTTTCGAACAAAACTCGAGTGACAACATGTACAATAATAATTTTCTAATACATAAAGCAGAAGAAGAACAATATATAATAGAAACAGAAGAAAACAACAGGTCAAGCATAAATAGTCCGATAACAAAAAATGAACTAACATACACCATAGAAAATTTAAAATGCAACAGTAGCCCGGGACCAGACCAAATAACTTATGAAATAATAAAGCAACTACCAGAAAATATATTAAACCACCTCCTGAAAATATATAACAAAATATGGATGCAAAATGTATACCCGCTAGCATGGAAAGAAGTTCTTACCATACCCATACCAAAACCAGGAAAAGATAAATCAATTCCGTCAAACTACAGACCTATCTGCCTCTCAAACACATTGAGCAAAGTGCTTCAAAAAATCATAAACCGAAGACTCCAATGGTTCTTAGAATCCAACAATATATTACAGAAATCACAAAGTGGATTCAGAAATGGAAGATCGACCCTAGACCAAATTGTAACACTAACCACAGAAATCGAATACGCATTTTCAAACAAACAAGATATGATAGCCATATTTTTTGACTTGGAAAAGGCGTATGACACCACATGGAAATATAAAATCCTTAAAAACATGCAAGAATACGGTCTAGATGGAAATATCCTTCTATACACACAAAATTTTCTAAGTGATCGAAGATTTAAAGTTAAAACTAACGGATATCTATCCGAATCAAGACAGCAAAAAAATGGAATCCCGCAAGGAGAAATTCTTAGCGTCACGCTATTTCTACTGGCCATCAACCAAATTACATCCTTCATACCAACACAAGTCAACATTGCACTATTCGCCGATGACCTTGTTGTCTACATTAAAAACAAAAATCTAAACACTATCCAAAACAAACTACAACAAACTATAAACAATCTAGAAATTTGGACAAGTCAAACAGGATTCAACTTCTCACAATCGAAAACAAAATGCATACACTTTACAAGAAAACGAAAAATACATTACAAACCTAGATTGAAGATAAATAACACGGAAATTGAATACACAAACTCATTGAAATTCCTAGGAATAACTTTACACTATAAACTAAACTGGAAACCACACATACAAAATCTCAAAAAGGAATGTTCACAACGTATCAATCTACTAAAAGCACTAAGACACCAAAAGTGGGGAGCACAAAAAGAAACAATATTAAAACTATATAGATCACTAATTCGATCAAAGCTGGATTATGGCTGTATCGCATACGCCACTACTAACAAAACCAATCTGGAAATCCTCGACCGAATAGCACACCAGTCAATAAGAATAGCGTCCGGTGCTTTTCGTACTAGTCCTACCAAATCCCTTCTAAACGAAGCAGGCGAACAAGCGCTAGAATACCGAAGAACCCAAATAATAATATCCTATATCCTAAAACTACAAGCAAACCCAAACAATCCAGCCTATAAACAAATATTTAAAAGAAACACAGAATCAATAAAACACCATACTCCCATACAACAATATATAAATACCTCACTTGAAAAAATCAACTATACCATTCCGAAAATACACCCCAAAACATACAGCGACACTCCTCCCTGGAAAATAAATATACCACCACTAATCCTGGACCTCCTACGATTCCAAAAACCAGAAACGTCCCCTCAAGTATACCAAATCGAATTTCAACAAATCAAAAACAAATTCCAAGATTTCCACTTTATCTACACAGACGGATCTAAGATAGAGAACAACACTGGAGCAGCCATAGTAGAAGGAGATAACACAATCAAAATTCGCCTACCAAGCAATACCAGCTCCTACACAGCAGAACTAGTCGCAATAAAAACAGCAATAAACTACATTAATACACAACTAGAACAAAATACAAACAGTGCAATTTGCTGCGACTCCATCAGCGCCCTCTATAAAATAAAACAGACATACCCACAAGACCCGATAACCCAAGAAATACAAGAAGAGCTGTACACTGCAGAAAGAAACCAAAAGAATATAGTACTTATATGGATACCTTCCCACGTAGGATTACAAGGTAATGAAAATGCAGACCGGGCAACGAAACAAGCAGCGGAAGAAACCTCACCACTCGCCACACCACTACCAATCTGGGATGCAAAAAACACCTTAAAAAATGCAATTAAAAAGAAATGGCAAGAAGAGTGGACAAATCAAGAAAGAAACAACAACAAATTACGAGAAATTAAGGAAGACACAACAAACTGGCAAACACACAGAACAAGAAGAGACCAAATCACACTAACCAGGCTTAGATTAGGCCACACATTGATCACACACAAACACATATTCGAAAAAACAGAACCACCAACATGCTGCAATACACTCTTAACCGTAAAACACTTATTACTAGAATGTACACAACACACTCAAGCAAGACAAAAACATAAAATACCCAATACACTAAAACAAGCCCTAGCAAATATACCAGACACAGAAGAAAACATAATAAACTACCTAAACGAAATACAAATCACAAACAAAATATAAATATTAAATGTAAATAATAATATTGTATCTATATAATAATAATTATGTACATTAATGCATCGGTCCTAATAGCCTGAGACGCTGAAGGACGATAAACTAATAAATTAAAAAAAAAAAAAAAAATGTTTGACAAAATAGATTTTTTCACTATTTAATTTTATAAACTGTAAACTTATGTCTTTAATAGTTGTAAACGCTGTTACGATTGAAAATGAAGGATATTACAGCCTGGTAATTTTGTAACAAAACGGGTAATTCAGAATTTGGTTTTGTTTATAAATTATGATATTTCACTATCAACTCAGCTTCGAAAGATACAGACTAATTAAGCGTTATCTTAAGTATCTTTCTAAAGTTGACTTGACAGAGTTTATTTTGTTTATCAAATTTATTAGAGCATATGTTATAACTTCAGTATTCTGTAGATGATTATTTATCAAGTTTATAGCTTTTCTGAATTGTCGCGTCTGGTTACACGGGATGTGATGACATATCTGGGTAAATTATAGCTAAGCGAGGGGTCGGAAAGATTTAACCTCGTCTGGGTTTTTTATGTAAACGCATATGTACGACCATCGCGACGATACCACCCCCTTACCCTTTGTCAGAACATCCCATGGAAACAACAACGAATTTGGTTAGTGGTGGTTTAGCATCGGTCGAGACAAGTCGGATCTCGTCGTGAGTGCAAGATGTAGATCTTGCAATGTATTTAAGTACTTAGTTACTTAAAATAAGTTTTAGTCATACGTTGTCGTTGTCGTGCTGTTTGCCATTTTCAGAAAAATTTATTTGCAATAATTAATTTTGAACTTTGTAAATTTTATGCTTTATTTATATTTTGACTTAAGTTAGTTCGGTTTTAGCTGTACGTAAGTTATCCGCTGTTGTCATAAAAAAAGTGCGCGATCGCGACTCCATCTATGTTACATTGGCAGCAGTCGGTAGAATACGGCCCCTGAATAGGTAAAATCAAAATTTTTAATTTGTTTAACCTGTCGTATTATAAAGAATTTACGTTTTCCGCTCGTTTTGATTTTAAATTTAGTTGTAATCCTTTGATTACATGGCGCAGTCACTGTTTATTAGTTATTATCCGTGTTTAATAAGTAAAAATGGCAACGCAACGTATGAATGTGTATATAAATATAATTCATGTAATCGTAAAAGCTTGTACAACATCCAAGTGTAAATAAAGTGTCGTGCAACAATATGTATGAGTGTTCGCAAGTGCCACCGTGGCATCCGCCACAGTTCTATCCGTGGAGTCAGCACCAAGTTGTTTCGCCGCATCCGCAGGTAACCATGTACCCGCAGTATGGTTACGAGTGCGACGATTCAATACCAGGCGAGTCACAACTCATACGGTATCCGCTTGGAGGTGCACCATGCCGATTTCGTCCCGACGTACAACGGAAGACAGCGTTATCAGAGACGTGGATGGCGTCGTTTGTTCAGTCACCGCCGCAAGTGCAGCAAGCATTGTTGAACCCGCCGTTTTTGCATGGGCAGAATACGGATCGTAGTCGGTCATACCTGGAACCGAGCTACGGATCTGTTGTCCAAACTAAGGTTCAAGTGCTACCTGTAGCAACAATCAGCGTAGCTGAATTTGAGTCTTTGCTACAGACAGAGAAACGGGTGATTGTGGACATTCCGCGTCCTATGAAAAAGGTAATCGCTGACTTCGTTGAAAACGTGGAAATGGAGGACGAAGTTATCGACAGTGAACCAGGCTCCAGGATAGAGGTGAACAGCTCCGAAGAAGTTGCCGAAAAAAGCATTTTAGAGCACACTGAGCAGGTAAATGAATCAATCTGCGTACCTGTCAGTGTTTGTGAAGAAAGTTCTGAAAGAGTTGTGCACCATGCACAAAATGTACGTAGCTTTCTTAGCTGCGAAAATGCAGTTTCTGCTTACCGCCACCAGCAGCAGCAGAAGCAGCCGATGTCCAGGTCGCGCGATCTGGAGAGACATCATCAAGAAGAGTTGCGCGATAGATTCCATGATGCACAGCAGATCAGCTGTTACCGCCCTTATCTCGAACAGCTGATCCTGGAACGAGGTCATCGCCCGCCACCGAAGCCACCTCCCCTGCCCCTGTCACTGTGGTGTGAAGTAACAATTCTCAAGTGTTTGTGTATTGTGACCAGCCCCATGTGTTTGTGTTTATGCGTACCGACGTCACGCGGTCACAAACCCAAATCGGTATCTAGAACTGTCCCTTTTGCTACCTGATGCCTTCTCAGTTTTTTTTTTTGTGTTTAATAATTAAGTGTTGCATGTTTGCATGTTAATTAGATTATTTTAAAATAAACCTTCGTTTATTTAAGTTGAACGTTTTCATTTTTATTGAAAAATTGTGTACTTTTGTTTTATTCTTAGTTACAAATTCAGATTTTAGCGAACATATGTTCAGTTAGGCATTTTTAGTTCTTGAATTTGTACAACTTTGGCTACAAATTCAGATTTTAGCGAACATATGTTCATTTAGGTATTTTAGCATCTGAATTTGTACAACTTTGATTTCTGAACTTGTATGATTTTGAATTTTGAGTTTGTACTACCTAGTAGTATTTGAGTTTGTTCAATTTAGCAATTTGTGTTCATTTATTAATATGTGTTAGTGTATTTTGTTGTATGTTTGATGCATCGATTTATCTCAATTTTAATAAAGATTTTTGTGCCTTTCCGCTTATGCGTAACATAAGTTGATATTTTAGTTGATTCAGTGTTGATTCAGTTTAATTCTGAATTTTATGTGTTTTTGAATGTTATTGTTTTGTCTTAGGTTATGTTTTGGTAATAATTATCTCGTAAGATATAATTATATTTGAACCTGGGGCTGTGTAACAAAACGGGTAATTCAGAATTTGGTTTTGTTTATAAATTATGATATTTCACTATCAACTCAGCTTCGAAAGATACAGACTAATTAAGCGTTATCTTAAGTATCTTTCTAAAGTTGACTTGACAGAGTTTATTTTGTTTATCAAATTTATTAGAGCATATGTTATAACTTCAGTATTCTGTAGATGATTATTTATCAAGTTTATAGCTTTTCTGAATTGTCGCGTCTGGTTACACGGGATGTGATGACATATCTGGGTAAATTATAGCTAAGCGAGGGGTCGGAAAGATTTAACCTCGTCTGGGTTTTTTATGTAAACGCATATGTACGACCATCGCGACGATACCACCCCCTTACCCTTTGTCAGAACATCCCATGGAAACAACAACGGATTAGTCAGTGGTAGTTTGGCTTCTAACGAGACGAGTTGTCTCATTTGTGCAAGATGTAGATCTTGCCATGTATTTTAGTATTTTGTAACTTAAAGATTAGTTTATTCATACGTTGTTGTTGTTGTTTCCATTAACGGTTTATTGTTTAATTTCAAATATTAGTTTATAACTTCTGTAATTTTACGTTAAATTTTTATATATTTTCTTTTATGTTTTAAATATATATTTTTACAAGAAGTCTTCGTCTTATTTTGTCTTATTTTATAATGAATTAGATCGCGACTCTATATCGCGTTACAATTTCGTCATATTCGACACTTTTTATAAATTACCGGTGCTCGTACTATCCATCAAACGAAACTCGTCCATATCCAATATATCCAATCACTTGTTGAAATGAACCAAATCCTTTCCTGGATTAGGAAATAGATGATAGTGGACATCTGTTTAAAAAAATTACAAATTTAAAGGATATAATTAGCGAATAACTACAAACAATATAAGAAAAATGTATCTGTTTCTGAAAAGCGTGATGCTGTGCATATTTGGAGGGATCAAGTATATTAAAATCTACAGAATAATAAAAAATACTTACCAGTAGCCCGACATCCGACGGTGCAGCACTTTGTACTCGTAGAACATAGAAGATATTACAGTTTGTATTGAAAAGTACACCAAATGACAACAGTAATGAAACACAAAAACCGTTGACTAAACTAAACTAGAAATCGCAAAAACTGGTAATATTTTCAAATACAGATTAAGTGCACTAAATGTCAATAGTAATACAATTCTAAAACTTTAAAGCAAAAAACCGTTAGCAATGAATAACTGCACTAGAAGACGCAAATTATCTTTGAACGTAAAAACAAACTGGTTGCAGAAAACGAATGAAAGACCTGTCATTTGCCTAGTCGGTAAAAACACACTTCTGAATTATCACCTAAAATAGCACGTGCGCCATCTCTTGGTTGGGTCAGGAATTAAAAACAGTGCGCAGCTTCGCTCATAAGACTTTTCAGTGCCTGCTTCAAATAATCCTGTTCTACTAATATGCTCATCTAAAACTGATGAGATATTTTATTATAAAAAAGCACCTATAACTTTGAATATTATAATATAATACAGGTATAACACGAAAAACAAAACTAGACATATTTAAAACCACAAATTATAAAATGCTTATATATTTTCATATATATCTCTATGAAGTACATCTTGACACAAATGATTATGACAGCTGCCATTCTGCCAGATCATTTTAACGCTGAGTGTACGTCGAAGCCCACATCACATGTAGAAAATAAGAAATTCGCGAAGAAGCAACAATAAATTCAAATTTGAAAAAATATTTCATATGTTTTATCTTATTCAAATTAAGAAACAAGTAGTACTACATAATCTCTGAACATTCAGCTTTTTGATATGTGTATGGATAAGAATGTTTAATCTTTATAATAGTAATAAATTGGAATTGAATTGTAGGAGATCATGATATCAAAATTTGAGATCTGATTTTCTCAAAAAGCCTTCCTACAATTTTGATTAAAAAAAATTGTATATTTCAGAATATGGTCTTCTATAACACAAATTTTTTTTATTCAATTTGACTTTACAGTTTTGGAGAAAAACCAAAAAAATACACGAAAAAGTCTTGTTTTGAGCGGTTTTTGGCATATTTTATTTTTTTTCTCCAAAACTGTAAATTCAAATTTATTATATTATAGAAGACCATATTTTTAAGCATAGAGAATTTTTTAATTAAAATCGTAGGAAGCATTATGAGAAATAAATTCAAATTTTGAGTGTAATTTCTTTCAATATTTGTACATAACATTAATGGTATCTAGTTTATTACCATACTTTGAGGTTTTGGCTTCAAAATTGTATACAATACTTAATAAGTTTCGTTCATAATAAGAATAATATTTCGCTTCAAAGAGATCAAGGCAAATTATCGTCCTGATACTAGTTTCAGATCGCATGCTACACCATAAACTCAACAAATCTAGTATGTGCAAATCTAAACATTCACTTAATTTTTCCATTATTCTCAAAAATCAAGTGAATGATTAAATTTACATACACTAGATTTATTCAGTTTAATAAAAATACTCGAAATAATCATCTGGGGTTTTCAAGCTTTAAATATTATAACCGACCCTATGTTATATAACAAAAAAGTTCTTATTTTGGTCTCCTCTGCTTGCTCTAAAAATTTGTGAAAGCCTAATTTACCTATTTGAAACCACCTTGTAAAAAAATCATGACTGCTTCTATTATTAATAATTAATTAAATTATTATTAATAATACGAATGAGATAAATAATTTCTTGTTATTTCATCCTACAATAAAATATTATTGGTATAAATCAATTAGAATAACTAGATTATATTCTTATAAATAATAGATTTTCTAAATTCATTTTCATGTCAAATTGCATGATTCACTAATTATTTGGGCCATTCTTAAATTTTTGTATAACGAGCTTCAGATCGCATGATTCATCTTAGTATAATTATTATTTTCTAAATAAGTTAGGGATTCTTTTTACTGAAAAAGGAATTTTTTTAAGGGAATTTGCTTCTAATGTGTTGGCAACACTGCAACTGCATCTCTGTTGCACATTTACGTCGTCACGCCAGCGCCGGCAGCGCTACCGACCAGTGTTGCCAGATCTACCGTAATTGCGGTAGATCTACCGTTTTTGTTAATTATCTACCGCTCTACCGTAATCCATGAAAAAAATACCGTATTTTAACTTCTAAATTATTTTCAGCTTATTAAGCATATTTTTTCAAAACTATTTATCTAAATAAATAATATAATAATATATTTATTCTGATTTTGAACTTAAGTATATAATGTGCTACATTTGGTAAAACTTATTGTGAAACTATGACAAACACAAACTGTAAGCGCGCTGTTAGTGTGTCGGACGTGTCGGTGTTGGTCTTTTTATAGTTGAATTTGAGTTGGTACTGTAAGCCGTAAGCGGGATAAAATATTTCAATTTTTTTAATCCAGATATTGTCCGATCTAAGCAAATTTTAAGTGTAGCTTCGATAGCTAAAAATGTAGCAAATATAATCGATCAAAATGATATTCAGCTTTTGGATAATGAGTGGCGATTTTTACGCCATTCGGAAATTCCGGATACTACTCATTTAATAGAGTTTTGGTTAATTGTAAATAAAACCGAACTTGGAAATGGATGTATGATGTACCCCAATTTATCAAAATTTGTTTTTAATATTTTGATGATTCCACATTCAAGTGCGAACGTGGAGAGGGTATTTTCAACAGTAAATTTGTTAAAAACAAAAACTAGAAACAAGTTAAACAGTAAAACTATTCAGGGCATCATTCATGCCAAAAGGCTAGTAAATGCTATTGGGGCATGTTACAATTTTGAAGTAGATCAAAATTTAAGAAAGTTAATGACGTAAGATATATAGAAGTATGTTTATTTTGTTTGTTTTATTTACACATACTATACATTTTTATTTTGTTTGTGTTTTTTATTCATATACATAGCAATAAGAACTATTTTTGTTTTGTTTTGTGTTTTGACAATAAAAATTTAATATTTTATAATTTTATTTCTGTTTACACAAAAAATACCCTGTATAAAAAGTCTACCGTATTAAAATTCAAATCTACCGTATTTTTTTCTTTAGTTCTACCGTATTTCCTTTTTTAATCTGGCAACACTGCTACCGACACACGACATTGCTGTTTGGTAGTAGCAAGTGTCGATGTGATGTGTTTTTGTTGTATTTAGTGTTTTAAGTGTTGTAATTCAGTATTATTCATTCCGTGTTTGTCAAGAACACTGTTGTGTTAGAGGCTCTGTGTCTGGCTGCTTCATAAATACACCTGTAAGTAAAAAGCAAATGTACATATTTTTTATTGAAGTAACCCAAGATGGATGCCATGTTTATCTGTTATCAGTTGTGACTCGTCGGTTTTTTTTATTGACAAGTTCATTCAATTACTAACTTTACTAACAAAATACATGCTAATAACATATTAATATAATTAAAAATTATGTAAATATTTTAATTATTATTTTTAAATTAATGCACAAGACAGTTTGTTAAATATATTGATAATCTGTTGTGTAACTCTATCATCATAAATCTAAAATTGATCGATATGTAATCACTAGGGATGTTGATTTTATCCGGACATTTACATAATGGATATCCGGATAGTTCGAATATCTGAACTGATCGAATATTCGAATTTAACAGCCCGAATAGATGGAATATTCAAATAGTTAATGAGACGAATAGTCATTTAATAATAATGAACGAATAGTTCGGAATGCCGAATAGTTTTTAATAAATACTTTAGATATTTAGTTCAACTGCAAAATTTTAGCACATTCTAATAAACAAATTAATTCAAAAATCTAAACAGTAAATATCTTAAACATTAAAATAATGTGTATTTCATATCAAATAAACGGCTTAAATACAGTATACGGTCTTGTTTGTTACGCCCACTTGGTCTGCTTTGTTGCGCATGCGCTAAATTTTATGCATCAGTGATTCTAAAACAAGTTTGATTCTACATTTTGAAATGAAACGACAGGTCGGTTCCTCAAAACGGAAAATGTATTTTCTGTTTGGTGTGAGTTTTACTGGCTTAGGGTTTGTTTGTTTAAAGTGCGAGCGAAGCGAGTTAACCTAAAAAATTAGTTCCTTTAAGATCAAATATAATGGCTTGTTTCTGTTGGGCGTGAGTTCTACGGGCTTTGGGTTTGTTTATTAAAAGTGCAAGCGAAGCGAGCTAACCTAAAAAATGAAATCCACAAAGATCGAATATTATGGCTTGGTTTAGTTGCGCATGCGTTCTATGGGCCTAATGTTTGTTTGCCAAAAGTGCGAGCGAAGCGAGCTAACCTAAAAAAATAATGCTCAGAGATATTTCTTCAATATCCGTGAATAATTTATTATTTACTCTATACCATTGATTTGGAGACACTGGAAATCTTTCATTTTGTTATAACAGATCATCATAGGATGCGGGCACTCACGTGACACTGTGACGTTTTTGTGACGTAAGAACAGCTGTTCCGGGAAAGATCACTGCGCCACCTACAAAATGAACTATTTTTTTGTGGCCGTATTTATTTGGGATTTTAAAAGTAACTTGGTAGGTTACTTGGCACACTTTAAGTAACCTGGAACTAACCTTAAACTGACCCTATTGCCCCAGCTATTTCAGCGGGTTGGTAGATTCAATCCGTTTACTATCTCTTTCTAATCAACTTGTGTTCCTTGTTATTCGTGGCGGCATCGCGATTTGTAATAGTATAGAGAGGTTAGGAGTTATTTTTATGAAAAACGTAATTAATTTTATAATAATATTTTGAAAAAATATACTAAACTATTATTTCTGCAGATGATGGAAGAGCAATACGCATTATGTGCTTCTTGCAATATAAGTCACAGAGGATAATATTACGACACATTATTGCGACTCCGAAATTTATTATTTTGATAGTGTTGATGACAAAATTATAAAAAAAAAACAGACCATGACGTTATTTGCTTTTTGACTACATATAAAAAATATAAAGATGACTCAAAACATCCAATTAAAAGCGCAATTTAACACACAAACAAAACTAAGCAGATGTCGCTTGGAACATGCATTCAGATTTTAAATTTACCGCCAGTGTTTACAACTGACACTAGATGCATCATTTATTTGGAAGTAACACGAGTTCGTACTAGGTCAGTTCAGGGTTGGATCAAAATTTCCCAAACAAATACGGCCTTTGTAGGTGGCGCAGTGATCTTTCCCGGAACAGCTGTTCTTACGTCACAAAAACGTCACTGTGTCACGTGAGTGCCCGTATCCTATTCTGCCATCTATCAACAAAATAACAAACTGGACAAGGCCGTATACTGCACTTTTACCCAAATAAACATACTCGTATTTTAGATAAATGCAAACAATTAGCCAAATGAAATATTGATAGGCATTAATATATGCTGTGTAGAATTACCTGTTCTAATTTTATTATAAATACGAGGGCAGGGTGAAAAGTCCCAGAAAAATGAAACAAGAAATGATTTATTTGGTGAAAACATATTTTATTTGTCAACATAATCTCCTTGTAGCTCGATACACTTCGTCCAACGTTTTTCTAATTTTTCGATCCCTTCCAAATAATACGATTTTGGCAATCCTTCAAAATAGGCGTTTGTCTCAGCGATGACCTCATCGTTGGAGCCAAATCTCTTTCCGCCGAGCCATTTCTTCAAGTTTGGAAATAGATAAAAATCGCAGGGAGCCAAAAGTCCTTATTGCGCTTGAACATCGCCAAACACTCCTTTAAACTTGTCACACGGTCGCGCTTGTTGTCAACAGAGAGCAAATGCGGCACCCATCTGGCAGATAGCCTTCTCATATCCAAAAATTTATGCAAAATGTTCCGTACCCGTTCGGTTGAGATGCTCATAGCCTCAGCCAGCTCGTGCACTTTAACTCGCCGATCGACGATTTCTGGCATTGTAACCTCAATTGGACGACCAGAACGTTCGGCGTCCTTTGTTGTCATACTGCCACAACGAAAATCAGTAAACCACTTGTGAATCGTTCCAATCGATGGGGAGGAGTCCCCATAATGTTTAACAAGCGATGCTTTGGTTTGCGTAATGTTTTTTCCACGCAACAAATAATGTTTCATCAAGATGCGAAATTCACTTTTTTCCATGTTTTCAAAAATGTTCAAGGTTGCTTGCTTTCGATGGGTGTCAAAACAGAAGCGAATGACATATCAGTCTGAAAATTTTAATGCGTTCTAGTTAAAGATGGTACACCACAAATGTCACATGAGATTTGCGATGAGGTCGCTGCTATCGTTGGTACATTCGGTGTCAAAAGTTATGTTTACAAAAATGGCGGTTTATTTGAATTTATGAAATAATAAAACCGCGTGTAATTCGTTCCTTTTATAAAAATAGCAATAATTATGATGAATAAATCGCAGATAAAACATATCTAGACGGTTAACCACGGCGTTTGTTGTGAAGCAGAAAGGGATGGAATGACGGTTGGTGAGGCGGGTGCGCGGCAAGGAGCGAGTACACTTTGATGTTATGCAAGTTGCAAACATTTGTGTAGTTATTTTTATATTCAATTACTTACTTTTCATACATGAAAGTAAAGGATAGTTTTTGACATATTAAGTGTTTTGTATACGCACTTTTGTATTTAAATACATAAAATGCTCGCGTCTGATAACTGTCATCAACATAAATGCAACCTGCATAACACCAACTTGTACTCGGTCCTTGCCGCGCACCCGCCTCACTAATGTCACATGAGATTTGCGATTGTGCCGCCATCTGTTTTATTTTTCAGGGACTTTTTACCCTGCCCTCGTAATAATGGAAACTATGATTTCTATTTTTATTTAATCATGATTAATATTAATCGATGATTGAAAAACTGGCCCTAAATGTACATTTAGCCTTCCATGCAGTCATCGTCAGTAGCACACTAACAAATTAAAAACTGGTACGTTATTAAAATTCCCGTTACCTGATTCCAACAATTATTACCTGCAATAGTATAAATACTTGTAGCAGTTTTTAATTTGTTAGTGTACTACTGACGATGACTGTATGTCAGTCGAAATATACATTTAGTATAATAAAACTTCCCTAGTGAAGAAACGAATGTGTTGTTTATAAACATTTATCTTTACATAGCTATAAACTATATATTAATTAAATGTTAATAATTATGCAATTCAAAATTCTTCTGTTTATTATTGTTCGGGTAACGATTACATTTGAAAATAGTGGCTCAAAACTGTTCGCTTTGAAAACCTAAAAATTATAATTTGTATTTTCCTTTTTAATTATTAGCTTTGCGGTCAGTACATTTAATCCATTTTAATTTATTTTTAAAATTTTGTCCGAAATTAATTTTTTCCCAATGAATTAAGCCTTTTTGCAAGGAATCAAGAGAATAAAAAATTGACTCATTAATATTTGGTGTCAATCAAAATAGAAAGATATTTTATATAAATCAATTATTTACATTATTTTATTTCTGTTACAGGTTGAACGAGTGAGATTTACAAGATAATGGAGATCCCAGCTGACATATTAAACGACCTAAAATGCAGCAGCTGTGAGACGTACTTGTCTCGGGGCCCCGTCTACTTGCAACATGACGGGGCGGCGATTTGTGGTCGGTGCTACACCCCCAAGTGTCCGGCCACTAGAAATACTCAGTACGAGGCGACGGCGAAGCTGCTCAACTACCCGTGTAAGAACCGGGAGTTGGGCTGTCCCGAGACGGTGCCCTTTGTACAGGAAGCAGAAGTGATCGCGCCCGGTGCTCGGCTCCGCCCGCTGCGACTGGCTGGGCCCCAGGGCGGCCATGTTGGCTCACTGCCGCGACCAGCACCCGGACAGCGTGCTCGAGAACCCCTGCAGCCTCACCCATGACATCACCAAGGCCAGTCTGCATAACAACATCATCTCTGCCTTTCACTTTCTGTTCTTGTTGCACTCAAAGGTTTGTGTGACAACAGGAAAAATCTTCCACTCGGTGAGGCTATTGGGTGCTTCAGATGAGGCTGCGAAATATTTCTTCAATTTAGACATCAAACGTAAAAATTAACAGTTGTCGAAGGAAGGGCAAGTGGCGCCTCAAGGCTGCCTGGCGATCCAGGAAGACACTTTATTAGCCCTGGATATAAATTGTTTGTTGAGTGTGCTGGGCGGCTTCGACGTCACCACGTTCACCGTCATGGTGAAGCAGAAGGTGAGCGAAGCGACCGATCAGCTGGCGAGGGCGATGGAGAAGTGCGGAAGTTGCAAGGCAGAGGTGACGGTGTTCGTGTATCGCGACTATAATGGTTGGCGGTGTCAGCGATGCGTCCCCGTTAAGCGAGCCTGCAACGAGTGGGCCCAGGGCTACACGTACACCGACATCGACAGCAAGTGCTGGAAACACGAGTTGTATTTCTGTCAGCAGCGCACCACGTGTAACATTTGCAATGTGACGGTGTCTCGAGGTTCGTTGTTCGCGCACTACGGCTCTGCGCACCAGGACATCACGCATCAAGTCGGCTCCACGCGGTGGGTAACTGAGGCACAAAATAAATGTTGTCTGGTGTCTGGTGTTGCAGGCACCGCGGTGTGTGAGTACTCCCTGAACAAATCACAATTTGTATTATTTGTGTGTGTTCCGCTATCAAGTGAGCAGCTGAGAGAGTATCGGTGCGAGGTGCGGATCACGGACCCCACCACTGGACACACGTACACCTTCACGCCTGATGCAGTGTACGATAATGCATATGATTGGCGCATCGAAATTAAGAAAGACGAGTGTTCCTGGTGGAACGTTGTGTTTGATGTCTGTGTGAACATCACTAAGATATGAACTTATCCACATTAACAAAGTAAACAAAATTTGCCAAACAGTTGTTTGAAGAAATAGAAAACTGGTTAAATGTGGACAGTGTAACATTTTTTGCACATTTCATCATGTTTCTGTCTTCAAACAAACAAGTTGGTAACGTTGAGCCAGGAAGTTAATAATAATCAAATATATATGTGTACAAATGTTTCCTATAAAACAAATAATGTATTTTATTTTATGTGTTATTTTAGTGACAAATTACTTTCTATATATTTATAAATAAAACACAAGTTTTTATCTGTCAATATGTTTATTTTATTATCACATCACTCGAGAACAGTTTGATCCACTTTGGTAAGTAGTTTTATCTTTAACAAACGTAAAACAAGCTTACTCGTACATTTGGTGGAGTTCAAATTTTGTGATTTGCTATTAGTTAACATTTACTTAACAGTCGATTGAAATCGTGCAATAATAAGTCAAGATAGTGAGTCAAGTAAAATACAAAACAGTCAGGTAAAATCTTCACCAGACTGTTATTTTTGTTGTAGCCTTGGATACGTGTTTTACTTGACTGTTCTGGTAAAAATCTACTTTCCATACTAAAATTGGTTAAGAAAGTAGGCACTTTCTTGCCGGTTTCAGAAAAGAATATTTGTACAATAGCTATAGCCAATATGACGTTATAAGTAAAACGCGAATTTTAGACAGAATGCATAGTTTTCATATATATATTTTTTGCTACTTTTGCCTATTTTAAAGCAACGTGCCTGTTTGTGCATATTTGTTGAATTTTGACAATTTGATCATACTAGTAGGTAATTTGTTTATGTAATAAAATTTAAACTTTCTAAAACAGGCGGGCAGGTACTGGATCTTAACACTTTTCGATTGGGGTTTGTAGCTACCAGTTGGAATTTTTAATGTTTTCGTACCCGTAGAAGGAAATGTGGAATAATGAATCACTAAAGTTAAATTTATCACCGAAAACTCAAGAAAAAGAATTAAAATACTTTAAGATGATTCTATCATGACAGTCTCATACAAAAGTATAGGTAACCTAAAAAGTTTATGAAAACAATTACTACATTCTTTGTATGGTATAGGTTATTAACAGAATTAATATTTTGCTGTAAATATCGTATAATTAACAACATTAAATATATTAAATAAAACTATTTAACTAGTTTATGAAATTCGGTACAAAACCTAACTGTATTATTGAAACATTCTGTTGACAGTTCATAATAAAAATGACAAAAATGCACCAAAGCAATTATTGTCAACTGTAACAACAAATAAAAAAATATAAAATGCTTTAAAATGCTTTAATATTTTTTTTGCAATAAATAAAATAATATAAGTAAATATTATATTTATTATCATATTTAAATTCTTTATAGAATTTGTTTTGTGTCTTTCTTTCTATTGGTACAATAATTTAAAATTAATTCACTAAATATTAATTGTTTCATCAGTATTACAGTTAATATATTTTACTGATCGAAATAAGAACTTTCATAGCTCTTGCTTTGTCATTCGTGCGACCATCTCTGTCTACGCCTGCGACCATCTCTGTCTACCCGTGCGATGTTGCCAAGCATTTCTGATGGTTTCATTGAAAATCATAGAATATCCAACTTTCATCGCCAGTTTTTTTAAAATTAACCCGGTAAGGCATGGATTTTTAAAATTCTTATACCTTTACCTTTACATGACGTAATGTGTGTTAGTTTTTTGTTCAAATCTGACGTCAATATATGAATTTATTACGCAGTAAGCTTTAACTTTACATTACTCAGCTCAACAACGCTAATTTAAAAAAAATATATTGCATGTTAGTGTATAAACACATGAAAAATAACATATTTACACTTTGTTAAATAGTACCACCTTAAGGTAGAACTATCATGGAAGCATTTAACCTGGATTTTAATTAAATGTAAATATGTTATTTTTCATATGTTTCTACAGCAGTATGCAATTTTTTTTTAGAGTTTACCGTTGTTGAGCTGAGTTATATAAAGTTAAAGTCGACCAAAAATGCATTGGCGTTATAGGAACTGTACCTCGCGAGGCAGCTTACTGCGTAATGCCATTGGCACACTGGGCGAGGAGCATAAATGAGCGTCGAGGAACTCATCAATGAAACAACAGAACGCACCCGTCATCGATGAAAAATAAAGGCGCCTCTATTTCCATCGAGGAGTTCCTCGATGAAACGATTGTGTCTCATTTCACATGTATTATTGTGTCTCATTTCATGTTAGCGTGGGCTGTCATTTTGGTTTTGCTTTGTGCTATTTTTTCGTGTTTGTTTATTTTATCAGTCAGGGTGCGTTCTGTTGTTTCATCGATGAGTTCCTCGACGCTCATTCATGCTCCTCGACCAATGTGCCATTGGCATAATAAATTCATATATTGTAGTTATTTTTTAACAAAAAAACTAACACACAGTAAATCATGTAAAGGTAAAGGTATGATAATTTAAAAATCCATGCTTTACCGGATTAGTTTAAAAGAAATTGGCGATGAAAGTTGGATATTCTATGATTTTCAATGAAACTGTCAGAAATGCTTGGCAACGTTGCACGGGTATACAGAGATGGTCGCACGAATGACAAAGCAAGAAAATATATTAATTTTAATACAAAAAAAAATATTACAGCATTTTATATTTATTTATTTGTTGTTACAGTTGATAATAATTACTTTGGTGCATTTTTCTCATTTTTCTTATGAACTGTCAACAGGATGTATCGATAATACAGTTACGTTACGTACCGACTGGTAATATCATGTTGCTTGTAGTTCTCGCATTGTTGTCATAGCTTCTGCTGTGTAAAAACTTACACTGCTATTGGTTGGCATGAAACATTCACTTACAAAAATTTCGTTATGTTACTGAATTTCATAAACTAGTTAAATAGTTTTATTTAATATATTCAATGTTATTGTTAATTATACGATATTTGTAGCGAAATGTTAATTCTGTTAATAACCTATACGACACAAAAATGTAATAATTATTTTTATAAATTTTTAAGATTACCTATACTTTTGTATGAGACTGTCATGATAGAATCACCTTAACCGAGAGTAGCAAATTCCACAGATACGTTGCCTATGGTGTAACACCATGATTTTAGTGGATTACTCTCTCTTACCCCTCTGGCAATCTTTCTTGTCAACGACAGAAAAGAAATCTGTACTTACTTATTAATGCAGTGAGCTGCCGTAATAACAAATTTTTCTGTGATTACAGCGCCTCCACAAATATGAATTGTTTTATTTTGTTGGATACTGACTTGATAAGGAAAATCCTTTATATCGGCAGGGTAGCCACCTATTATATATTCATCATCCAAATATCCTAAATATAAATCAGAGCGTATTAGCAAATTTTGTATAGTGGATTTCATTTTGCTGTTGTAATTCAAAACACATAAAAAATAAATAAATATTTAATCATGTCTTTTACTCATTACAGAATGTGATACTCTCCCGTTGCAGATCTCGGTAAGTGATATATTTGCACGTGAAGAGCGGTTACCAGCCGTTAAATCCCCAAAGAAGATAGTGAAAGAGAAACCACAGGGGTAATTTTTATTGTTTGTCGGCTATGAGAATCGAATCCGGGATCTTACGAGGGTAAGGTGAAAAGTTCTCGGCCTGACAATAAAAGACTGTGATTTTCAGTTAAAAAATGATTTTATTCTTCTACATACTCTCCCTTGACTTCAACATACTTGGTCCAGCGTTTCTACAACATCAATATTCCGTACCGGAAGTGAGAGTCTGGAAGGCTGTGAAAATATTCATCTACGGCCTTCTCAACTTCTGAATTGAACGCGAAGCGCTTCCCAGAAACTAATTTCTTCAAGTTTGGGTATAAATAGAAGTCTGAGGGTGCCAAATTAGGAGAACTTGGGGGATAGCTGAGCAAATCGTACCCCAAATCCCGCAGTTTTTCCATCGCCAACGCACCCTTGTGTGCAGGTGCGTTGTTCTGGTGAAAGCTGATTTTTTACTACTTCAAGCCAGGCCTCTTTTTGCGAATTTTGGCATCCAGCTGGTCAAAAAGGTTGGAGTAATATTCGCCTGTAATTGTGCTGCCTTTTTAAAGGTAATCAATTAACAGGATCCCTTTCGCATCCCAAAACACGCTGACCATGACGTTTTCGGCAGATGCCATCGACTTCGTTTTCTTTGGCGCTGAACCACCGGCTTCCACCCACTGCTTGGACTGCTGTTTCGTTTCTGGCGTGAAGTGGTGTACCCATGTCTCATCCATGGTGATAAATCGCCGCACAAAATCGGTTGGATCCCTAATGAATTGATTCAAACATTGCTGCGAAGATCGTTTGCACATTTGCTTTTGATCGGTATTCAGCAAATGCGGCATCCATCTTGCGCAAAGCTTTCGCATCTCTAATTCTTTCTGCAAGATGTTTTGGACCCTTTCTTCCGATATCCGTGGGGATATCGGAAGAAAGGGTGCGAAACATCATGCTTCTGCTATCTCACTCACCTTCACTCGCCTATCGTCCAACACGATATCATCCACTTTTTCGATGATTTCCGGTGTGGTGGCGGTTTTTGGCCGACCTTTACGTCATCTTCGAGGGATGTGCGACCACGTTTAACGGTTGACATGGAAAGAGCAGAGTCTCCGTAAACTTTTGTCAAATTCGGATGAATATCCTTAGAAGTTAATCCATCCAAAACGAAGAATTTTATGATCGCACGATATTCAAGTTTATCCATTATCCAAAAATTCGTGTAAACAAATTACTTGAGAGAACAAGTTGAAACTTGTCATACAAACTAATGACATCATATACATAATAGATAATATACTGCTGATATCCCTATCTTACTAATGTGTAGTGAGCACGTCGAACACTGAGAGCGCGATATACTGCATCCGTCTCTTACTATTATTATTTTGCTGTAGCGCGCATGCGTTTTATTATGGCGTAAATTTTAAGTTGCTGAAAAATAACGAATTACTTAGTAAAATTTCTTATTTAAAATCTATAATTCAATGAATTTATTTAAAAGTTAATTTATTTCGAAAATTAAGAAAAATTGACAATTCAGATACAATATTTTGTATGGAATTTCAGTATTTATTAATATTTAAATTTGTCCAGGATAAAATTGATACTGTACGTATTATATTATTTTGTAAAAAAGTCAAAGTAAAGTGAAATAATGAATTAAGTAGTCAAGGTCATTGTTGTATTATTTTAACGTCATGCAATGTTGATAGAAAGTAAATAAATAGTGAAGACAATTAATTGTACACTATGTAATGAGATAATAAATTAAATATGTCATTGTTATGTCATTGTTATATTATTTTGTAAAAGAAAGGTCAAAAGTACAGTAAATCGTGTAATTGTATTACTTCTAAAAAAAAACATTAATTGTATTGTGGGAATCGAACGCACAATCTTCTGTGTGCGTGACTACTATGTACCAAAGTAAGCAGCGCGTTAGATACGATTTCCCGCTATCGCTATCGACCAATAGTATTTAAGAAACATAGATAATGGACATGCACAAAATCACTTCTTGCAAGAATAAGAGAGCTTGTCGCCACTGCGCCGAAGACCACGACTCGAATGAATGCGAAAAGCTGGAAGGGAAGGAAAAATGTGCAAATTTTGAGAGGGATAACCGGCCTGCAAACGGAGGAAAGCGAGACATAAAGCACACTGCCGAGGATGAGAATAGATGCATTTTGATGCAAGTACCGGTCTATAACAGTCATTTGTTCATCTTTACTCAAGTCTTTGGTTTCGTCAAACATTATTGCAAAAAAAAATTATTCCTTTACATCGTCTGAATTTTTTTTACGTACAATGGTCGCCATAATAGAAATTAATAAATTTTGGATATCATGATGTAGGTATTTAGCATTATTTGAACTATCCTGTAACTTTTTTGTACAATGGTGTCATGTTTAGTTATAAATAACATTAATTCTCTTAAATTACCTTTATTTAAACTTAAAACACTTTTATCATGACCACGTTGAGCAATATCTTGCGTACATGTAAATAATAAACACTCGCATAAAGTTTTAATGTAGTGTCTGTTTTCTTTAATTTCATTTTGGTATTGATCATTCACCATTTGTTTAATATTTGTTTTCTGTTTCTTTAATTTCATATAATTTACATATTTTATAACACACATTTTACGTTGTTCAGATTTATCATGTTTTACTAGTCCTTTACTTGGACACAGAAAACACTGTCTTTTAAAATACTATACTCCAACCATGTAAATTTTTTAAACCACGTTGATTTAAAGCTTCTCATTCTTCGCACAATTAATTTGACAAGTTTGGACAAGTTCGGCAACGCGTTTATTATAACAGCAATAATAATCATGGTTAAATGCAGATAAAGATTTTTAGATACATGCAAAAAAAATATGCTGTATAACAATGTTTTTTTTTGTGTTTCTTTCAGCAAAACTAGCAATTTTTTTAGATTGATACTAAAAGTCGGGAGGGGTTGGCAACAAGGGGGCAACTAAAAATTTTAGGGGGGGGGGCAAGCGCTCCTGCCCTGGATCCTCCGCTAGCGCCGCCACTGTTACGGACCTACGTTGTATTTACCTACGTTGTGTTTTAAATATCGAAGAATGTAACCCTCAAAATGTTCGTAATACGAAGTAGCTCTTCATTGGTGGAGGAAGGGTTCAATTTAAATGAAAGAATTAAATACATTCCAAAAGACATGACTATGACGTCATATCTTGTGCATTTATTGAAACTCATGTAATCGACAAAATATAATTTATCATTTGAATTTCCTCGTAGTGTGAACAGAGTATTTTGAACACAAAGTTCTGTCGTGAAATAAATATTAAAATAGTTCTCTGATATTCGTCCTACGAAAGAGGAAAAACACGAAAAAACCCCAAACAGAGAGAAAAAATCATTATTCAAAATATTATCAAAATAAATCAGAATATTTCTTATACAAACAATGTTACATAGTTTAGGTCACAAAACGTTAGTTTTAATTTAATAATTTTTACATAAGTTAGTAATGAATTCGTCGTTATGTTATCAGTTCGTATTATATTAATTTATAATAAAGGTTTATGTAAGGAGTTAGACCGATCTTACACAGTAAACAGATTTCTTACGTTAGTTTCTGTTCACTGGTTGAGGAGTAAAGTTGTAGCGCGACAGTTAAGTTGGTAGTGATCAAGTCGCGGTGGTTAGTGTTTAGTTAGTGTTGAGCCGATTACATTAGCGAGGTGAGTCAGTTAATCTAGAGCACGTATGAGACAGTATGATTGAGTTGGGGTGCATAGCACCGTTAGCAGTCTGTCCATTACGGGGATGATGTGTTGAATAGCGGACTCTAGTGGCTACAGGTAGTTCTGTACCTGCCAACGGCAGCAGTCGGCTGCTGTAGTGACCACAGATAGTTCTGTGGTTGCCCACGGTAGCAGCGCTGAAGGCTGTAGTGACTTGGCGGCCTTCGGGTGGCCTTCGGGCGTACGGGGTCACCAACGGAGCAGTCCCGTGAACTGTAGTGGCTACAGATAGTTCTGTAGCTGCCAACGGCAGCAGCCGGGTGCTGTAGTGGCCACAGATAGTTATGTGGTTGCCCACGGTAGCAGCGCTGAAGGCTGTAGTGACCTGGCGACCTACGGGTATGGGGTCACCCTCATGTATGAATGATGATTAGGGTTTGTTACTCACGGTTTGGTTCTTACAGGCATTAATTGGTTTATGCTCGCGTTAGGTGATACGCGGATTGTTCCATTCGGGTTTGCTTAGTTTTGCGAGAGCATTTACTTTACGTGTCTACTTCAGGTGAGTCTCGTTTATATTTGTTATTAAGGCATTTGTGGGTACAAATGTAGTCTGGATTAATTATGCTACACATCCATTGTATAACAATACAAATGATTGATTATTGCTAATGGTAAGAATTGCCCGTCTAATTTTATCATCGTGACATTTATATAATTCATTCACAATATTGCAGAAGTAATACTTCAAGACTCATCACAACAATTTGCCAATGTAGCAATATCTTTGTTTAAGCATTGTTAAATCGGTGCATCAGTATTGTTAAAATTGTTGTAAATATAAGTTGGCCCTGAGGCAACGACGAATGAAAGGTTTTCTTTTATAGATAACCAATGTTCATTTGTTCATTCCTGGGGAGTTTCCTTATAGGTAATCAATGCCCAGTGTTGTGTCATAAACAATTATCAAGAAATACATGATCAGTAAAATAGTTCTGATAATTCAAATTTATATCTTTGTGACTATTATTGTGACTATTATTTAACATAGTAGCAGGTTTTATAAGTACTTTAAGTAAAATTGCATTGTTCCTGTGACCAGTACCAATAGCAATCTATTACTGATTCATATTATGAAGTCAGGAAGTTCATTAAAATGTGTATTTGGTATGGTAAGTTTCACCAGCAGCCTGGTCGAGCCAAAAACGCTTGGTGTAGGAAAGGAATCGAATTCTGGAATACTAACATAGAGTCAGCGTGGAGACACCGGAGCGTTCCCCCGATTGAAGCAAAACTCGCAGCTTATATTCCAAAATTTCTCTTTTGTTTCTCCTGAAGAACTAGGGCTCCACGTGGACTTCAGTTTCACCTCCTCTCGTCCGGTGATGTCGGCGGTTGGTGACCCGGATGCTGAGACATCTTTGAAATATTTGTTATTTGATGACGTCGGCGTCTGGGCTCGTCTCAAGCGCTTTCACATGACACCAAACATGGTATGATTCGGAATACTTTGTTTAATACAATTTACAGTCGTAAATAAACGATTTTTTTAAACTTTGTCTATATACCACTTTCATGCCCTTTCGTATGATACCAAACACGATATGGTTAGGAAAAATGGGGCCCACCATGGTGGTAGGGTCCATTTTATAGTGACATGTTTCATTTGCATAAAATATGAAAATACTTTAACAGCTACAAACTTTCTTATATAATAAGATGATGGATATTCCCCTAAATCAGCGTGGGGCCCCATATTATACGGTGAGACTTTGCCCAACACCAATGCTCAGTGGTACATAGGACACGTTATGCTTAGCTCCGCGTGGAAATTTAAATAATATTTTTTGGGACCCAACGCGCTACATTGGATCCTATAGTATATGGCCCCAAACTTATTCATGTAGACTTGGACGCATCAAATAAAATTATATTTTTTTATTTTAATATTATTTTTTCTCTATAAATTTACTAATGCACCTCGAGTTCTTGTCATAAACAAAAAATGGACAAGGCTTTCGTTATTAAATGTTCAATTTCTACATGATGTATAATTTAAACATTGTTTCATCATCAAACGATGACAAATCAATGCGATTTCATTTGACAATCAGGTGACAATATTTTAGAGTCTAAAAATTATTCTAAATTAAATATTTTTCCCATTTTTTTTTATTATTTAATAAAATCGCTTTCTACAGAAATATTAAGAATTGCACGTCAAAGTTTATATTCTCATATAGTTGTCTTACAACGAAACAAATTTAAATGAATATACTCGTAGCTTCCACAAAAGTGAACAGCTCAACCGCTGAATGTTTGTAACCATGGACTACTAATAAATTTTATACAATGTCCTCGGATGTAGCATCAGTAACTGTTATATTATCCACCGCTAAATTACAGCACTTGTCCATTTCGTAACTCTTAATTTCACGTCTAATTAGTAATTGTTTGCACGCAGTAAGAAGTTGTTTGCAAGTGGGATTGCCCGAATAAATGTGACTTGGTGATTGGAATGAAAGTGTTTGCACTTGCACAGTAAATAAGAAATACGTAACTAAAATAATATTAATTTTTAAAAAAATTATGATTATAATAATACAAATAATTACAAAATACAAAATTCACTTTATTTAAAAAATTTTAAATAACGAAAAATTTTAAACCGGCTACAAAAGTTACTGAATGATTTAATACACTTAAATTTTCCTTTTTTCTTCTCTTCCTTTATAATTTCATCTTCTTCACTTGATGATTTTGAAAGAACGGTCAAAATGTTATAATACTTTTTAATTTTAAGTAATCCATTTGTAACTTTAACAATTTTTCCCGCCACCACCATATCATTAGGTTCCAAAAGATTTTTAACATTTTGCAAGGTTAAAATTTTGATAAATTGATTGAAATATATTCCAGATTCATTTTTAAATTTATAATCCCCAATAAGAATTATATGAAATTTAAACCTGCCAGGGAGCCGAAATTTACTGAAAAATTGTACCACTTCTTCATTCAGCCAATTTTGATATAGTGGTTTAGCTATCCAAAGTTTTATGTTGCAGATGAAAATATCAACTAATTTAGTATCTTGAATTGTTTCAAATATATTCCCGTAATTATTGAAAGCAAAGCACTCACAAATTTTGCCAAATCTTCCGTCTTCTAAAATAACTTGTTCTTGTTTGATTTCTAGGAAGATAATAACGATATTATTAATAATGATATAGATTATTTGTTCAAATATGTGAAATTATATACGACTTACGGTCTTCTGTAGCCGGTACGCCGTGACTTTCCCATGAATACGTGTAAAACTTCGAATTTTGCTGTGATAATATAATGTCATTATTATTACAATGGAATTTAGATTTCTTTTCTTTTTCAGTCCGAAACAAAATCGTATCAACTTAATAAAATTGCACATTTTATTAAAAAAATTATAGTATCCTAGGAAACTACCACTAATATTAGTAGTGTTTGTTAAACAATTTCAATTGTAATTGTGCGGTTTTTTCATGGTTACGAAATCGTGTTTAAGAACTGAAACTATCAGGTCTATTCTGTAAGCATTCGTTAAGTCATAGCGTTTCGTTATTTAACGAAAAATCGTTATTATCACGAAGTTTGTTTAAATGGTATTCAGTAACTTAAAATTCGTTATTTTATTACAAAATTTGTAACGAATTTCGTTAAGATCATCAAAAAAATAACGAATGCAAAATAGCATTCGTTATGATATTTTATCACATGTCAGGTAAGTCATTGTGAATTACGAAAATGGATAATCAAAGCGATTTAATTTTATTTCTTTACTATCTTAAAGAAAATAATGATAGGTTAAATTATATTTTAATAAACAGATATTGAACAAGTATAATCTTAAATTATTTGCTTTAAGACGAAATAATTACTATTATTACACATGCCGGTTTTATAAATAAATATGAGCTCCAGTTAAATTTACTTCGATACTGATCAAGCCTAAATGATAATAACATTTTTGACAGCAATGTGTAAATGATGTCATAAAATATTTTAACATAACTTACATTTATTAAAAACAAATAAATTTATTGCTGATCTAAAATTGAGTGAAGCTTAAATTTATTTATAAGACCGGGCATAAATTAAATAATTATCTTACGTATAAAGTTTCAGGATATAAATTAATTATAAATTATAATTAATAATATTGTTTGTTTCTTGTTTATTGTTGTTAAATATATTTAATTGTTCAGGAACATGTAATTTTCTGTCAACAAAATATAATATAAAGAAATAATATATTTAACAATCTCATTTCTCTAACAAACTTAAATTTATTATGGGAACCAAAAATAACAACTTTTTAGCAAAACTAAAAGATCATAAAAATCTTAAATCTAAGACCGTTGTCACACGAGGCAACTAGGTTTGATTTGATATTTATGTATCATAAAATATATGGGAATATATTGTTTAGTATACAAATTATTTTGCAGCATTTCGTAAGTGTAAAAAATAAATAATATATTTTTTGAAAATTAAATAATTTTGTTTATTTATAGAATTAGTACTATAAGTGAGACGCTATTTAGGGAGCATGAATGCGAACCTATGGTAAGTATTTTTTTAATTAATTAATTAATCAATTAATTAAAAGTTGTATTTATTTATTTTTTTTAGCCAACATTGTGCAGTGGGGCTTCCACCGGTCGGGGCGTAAATTGTATTTGCGGACGATTTACCAAACATACCTGGTATAGTGCTGTTGTAGAATCAACAGTATATGTTATTGGTAAGTATTATATAAATTAATTAATTATTTTTATAAAAATTTAGTTAATTTAATAAACCCCGAACAAACGGAAGTGCCAGATGAAGATGTGGTATTAATAGAACCGGAAGAAGGTGATATAATAATTATAGAGAGAACAAGTGTACTTAAATTGAATATATATATATATATATATATATATATATATATATATATATATATATATATATATATATATAAAGTAATCATGAAATATAAAAAGTTATCATTTTACATATCGATAATGATCCAGTTACAAAATTAGGGGGTTTACTTGCGGTTTAAAATTCATATATAAGTTTAGAGACAGTCTTGTTAAAATGTAAAATATATGAATTTCTCCAATATAGTGGGTTATAAAATGATTGTAGAGCTTAAAATATTGTATCTAAATCAATATAAAAAATTAATTTTGCATGCATTGTAAAGGCACATATTAGGTCTGAAAATGGCGAAAATTGCCTCAAAACTATTGATAGCCATAGAATTGAAACAAAATGAAATAAATGTTTGACGTTTTATCTGTCAAAATAATCTCTCTATACTATTATGGGGTAGGTGGTTCAGTGGCATCGAGTCGGCTTGTAGATCCTGAGAACCATAGCCGACAAACATTTATACCACATTAAAAAAATCCCTGTGACTCCCCCACCACTAATATCTTTAGGAGCCATGATTTGAAGGCTGGTAACCACACTTCACGCGCACAAATATAACACTTACCGAGATCTGCTTCGGCAGAATGTCACACACAGTAATGGGTAAAAAGGCGTGATGACATATATATTTATATTATATATTTATATTATTTTAACTGGAATAGAGTATAGTAACACACTTGGTGCATATATAACTAAGAATGATCAAATGTAACTGTTTCAATTAGCAATACAAAAATTTGCTTGAAATTAGTAAGACTGATATATACATTTATTTCCTGTTGTTGACAATGACGAATTTATAAATAAAATAGTTGTTTCCCTCACTCACATCCTTTTATTTCTTAACATAACTCACAGAGCAATAATCTAAATTCCGTCTGACACGATTAATTATTATGTACATTTTCAATGGCAATTTTTTACAAAGTAAACACGTATCATACATGCTCAGGTACTTCAATGTGTTCTTTCAATTTTAATGTCATTGAATAAATAGACCCTACATAAGAACTGAAAACGAATTTAAAGATAAGAAAGGAAAAGAGTGTCGCTCTACGCTTGTTTTTGGAAGTGCATTCCACACAATTGCTGTTAAACACTCTATGTAAGATCAGAAAACGAATAAAAAAGATAAAAACGAAGGGAGTGTCGTCCCGGAGCTTGTTTTTGAAAGTGAATTTCACACAATTGCAGGTAAATACTCTAATGAAATTACTAAACAACAAAACTAAAATCATAAATTCTACACTTTTCTTAAATCATCAGATTCATTCCGCAATTAAGGGCGTATTGAAAACAAAATATAGGGACTATGAAGAGAGATAGGCCGTCTGACACAGGCTAAATCACAAGGAGCAAATAGAAAATTACAACGCCATTAAAATCATGAAAAAATACAAAAACAAGGAAAATAAAACTAAAGAGAAATCAATGACCTCATGAAACAAAAGCTACCTGTTCAAGCATCTAAACTTAAAATATACAAGAACAGTAACCAAAGGAAGAAACAAACACAACAATTTAGCAACAACCAAAGACTTTCTTATCGAACATTAAGCAATGGTAATAATAATATTGTGGAAAATAAAACGGCCACACCAACAGAGACTCCTGACTTCTGGAAGGGAATATGGAAAGAACCCAGGACACATAACAACCGTACTAAATGGATACAAACAGAAGTAAGGAAAACGGAGAGTCCAGCTAATGCCACCTATATAAATCTAAGAACAAGACTTAAAAAAATACTGGGAAAAACTCAAAACTGGAAAACGCCTGGACCAGACCATCTCAACAATTACTGAATCAAGAAATTTTTCCGCAACACACCAGGAGCTTGTGAAACTAATTAAAGAAGCAGTTAGGGACCCTAAACTAATCCTTGATTTCCTAACACAAGGAACAACTTACCTTGCTTCCTTACACGATACCGACAAGTAAAAACCAGAGCAAGTACAGACCAATTACCTGTCTCCCAACAATGTACAAATTCCTGACATCGATAATATCACAAAAGATATACAAACACTTTCATGAGAATGCATTACTTTCCGAAGAACAGAAGAGATGCAGAAAAGGAAGGAAAAGGAACAGCTCATTATAGAATTCGTGATAATGGAAAAATCCAAAAGGAAGAATCGTTAAGGGAATTAATTCTTCTTTTGTTGAAACAGTCTATATTAATGATGCTTGGTAGAATCACAAACCATTACGGTTCTTTTCGTAAACCGAAATTAATTATAGTAAAGTTCCATTTTTGGGGAGTATTTACTAATACACCTCGTGTTTTTATCATATACAAAAAATGGACAAGGCTTTCGTTATTAAATATTAAATTTCAGCATGATGTAAAAATTCAACATTGTTTCATCATCAATCGATGACAAATCAATACGATTTCACTTGGCAATCAGGTGGCTAAAAATTATTATAATTTAAATATTTTTGCCAAACTTTTATTATTATTTCAATAAAATCGCTTTCCACAGAATTATTAAGAATTTCAAGTCACAATTTATCTTCTATGTTACTTTTCTTACAACGAAACCAATTTAAATGAATATAGCTTCCACAAAAGTGAACAGATCAACGACTGAATCAATAACTTATATATTATCCACCGCTAAAGTGCTGCACTTGTCCACTTTGGAACTCTTAATTTCACGTCTAATCAGTAATTGCTTGCACGCAGCAGGAAGTTATTTGCAAGTGGGATTGCCCGAATAATCGCCCCTACTCCTCACTGAACTAAATGTGACTTGGTGACCGGAATAAAAGTGTTTGCACTTGCTTAATAAATAAGAAATATGTAATTAAAATAATATGTATTTTAAAAATTATAATTTTCTTTAAATATATTATAAAAATATATATATATATATATATATATATATATATATATATATATATATATATATATATATATATATATATATATATAATGACTATAATAATACAAATAATTACAAAAATACAAATTTGAACTTTATTTAAAAAAATTTAAATAACGAAAAATTTTGAACCGGCTTCAAAAGTTGTTAAATGATTTTATGCACTTAAATTTTGCTTTTTTCTTTTCTTCTTTTATATTTTCATCTTCTACACTTGAGGATTTTGAAAGAGCGGTCAAAATGTTATAATACTTTTAAATTTTTAGTAGTCCATTTATAACTTTAACAATTTTGCACGCCACCACCATATCGTTTGGTTCTAAAAGATTATTAAAATTTTGTAAGGTTACAATTTTGATAAATTGATTCGAATATATCCCAGATTCACTTTTAAATTTATAATCCGCGATAAGAATTACATGAAATTTAAACTGGTGAATGTGTAGATCAAACAAAAGATTGACAGGATATCTAAAAGTTCCGCTCTATAAAGGATATCTCAGCAAAGCTCATTCCCTCTCTTGCTTCTCCCGGTTCTTCCCTTCCTGGTCTGTAGGCAACTTTCATTTATATTCATATATATTTTTAAACTATAATTAAAAATTTTATTTGTTTAATTATTATTTAAAACCAACAATACTAACAGTTTCCATGAAAACATTATTATTAATTTGCATTCAGTGAAGCAAATAAAATGGCTACAATTTTACGAATGTTTTGCGGTTTTGGGAAAAAAAGGAAATCAAAATTGGATAGTGACATATTGATAGTTGGACGGGCTAAATTCTATACCGGCTCCGCATTAGAATCTCGCGACCGAGGTAAATCTGATAGAATTTTACAGTTTTTGTTATTTCTTGTAATTTTGACGACTAAATTAATTTTCTTATTGAAATTATAATGAATAACCATGTGATTTTATTTGACCAAATCGTAAACTAGATCGCCTAAACTCAATGTAGCCTGTTTTGGGCTATAAATTCCATAGACATAAGTGAAAATTATATTTGTTAGCAACTTAAATCAATTTCAATCATATTTACTGTATATGTTACCTCTAAGGTCTGAAGTACGGCACATTTTGCGCTATGAATGGCGGTTATTAAATTTATTGGAAGACAAGTTATAACATATTATTAAAAATCTAACATAAATAGATGTAGTCTAAGTGTCATATGGCTAGTTTTAACGTCGATAGTTAAATTTTAGATTTAGATAAATAAATAAAAGCAAATCGAATATTTAACAGTAATATCAGTTATTGCATATAACATATAACTTTGCTTTGCATTTATTTATTTTATTTTAATTTTAAAATTTAAATATTCGCGGTAAAAATAGTCATAATTTAT
Source organism: Pterostichus madidus (assembly GCA_911728475.2). NCBI lineage: Eukaryota > Metazoa > Arthropoda > Insecta > Coleoptera > Carabidae > Pterostichus > Pterostichus madidus. The sequence goes on along the minus strand of OU452317.1, from coordinate 24,269,878 downwards.
ATCATATAAGTACTAATATAAATATATGATTATAAATTTTAGTGATTCAACAAGGAAATTTTGGACCACAAAATTACCAGCGAAATCAGATTAGAACTACCAGGCTTCATTTAAAATCATCCAAATTATTTGAAATTTTGCAGTACCGCGAAGAAGTGCGGGTTCCAACCCCATTCATCGACAATTGGCGAGAAGAGTATGTTGGACCCGCACTACGAAGATTTAGAGCACCTGTCAAGTACAGCTTTAAATTTTTTGTTATTATGGATAATACTTTTGTGGATTATACACCGGAATTGATTACAAAATTTATGAAAAATTGTACTATCGTTATAAATATTTCTGGCATACCGAGTTCTCTACTTTACCAGGCACAAAATTTGGATGTTATTAGTAAAATTACTAAAGTAATGGATATTTTAAATTTCCGAAAGTATTTAAATATTATAATTGGCATGTACAAAATTTCCGATAATGAATTTTAAATATATCAGCAATATTTCCCAAATTGTGCAGTGTATCTTATTTTAAATTTAAGTTTATGCTTAAAACAAAATTCAAACGGGTAGCTAGTAAGTTTGCTACCGCAAGCCAAAAGAACAAAATTGATAACCTACCGAGGTGGACAACACCACATGAGTATATTTATCTGCATAAATTTCATCGTTCACATTCAAAGAAATTTTGAAAGTATGTAATCAGTAGGTACAAATGTTACTCTCCGTTACAGTGCCGTTTAGGGAATACTGTCAATTATGAATTTTATTTTATACTAGTATTAGAAAGCTTTGTGGTCTAACTAATTGTATTTATCACTCAACTTTGGCAAAAAAAATCTTTGCTTACTCTGTCAACGCCACTGCCGACGGATCAAGGTCATGCTAAAATTCTATAAAAAGATTTTTTTGGAAAACGTCAATATATCATACCATATTAGAACTCTAAGGCGACAGTTAAATTTAGATTTTATTGATAAATATTTTGAGCATTAGAAAAATTATTGAGCTGCTGAAACAATAATTATCTATCTTTGTGAATCAATGAAACGCATATTTCGAAACTATTTTAGATTTTTTGATTTTTATTATATTTAACAGTAAAATTATTATAAAGCTACAACAGAATACAGAAGCGTATTTAATTCTAACACTAATTTTTATTACATGTCAATTTTTACTTGCATCCCTTCGCTAACGGAATCCTTCTGCCTCCGAAGCATTTCGTCAGACGACACTTTGTACATGCATGTAAACGTAATCATTCCTTTAGGATTTTTATTTGCGTCTATTTATTGAATTCCATACTGAAATTTTACTTCACAATTTCGTAAGCATCGTGGTGCGATTTTGAAAGCGTAAACCTTCGCCGCTAGATAGGATATGGGGGTTTCAGCTCATAATTTATTTTTGAGTACCACCAGTGAGTATACATATAAGTAGAGGGAATTTGAGATAGGATTGAACGTGGCAACAAATTTCTCGCGGACGAACGTTGAACAGTGCTGCAAGAACAGCGGCGTTTTATGGAACTACTATCGAAACTACCCATTTACAGATATCTATAACGCTTTCTGTATCCTTACAACTTGTCGTCAGTACATTGTTGTCATGTCTCAGGCGAGGTAGCTAGTGATTACGTCATTCACACGGTTGATTGCGCGTTCGATTCCCAGACTAGAAATTAATATATTTATTTTTTTTAGATTTAATACAATTATATGATTCACTTTTTTTACAAAATAATATAATAATGACCTACTTAATATATTATCTCATTACATAGACTAAAATTAGCCTACTTCAATAATTTACTTTCCTTTGACTTTTTTTTACTGAATATCAATGACATTGACCTATTTAATTCATTTAATTTATTAACTCACTTTCCTCTGATTTTCTTAGAAAATAATAGAACAATTAACTTATGAAAATGACCATGACATTCTTAACTCATTATCTCACTTTACTTTGACTTTTTTACAAACTAATACAATAATGACTTTTAACAATGACTTACAACAATGAGCTTGGCCAACTTAATCCACTTATTTTATTTTCTCACTTTCATCTGACTTTTTTTTAGAAAATAATACAATAATGACTTACAACACTGACTTATAACAATGATCTTGACCTACTTATTTCATTATCGCATTTTACTTTGACTCTTTTATAAAATAATATAACAATGATTTATAATGTTGTGTACTCGTGATGGCAAGGATTAATTTGCGCAATAAAACACACAAGTACAAACTAAATATATATTTTATTTACGGTGGTTTTGTTTTTGTCTAACTTTACGCTGTATGTTTGGTTGTTGAGACTGGACTGCTGGATGGGGAATGAATAGCGAATGAGTGCTTCTTCTTGGACGGGTATGATTTTATAGGATTTTAAGTAAGGGCCAGGGGAAAAGGGTAGTTTAGAAAGTTAAGGGTTGTGAGGCGATGAGTCATAGGATTGCAATATTGCTGGATTTAGAAAACGGATTGGAATTTAGGAGTTTTATGGTCTGAAGGAATGTTTTTGTATCTACAAAAGTAACTTTCTAAAACTATGTACAGAACTGGGAAAAAATGACAAGAGTACAACTTAAATATAAGATAATTAAAATGGCTAATACATAACTAAACTTATATTTAACATGCAAAATAGATATGTGAATTATAGCTATAACTAATTAGAATGCGGGGAACACAACAATAATAATAACTTCAATGACCTATTTAATTTATTATCTCATTTCATAGGCTATACAGTTAAATTACTTAATGTATTACATTACATTTAAATATTTTTTAAAATTTCAAGTTTTCGATTACATTTATTTTCATCTTTCTGTTGTTGCGCACTACATCTTATTTCCTTACTAAATGATTTTGTAACATAGAATATTTTACTTCTTATCAAGTAGTTTATAATATATGATTTATGAGCAACACAATTTAAATCTGAATTTATCCACTTTGAAATAACAGAATTTTGAAATGCTTTTTGTGCTAAATATTGCTTTAAGTTATATACGAAGGAGTTGATCTCAAAATATTTTTCAAATAATTGCAAAGCTATTGTTACAATATATATTACATTATCTGTAGGTCGTTTTAGCACACATAATGTATCTATGTTTGCTCTATAATCCCTATTCAACAGTAATATTTCGTTATCGTCATAAATTGGATCTTCTTTACATAATTGTTGGGAACAAATATCACAGTCAAATTTTTTTATAGCTTTGTAAATTAAGTAACCCGCAAAATATGTAATTGAACAAGCTTCTAATGTTACTGCACTTTTGTTTAAACTTGATGAAACTAAATCAGAGTCAGAATCAGAATGACATTCATTGTCAGTACTATTCGGTTCTGTGTTACATGTTACAGTATCAATAGTATCAGTACGTAAGTTGTGAGGTGAATTAGTATCAAGTACATTGAATAAATATTCATCTCCATCATTTTGATAATTACTTTTATCAATATTCATGCTTAAAGACGCACTCATAATTGATTGTGAAGCTAATCTGAAGTGTTTCGCAGATGGATTTTGATCGTAACCGCATCGCTGTCGAATTTTTGAAAATAAATTTTCTAGTGGATCTTGACACAACCTGCTTGTTATTAAAAATGTGTTACTAGATGAAATATCTGACCACAATTTTAAAATTGCATTCATACTTAAGACTAATCCTTCGAAACAATATGGTGTATTTTTTGGACCGTCTAAGTTTTGACCCACTGTATACTTTGTTGTAGAGTTTCAAGAACTAACGTATTTTTATCACTTAGAGCACAGCAATATGGATTTGAATTATATAAATAATTAGACGAGAAACCAGTTTTTAAACGAAATATTTGCAACCACGTACGAATTGTTTGGACCGTAGGTAATTTAAATTATCTGGCATTCCCCTATGCATAGCACGTGAGTAGTGGAACAAGTGCGGAACTAGACCACTTCAAGGCCATCGCCGGCACGCTAGTCAAATACGCGCGTTCAAAATTTCAGAACTGATAATAGACAAGAGAGTAGACAGCTTTGACCTTTTGAGATATAAATACATTTTATAATGACCGTTCCAGAAGCGGATTTAAAATATTTTGTGCCCTAGGCAAAATATTTATTTCGGGCCATTTAAATATATATATATATATATATATATATATATATATATAAATTGATAGTCTTCATGATTTTGGAGCGTTTTGGTCAATTTTTTGGCCACAGATTAAAACAAAATTACAAAGTTGGAAAAAATGCTTGAGTTTGGTTTATTTTACATTTTGACGGCGGCATCTCGTTTTCTGTGGAAAAACTGAAATATTTTTTCTCCTGTCAAGTTACGCTTCTGTAGCAAAAGTGGGTCGAAAAAATAATTAATATTTGAAATTTATAAATTTTTTACTATAAAACAAGGCATCCTACGAAAAAATTTTATGTAACAAAAAATTATTGGGATTCATAAAAAAAAACGTTTTTTTCAGAATTTTTTGACACATTCAAAGTTGTTTAGCTCTATTTGGACTTTTAGGAAAATCTGAAATGTGTCAGAAAATTCTAAAATAATCACATGTATTCCTTGGTAAATTCTAAACAATTTCTGTTCTTTGAATTTTTTCTAAAAGTTTTGATCCTTTTCGAGTAACAAAAACCATGGCATTTTAGAATTTCCAAATTCTCGTCCAAAAACACAAAAACATTTAAATGTTTAAATCACATATACGCTATTATGCATTCTAATCATTTTTTGTTATATAATTTATTTCGTACGATGCCTTGTTTTTGACTAATAATTTGGTAGAGTTGAAATATTAATTATTTTTTCGGCCCTCTTTTTCTAAAGAAGGGTAACTTTTTAGATAAATTGACACGAGACAAAATATTTCACTTTTTCAACAAGAAACGAGATGCTGCCGTCTAAATGTAAAATAAACCAAACTCAAGCATTTTTTCAACTTTAAAATCTTGCTTTCATAAATCTGTGGCCAAAAAAGTGCCCTTCAAAAATTTATTTGACGCTTATAATTTTGGAGAAGGTGGGATGTCCGTTACTCAGATAATGGCCCACATATATATATATATATATATATATATATATATATATATATATATATATATATATATATATATATATATATATATATATATTCAACTCAAAATTAAAGTCTGTGTTTATAATCAATGTGTGCGTTATCGAGTGCTGAATAATTTAAACTAAAGTTAACCCAGTTAATCAGTTTTGTGCGCCAGATATTTGATTTAAATAGTCTACTAAGTGTAATTTCTTAATTATCACGTCTTCTCTGGTTTGTTAGACTATTTATATCTCTACCACTTCAATAAACTTGCAAACATCATGGCACTTCATTGTAGTGCGTGCAACGTAACCTGCGATGTACTATCCTCTGTTAGCTGTTTCAGATGTAATCTGAATTTTCATTGCAAATGTGTTGATGTGGGGCAATCCGAGTCGTGCACTTTGCGCTCTAAAAGGAATATGAAATGGTTTTGTAACACCTGCAGTTGCAATTTGTCTTCTCTCTCAGTAGCTGATCCTAACAAACCTAGTGAATTCGATGCCCTAAAAAATGAAATCACCGAGTTAAAACATATAATGTTCGCAATGCAGGCGGACATGGCTGGCGCTAAAGCTTCTTTATCTGCTCTAGAATCCAATGAGCAGTCCAAATTACAACAACATAATGATTTTGAAGAAATCTTGACGGAAATTACTGAGCGTAAGAAACGTGAGAGTAATGTTCTAACTATCGGGCTCGCAGAAAATGAGTCATCATCTGATGATCAAGAAGTTGTTCAAGAGTTGCTATCTGTTGTCTTACCTGACATTACTAATACGGATTATAAATTAATGCGATTGAGAAAAGTGTTAGCAAATAAGTCCAGACCCATTAAAGTGACTTTCAACAATACTGCCAAAGTATCCACCACCTTTAAAAATATCAAGAAACTTAATAACAATCCGAAATATAAGAAAGTGTTTATTACTAGCGACAAGACACCTCGTCAACGCGAACATTATTCCTTGCTCCGAGAAGAACTTAGTGTGTTAAACGCTGATAATAATAAAAAGTTTGTTATTAAGTATATAAAAGGTGTTCCTCGAATTGTCGAATCAAAAAACTAAGTGATAATCGATGTGTTAAAACCGCTATCTCACTTTATTACCAAAATGTTCGCGGGGTAAATATTAAACTCTCACAACTTTATTTAAATGGTCTAACCACAAACTTTGATGTGTTGGTGTTTATCGAAACCTGGCTAAATGACAACGTGCTTGACTCTGAAATACTCGATCGGCGATATTCAATCAATTCAATCGATATTCAAGTGACCGCGACCAAAATCTTACGGGGAAGCGGCGTGGCGGAGGAGTACTCATTGCCGTTCGGACAGGTCTTAATGCCTCTTGTGTCAACGTTCCGTGCAGTGCACCGAATGTCGAACTTTTATATGTCAAAATAATTATCAACAATGTAAACTTATACTTATTTTCTGTATATATCCCGCCAAATGTTAGCTCAGATGAATATGAATGTCTTTTTGATGCAATTTGTGTGTTACCATTTATTTATAGTTCCAACATTCTTATAATGGGCGGTTTCAACATAACAAACCTAAACATGTTCATACTGATAAAATAACTGACAGCAATGTGATGAATTTTATCAATTTTACAAATTTGTTAAATGTAAAGCAATTTAATAATGTAGTTAAATCGTTTACTTGACATTATATTATCAAACTTTAACTGTACAGTAAGGCAATCACCCGACCCTTTGGTACCTGAAGATGATTACCATCCAGCACTAATAATTGCGTTCTTATTTTCTAATAATGGCAAATTTAAATCCTGTTCTAAATTTTATCTATGTTATCAATTTAAAAAGGGAAATTTTGAGCTTTTATACAATATGCGATATACGATGTAGATTGGGACTGGTTAAAAATTGTAATAATGTAAATAATGCAGTTGAAAAATTTTTACTCCACTTTGAATAATATTTTTGACGTTTGTATTCCCAAAGTTTATCGTCGAAATAGTAAATATCCTGTTTCTTTCTTTAAGAAAAAGGTAGAGCAATTATTCTATATATTTTAATATGTATTTTTGTATTATATTTATTTATATTGAACTGGTTATTAATTAATATATGTATTATTATGGAATTTTGAGTGTAATATTGCTTGTATGCAGTTACAAGATTTAATTTGTTGCTTTTTTGTATTAGGGTGTATTTCCGTCTGTCGCTCTGGCATGTTACTAAATAATGTATGTATTATTGTGTAATTAGGGTTTTGCCCTGTCGAATAATAAATAAATAAGTAAGGGAATGTCTAACTTAGTTTTAAATTTATAAGATAATGTTTTATTTTCAAATAATAAAACTTTATTTTGGACTTCCATTATCTTTATTTTGTATAGAATATCAAAAAATATATATACAATTATATCACAACGTTTCGACAGTGGGTATCTACTGTCGTCATCAGGTGAAACTGATACTACTGACTAATTCCTTAACATACGAGCCTTATATCTAGTGTTATGGTGGTGGTCAAGGGTGACGGGTCTTGATTGGTTTGTTGCATCTGGTGGGCAGGGCGTCATGGGTGCTTGGGTATTGATGTTTAGCCCAGAATCTGCTGCGATGTGCTTCTTCCATATTGGTCGGATTTCCACACTTGGATGGCTGAAGACTTCATCTTTGTTCTTCTGTATGATGGCCGCTTCCTTGAATTTCCTCTTGTACCAATGGTCTTCTTTCTTAACAATTTTCGCTCCTTCCCATTGAATACGGTGGTGATGTTCCCACGCGTGGTCTGCTAATCCGGATTTCGAGGTCTCTCCTCTCTCCGTGTGCCGTTTGTGCTCCTTAATTCTGGTCTCCAATGGTCTTTTGGTTTCTCCTATATATGTTTTTCCGCATTCACAATCCACCTGATAGATACCTGTTTGTTGTTTTTGTGACGGTTCTGGTTTTGTTGTTGATAAGATGTTCTTAATCGTGGTTGTTGTTTGGAATCGGGTTGATATTTTGAACTTATTGGCAATCCGTTTTATTTTGTCAGATACTCCTTTTATGTAAGGAATGTGCAATTCGTTTTTCTTCTCCTCGACTCTGTTTGCCCGTTTCACTTTCTTGATTTGGTTTTTCTTCACTAGTTTCCTGATTGTTTTTTCTGCGTATCCGTTTCGTTGAAGGGTGTTTTTAACTTCTTGGACCTCTGTATCGTATTCTTGTACTGTACTGCAGTGTGATTTTGCTCTGTCAAGTAGCGCATTTGCTACTCCAATCTTGGTGTTTTCTTGTATAATACAAGAGCACAGCAGAAAAACAAACACAACAACACCAGAAGAAAATGGAGTTGCTCAAAAAAAGACAACGGTCAGAAGACATCAGTCCCAGGAAACAGAAAAAGGACACAGTAATCAATTTGTCCAATAAGATTCTCACTACACAAGAGAAATCTGTTCTAGAGAAGGGTCTCAACTTCGCTATCACGCCCAAAGAAGTTCCAAGTATCGACATAATAGCAGCAGTGGAAACAACAGCACTTAAACTGAACCAAGAAGAAGCCGAAGAATTAAGATGGAATGTGAGGACTGTGTTAGACAAAATGAAGAAACCAACACCCAATTTATCTAAAGAGGAATCAGCGGCCATCAAAGCCCTGAAGGCAGACAAGACTGTTAAAATCTTACCAGCCGACAAAGGAAATGCCACCGTTATTTTGAACACAGACGACTACAACAAGAAAATTGAAGAAGCACTAAAGAAAGGTTCCTATACCAAGCTGAAGAAGGATCCAACAACGAGCATAGAAAGAAAAGTGTATCAAGTACTGAAAAAACACAAACAGTTCCTGAATGACTTTAACAGATCCAGATTGACACCACACCATAGTAAACCACCACATCTTTACGGATTACCAAAGATACATAAGAAGGACGTACCACTAAGACCTATCATCAGTTCCAGGGGATCGCCATGCTATAACTTGGCCAAATTCATACTACCAATCATAGCCCCGCTTGCAGGAAAGAGCAGCACTTTTGTTAAAGACTCCAAACACTTCATTGACATCATGACGTCTACGAAATTAGAACCAGAGGACCGTTTCATAAGCTTTGATGTGGAGAGCCTCTTTACTAATGTGCCCGTCGACGAGGCATTAAAGGTGGTGACAAGAAAATTAGAAGAAGACACAGAATTATCCAGAAGATCAAACTTAACTATCAGCGCAATAATGGAACTGTTGGAATGTTGTCTGAAGACTACTTATTTTCAGGCACAAACCGACTTCTACCAACAAACTGATGGTCTTCCAATGGGATCTCCACTTTCACCTGTCATAGCCAACATCTACATGGAACACTTCGAAGATAGCGCAATAAACACGGCCCGGTATCAACCGAAGAAATGGATTCGGTACGTAGATGACACATTCATCATCTGGAACCATAGTGACGCAGATTTGGAAAATTTTCGCATTCACATAAATTCTCAAAAACCAAGTATAAAATTCACTATGGAGAAAGAAGAAAACAATAGAATACCATTCCTGGACGTACTTGTAGAGAGAGTTAACAACACCATACAAACATCTGTTTACCGTAAACCGACACACACAGGACGCTATCTCAACTACGAATCCAACCATGCAGAAAACACCAAGATTGGAGTAGCAAATGCGCTACTTGACAGAGCAAAATCACACTGCAGTACAGTACAAGAATACGATACAGAGGTCCAAGAAGTTAAAAACACCCTTCAACGAAACGGATACGCAGAAAAAACAATCAGGAAACTAGTGAAGAAAAACCAAATCAAGAAAGTGAAACGGGCAAACAGAGTCGAGGAGAAGAAAAACGAATTGCACATTCCTTACATAAAAGGAGTATCTGACAAAATAAAACGGATTGCCAATAAGTTCAAAATATCAACCCGATTCCAAACAACAACCACGATTAAGAACATCTTATCAACAACAAAACCAGAACCGTCACAAAAACAACAAACAGGTATCTATCAGGTGGATTGTGAATGCGGAAAAACATATATAGGAGAAACCAAAAGACCATTGGAGACCAGAATTAAGGAGCACAAACGGCACACGGAGAGAGGAGAGACCTCGAAATCCGGATTAGCAGACCACGCGTGGGAACATCACCACCGTATTCAATGGGAAGGAGCGAAAATTGTTAAGAAAGAAGACCATTGGTACAAGAGGAAATTCAAGGAAGCGGCCATCATACAGAAGAACAAAGATGAAGTCTTCAGCCATCCAAGTGTGGAAATCCGACCAATATGGAAGAAGCACATCGCAGCAGATTCTGGGCTAAACATCAATACCCAAGCACCCATGACGCCCTGCCCACCAGATGCAACAAACCAATCAAGACCCGTCACCCTTGACCACCACCATAACACTAGATATAAGGCTCGTATGTTAAGGAATTAGTCAGTAGTATCAGTTTCACCTGATGACGACAGTAGATACCCACTGTCGAAACGTTGTGATATAATTGTATATATATTTTTTGATATTCTATACAAAATAAAGATAATGGAAGTCCAAAATAAAGTTTTATTATTTGAAAGGGAATGTCTGTTTTATGGATCTTGCGGAGCATATACATTTTACCAACAATAGGATTTTGTATAACCAGTTGTTGCATGTCTATATTTAAAAAAAAAAATCCGCATTTAGTATCAATACCAATCGGATTATTATTTTTTATTAAAATTTGTATTTAGCAGATTTACAAATTCTATGAGCCCAATAAAATAGATCTACTTATAGGAGGCGAGCTGTTTTAGAACCTTTTATGTATAGGGCAGGTCAAGATCCCATGCGGTTTAGTTTTACAGAAAACCCATTTCGGATTCATTGCAGTTGACTCCTTCTCTATGATGGCACTTTACTCCAAACATCTTGCAATTTGTCTACTTTATTACCAAACAAATGCAAAAATTTCTCGCGCTGGATTATATAACTATTGACCATAACAATCCCAAACATTTCTCACAACAAGAATTGGAATGCGAAAACCATTTCAAAATCAACACTACTCGAGTATATGGTTGGTTTATGGTTAAACTCCTAATAAAAACCAACAAATTAGAATTGGAAGAAACAAGATCCGTAGCCTTGAAACGTTTTCACAATATTGAGCGCAAACTAAATAAATATCTCGAATTAAAGCTAGAATATTCAAAATCTCAATCATATGGAACAAGTATCTAAGTCGGTTGATGAAATTAATAATCCGCATTCCTTTTTACCGCATCACGCGGTATTTAAAAATGTTAGTGTTACGACAAGGCTTAGGGTAGTTTTTGACGCGTCCTTGATTAGTGAAAACGGTAGCAGTCTTAATGACAATCTAATGTCAGGGCCGGTTATACGGTCCGATTTATTTACAATCGCCACGCGATTTCGTTTACACAAATATGTATTAAATGCCGACATTGCAAAAATGTACCGCCAAATTCGTAATAAAAATAAATAAGTTTAATTGCTTCTAAAAATTTACGTGAACACTTATAATAAAAGAAGTATTTGATTTATTTCAAAAATATTTTATTTAAATTTCTTTAAATACCAAAAATTTTAAACCGGCTACAGAACTTGTGCAATGACTTAAATTTGTCTCGTTGAATTTTGTCCTGCTTCTTGTAAATATCATCTTGTACACTTGATAATTTTGAAAGAGTGGTCAAAATGCTATGATACTTTTTAATTTTGATTAATCCGCGTATATCTTGAACAATTTGGCCCACCACCACCATATCATTCAGTTCCAAAAGTTTATTTGATGTAGGTAATGTTACAATTTTGATAGAATTATCCAAATATAATGTACAATTATTCCTAAATTTATTATCCCCAATGACAACTACGTGAAATTTGTATCTAATTGGGAGCCGAAATTTATTAAAAAATGTGACAACTTCTTCATTTATCCAATTTAGATATAGTGGTTTATCGATTTTAAATTTTGTATTGTACACGAAAATATCCAGTAATTTTTGATCTTGAAATTTTACAAATTTGTTTGTGTTCTTTGTGGAAGAAATGCACTTGCAAATTTTTCCAAATGATCCATTTCCAAAAAGAGTTTGATTTTGTTGAATTTCTAGAAATATAATAATTTATTACTCTAGTAATTGAAACTATATAAAACTGACATTCTGTGGTAGCCGGTAAACCATGATTGTCCCACGAACATGTACAAAACTTAGAATTTTGAAACGATATTACAGGTTCATTATCGTTACACTTGAATTTTGGTTTTGTTGGTTTTTTTACTCCAAAACACAAGCAGAAAAGATTTATTAACTTATTCATTACGTAAAGTAGATTCAAGTCTACTATTTCATATAAAGTTTCCTAGGAAACTAACATTCATATTGGCTGTGTTTTTTCAACAATTCCTATTGTAATTGTGTCTTTTCTATGGTTACCGAATCGTGCTTAAGAACCGATAATGCAGTCCCTTAATGCTCCATTTATCACACGACTATTAATGTAACATGTTAGTTAATAGTAGTACTTGGTGTGGTTGGACCAAATCATGAAAATACATGATACTGTAAAGATCATTTAGATAATTACAGAACTGGTTTTCTACTTTTTAGAGCGATTTGCACAATAATGACATTTATAAGAAGCGCTCATTGTTACCCGATTTAAAATAACTGATTATTGAAACACGTTATGAAAAAAATTAGTTTCTTTTATTATTCAAAAACATTTATTAGTTTTAATCTTATAATAATACTATATAATTACGGGCATTATAAACATATAGTGCACAAAACTATATTATTATTGCGCAAAACATTATTTATTATTATTTTAATTATTTTTTTTAATACTGTACTGATGAACTGTCTAAAAGTTGTTTTGTAATCCTAATCTTCGGCATACATGCATTTGCCCAAACTTGTTTTCATATTTTAGATTGGTTTTAAATCGTTGCTTTTTAATGCTTTTGATAATAATCATAAACCACGGATTGTAATTTATGCAAAGACGGTTTCTTGTATTTCCTCCTCAATGATAACTTCTTACTGCCATAGCATAATTAGAATTAATATTTTGTTCGAGATATCCCCATTCTCTCTGAATTGCTTGTCGCACCAGTAAATTGTTTCTGAAACGTTTTCGCACTGTGCGATACGCCTTTTTAGTTCATCCCAGATATGCTCTAAAGAATTTACGTCCGGATAGTGAGCTGGCCAATCTATCCTATTCCTATTCCAACTTCATCTACGTATTCTTTAACAATATTAGCGATGTGAGGTCGAGTCTGGACTTATATATGGAGTGCAGAGCATGGCATGATCTTCTAAACAATCCGTTGTATATCTTTGAGCAGTTATTATATATATATATATATATATATATATATATATATATATATATATATATATATATATATATATATATATATATATTAGGGTGGGTCGAAAAAATCCAAAAATGTCGGCTGGGCTCTAAAATGAAAGTTTTTAATGTAAAAACATGCGGAACACAGAAAATACTGTAAAAAAAAATTTTTAGAGGGCGCGCGAGGCCCTCAAAAATGCCATTTTTAGCACTTTTTTCAGTTTTAAGGCTGTATCTCTGAAAGAATACGTCAGAAATGGCTGATTTTTCAGTATGTTGTGCCCAGAACCATAGTCTTACAACTTCATCACTTGGGAAAGCTATCTAGACAATATGGGCTGAAATATTTTTAACTTAAAATACACTTTTTTCGCCATGTTTTATGTTTTCGACAATATAACGTATTTCAAGCTAATAAGTTGCTATTTTTCTGAGTCAAAAATGAAAGTTTTCGGTCTAAAAACATGCGGAAGATCAAAAAAACAAAATTTTTAGAGGGCGCGCGAGACCCTCAAAAATGCCATTTTAGACTATTACCATATTATTTCGTTATTATGCTGTTGTGTAAATGGGAAAGATCAAGTGCATTTCGGTACGGTCAAATAGTAATATTAAGTAGGATAAAGGTCAGCATATTTTTTAAAAATTTATTTGGAACCATTTTAGGGGGCGACGCGGTTAAAATTCGACCTGACGCCTTTTAAGGTCCATCCTAATATATACATATAAATTTTATTGAGGTCATTATAATATTTCATCATATTGTATGAGAAGTATGTACTATTATATCATATAAACAACTCTTTCCCACAGAAATAAGAGTGGATAAGAAAAGTTACAAATGTATGTTATATGTATCCCTAGCCAGTTCTAGCTGGGCTCTTTGACTTGTTACACTACAAGTGTTTAATAATTATTATTTTTTAACTAAGTGTAATTATTGAATGAGATAATTTATATATAGTTAATAGTTTACATTAACAGTCAATTGATAAATAGGGCATAAATGAAATATAGTATCAGTTCTTAAAAACGATTCCGCAACCATGAAAAACGCACAATTACAATTTAAATTGTTTAACAAACACTATCAATATTAATTGTAGTTTCCTAGGATACTAAGTTATTTTTAATAAAATGTGTAATTTTATTAAGTTTATACGATCTTGTTTTGGACGGAAAAAAGAAAAGAAACCTAAATTCCATTGTGATAATAATGACGTTGAATTATCTCTCCAAAATTCAAAGTATTACACATGTTCATGGGAAAGTCACGGCGTACCGGCTACCGAAGACCGTAAGTCATATATAATATCACATATTTGAACAAATAAACTATCTCTGATTTATCACTATTAATAATATCGTTATTATCTTCCTAGAAATTAAACAGGAACAAGTTACTTTAAAGGACGGGTCATTTGGCAAAATTTGTGGGTGCTCTACTTTCTATAATAACGGGAATACGTTTGGAATAATTCAAGAAACTAAATTAGTTGATATTTTTATCTACAACATGAAGCTTTGGATACCAAAACCACTCTATCAAAATTGGCTGAATGAAGAAATAACACCATTTTTCAATCAATTTCGGCTTCCAGGCAAGTTTAAATTTCATGTGATTCTTCTCGTGGATTATAAATTTAAAAGTGAATCTGGGATATATTCGAATCAATTTATCAAAATTGTAACCTTACAAAATTTTAATAATCTTTTGGAACCGAACGATATGGTGGTGGCGAGCAAAATTGTTAAAGTTATAAATGGAGTACTAAAAATTAAAAAGTATTATAACATTTTGACCGCTCTTTCAAAATCCTCAAGTATAGAAGATGAAAATATAAAAGAAGAAGAGAAAAAAGCAAAATTTAAGTGCATAAAATCATTTAACAACTTTTGTAGCCGGTTCAAAATTTTTCGTTATTTACATTTTTTTAAATAAAGTGCAAATTTGTATTTTTGTAATTATTTGTATTATTGTAGTCATTATATATATATATATATATATATATATATATATATATATATATATATATATATTAATAATATATTTAAAGAAAATTATTATTTTTAAAATACATATTATTTTAGTTACATATTTCTTATTTACTGAGTAAATGCAAACACTTTCATTCCGATCACATAGTCACATTTAGTTCAGTGAGGAATAGGGGCGATTATTCGGGCAATCCCTCTTGCAAACTTCCTGCTGCGTGCAAACAATTACTAATTAGACGTGAAATTAAGAGTTTCGAAATGGACAAATGCAGCTCTTTAGCGATGGATAATACAGTTACTGTTACGTTACTGTTACGTTCTACATGGCCAAACCATCTCAACTGACTTATACCTACTTTTCTAACTACATTCTTCTCAATTTCACAATCATCATACACCAATGTATTCCGGACACGATTTCGTCTGGTGTAACCACACACACCCCGCAAATACCTCATTCCCACAGTAGTTATACGACGTTCATGTTTCTTCATCCACACCCAATATTCACTATCACTTATCAATGAAGGCACTAAAACACCATTACACACACTCAATCGAGCATCTCTGGATACATTCACATTTCGAGCAAAGGTTCCCAGAGCACCCAATACCTTGCATCCCGTAGATACTCTTCTTTCAATCTCACAATCAATACGTCTATCTCTCGAAATCATACTACCCAAATATAAAAACTCATTCACTTGACTCAATCTCACACCATTCACCGAAACATTACAGTCAGTCACCAAATCGCTCTTTTCAAACACTAACACTTTACATTTATCAACATTTAATAACAAATTTAAATCTTTTCCTACATCATTTATACTTAAAATCATTCGTTTCAATTGCTCTCCAAATTCACCCATAACAACATCATATGCATACGCTAACGCAGGCACAATACTACCACCAATATGTACACCAGCTACCCCATTCAATGCCGTTCGTGACAACACATCCATGTAGAAATTAAAGAGCCACGGAGACATCCCACAACCTTGTTTCACGCCAATATCTATACACAACCAATCACTCAATCTACCATTAACTCTCACCGCAGCCTCACTGCCTTCATACAACGCACGTATTGCCCCCAACAAATTACCATTAATACCGTACTGTAGAAGTACATTCTATAATGTCTCGTGATGAACACTATCATATGCTTTTTTAAGATTATTGTTCTGTATACAATTAAACTGTTCGCTTAAGTCTGTGATCGTTCCGATATTAAGTTAAGTTTCTAGTGTCACAATCAATAAAAATTACCAAAACTAAATTTACAATCATACTATTAGTATTTTCCATACTTAATTTTTGTGTGAAGAGAAAAGTAAAATATTATTTTGTGATAAAAACATTTCGGTTTGACGTTTAAGTAAATTCAGTGTCTTGTAGTCGTTTCGTTGCATATAAGACCCGTTGGTGCTCGTTTACATTGTTCTCAGTAAATTACTGAATCATTGTAACTGACTTAGTAGCGCCCAAATCGACGCAACCAATTTATCGTATCTATATTTTCAACATCTAAGATATAGGGGCAATAATGGAAAATAGTGATATAAACAATAAAGAACTATTACGATTACTAGAAGTGAAAATTGATACAGCAATTAAGAATATCAAGGAGAAATTCAAAGAGAATTATAATAATCTTATGAATAATATTTTCGACGAACTAGAAAAGGTAAAACTAGATTCTTACAATCTTCAAAAAGAAATCATTTTATTGCAACTTGAAAACTAAACAATCTCATATTTTTCGAATTGCTGAAGAACATAAGGAGAATCTTCTCGTAAAGGTAATCGAACTAATTAATAATACATTAGAAGTCAAGATTTCAGAGCATCGAATTGATCAAATACGTAGACTTGGCTAATTTCAAGAGAATAAAACACGTCCCGTCTGAATTAAATTTCTCAGTAATCATTTAAGAAACCGGGTGAAGTAAAATGCATTAAAATTAAATTGCTAAAACTTGCAGATGATCTAACTGTAGAAGAACGTGCTGTAAGGAATTAGCTTGGCGTGTTCAAACAGGAGGTTATCGAGAAGAGTCATTCTGTTATATATTTTAAACAAGGTCTAAAAATCGATAATGAAGTTTATTCTTTCCATGATCTCAAGAATAAAAAAACATGAAAACACACAAACGGAAAATGGTGACGAAACTCTCATTGATACAATTAATTTCAACACGATAACTCCCGCAATACTAGACATCACCCAAATGACAGCATCTTCAGCTACTACGAACGAAACTACCATCCAATTCTCGTCAATTTATAATAAAAATACGAAATATAATTTTCGGAAACACAGCAATAAGTAAACATACAATTTCTGATGTTTCAGTACCTACTTCAACCTATTCAAATGACCACAACTATCAATTAAAATTATTATATTTAAACATGCACAGATTAAGACATAAATATCTAGATTTTTAAATTGAAATTGGTTTTCTTAATTAACAACCGGAATTTATATGCATCTGCGAACACTGGATGAAGAAAGATGAAATCAATGTAGCAACTATTCCTAGATAGAAGGTTGCTTCTTCATTCTGCAAGAAAAATTATGAGCGTGGAGGTATATGTGTTTTTATTTATATTTAAAGATATAACTAATTACGATTTCTTGCTGGAAGAAAAAAATTTCGAATTTTCTTTGATAGAAACCATAAGCTTGAACAGGAATATCTGCATTATGGTTGTCTATAGAACACCAGATAGCGACTATACAGCGTTCATAAATAAATTTGAAGCATTATTACAAATTAGAGTTGTATCCACAGCAAAGAAAAACAATCTAAATAAACGCATAATAGAATCTGGCAAGAAACCTAAAACTGCTTGGCAAATTATAAAGCAAGAAACAGAGAAATACCACAAGAATGACGTATTAAGTATCCCTGGTAGTGCACCAGATGTGGCTAATAAATTAAATCTACATTTCCTTAGTACCGGCCAAACATCTCATTCTGATATTCATAGCACAAGTCTCAAGAAAACGTGTTCACTATCTTTTTTGTCCATCCTACTGATGAAGAAGAAATATTAAATATAATTAGCTTAACAAAGAATAGTTTGTCTTCTGGCATTGATAACTTACCATCAATTGTTATCAAAAAGAGTGCATCGCATATTGCTTCACATCTAGCAAAAATTTTCAATCAGTCCTTTCAACACGAGATTTTTCCGAACATGTATAAAAAATCAATTGTAACTCCAATTTTCAAGTCAGGAGGCAAAAAACTTGTTGGCAACTATAGACCAGTGTCCCTGCTATCTGATATTTCACAAATTCTAGAAAGATTGATGTACAACAGACTTCTTACATTTTTGCAAAAAGAAAACTTGATATCAGTTAGTCAGCATGGCTTCTTGAAATCTAAGTCAACCACTACCGCCATCAATACATATGTTCAAAATAGTCTTGACTATTTTGACTCAAATCATTGTGTGTTCGGTATATCAAGTGATCTGTCAAAAGCTTTTGACACGGTTAGTCATTCTATTTTATTAAATAATCTCGAAAATTATGGTGTACGCGGAGTAGTTCTATC
The DNA here is from genome assembly GCA_911728475.2 of Pterostichus madidus. NCBI lineage: Eukaryota > Metazoa > Arthropoda > Insecta > Coleoptera > Carabidae > Pterostichus > Pterostichus madidus. The sequence goes on along the minus strand of OU452317.1, from coordinate 24,250,884 downwards.
GTGGTTCACAACCTATTTGGCGGATAGAGAACAGGCAGTGACAATCAATACGCAAGGCTCTGTCTTGGGCCCTCTGTTGTTCTTAGTATACATTAATGATCTACCAGACTTTGTTAGTAATACTGAGTGCGTTTTGTATGCAGACGATGCTTATTTTCTTGTGTGTAGGGAAAATACCACAACAGCCGAAACAGAAGTGTCTACAGTCCTCAATAAATTAAATCAATGGTCTTCTTTGAATAAACTAAATTTAAATCTCAACAAAACCAATTTTATACAATTTTCGCTCGCTTCCGCTAATCGCGTTAATATTACAACTGACCATGATCGTGTTATTCAAGTAGACACTATTAAGTGCCTGGGTTTGCTAATTGATAGTGATTTAAAGTGGTACAACAACGCAAAATTAATGATTCAAAAATTCAATAAAGCATGTTACTGTCTCCGAATATTAAAACCAAGAATAGACACTAAAACTCTAAAAATGGTGTATTATGGTTATTTTTTTCAGTATTAACCTATGGTATGATTATATGGGGTTCACATTCAGTTCTACAGGATGTATTTGTAACACAGAAGCGAGCCATTCGAATAATACTTGACGTTAGTCCTAGAACCACTTGCAGGGGAAGGTTTAGAAGTTTAAACATTTTAACAGTACTATGTTTTTACCTACTGGAATTAGTTAAATATGATATTAGTAACCGGAATAGATTTGATATGGTCTCGAATGGCTACTGTACTCGATAAACAAATATTATAATTAACACTCCACGTCAAAAATCATCCGCCTATGAAAAAAGTACCAAATACATGGCTATCAAAGTTTTCAATAGCTTGCCGTCAACTTTAAAACGTATGAGTAATACTAAATGTACAAATTTGCTCAAAATTACATTAATTCAAAAAGAATATTACTATCTCGATGACTTTTTTAATAATTTTAACTCTGGTACATTCTTATAAATTGTGATAATAATTCGGAGATTCTTTATCAAATAATGTTTATGCAACTACATTTTAATCTGCAAATAAGAATTATTAATACTGTTATCATTGTGTTGTTATTATTGTATTTATTGTTATTATTATTGTATTATTTCAAATAATTATTTCGGCTCGTCAATTGTCTATGACTTAATAACTTTAAATGAATGATTTATATTTTGTTTAATTTTTCATATTTGTTTTAGTTTAATTAAGTGCAATTTTTTTATGTCTAAGGTGGATTTGAAAACCAGCCTGTGCTGAAATGCAACCTATTAAGCTTGTATACCATGTATACATATCTTGTTTTTGATAAATAAATATTATTATTATTATTATTAAAAAAACATTGCAGCTTAAAAAGTTTAAGACGAACCTGCGTTGTTGTGTGGGCCGCTAAGCGCATGTTTACATTTTCTATATATTTTTTTTAATTACAAAAATTAGAGTTTGTTTTGGTTAGTGTATTGTTGTTGGTACATAATTACTGTTTCAAAAATATAATAAAATCCTACTTGATATATTGTTAACAAAAAATGTATTAACTAGGTGATGCTGAGGTGTGGGTACGTTTTAATTTGAATGAATATACGAATTTTTTAATATATAAATTCATGACAAAAACATTGAAGCTTAAAAGGTTTTTAGACGAACCTAATTTAATGGTTCAGTACACACAGCGCAGTGCATTTCCCTTATATTATGATAGCTAATTACTAGCTCATGATGCTTATACGATGTTCGCTGACTAAAACTAATAATGCATTTCGTTTAAGCTATAAAATTTTTTATTACAACTTGCATAATTATGTTGATAACATCCGCTAACAGCTCTGCACACTCGTCACACAAATTACCTATATTTATCGAATTCGCACCATTGTGTAATAATAAAGTTACTTTACACCCTCAACAAAAAATGCAAAAATTTTCCATAATTTGTTCAATTTACAAATGTGTCAAACAACTTTTGAGATGTTTAGCTCAAAAATAAATACTTGTATAAAATAAGTGAATATGTGGTACAATTTGTTTAATTAAAAAACTTACTAAGGGATACATACGAGCGCATTATTACTTCTACCTATGCAAACGCGAATAAACTGTCCTTTTTTGCGCCCAACAAACAAAATATATATATATATATATATATATATATATATATATATATATATATATATATATATATATATATATATATATATATATATATATATATATATTGGATTTATTTATATTTTTCATGAGTAAAAATCAGTTGTTTTCAAACTTTTCAAAGCTTGGGTAGGAAAAAGAAATCTTTCTCGACCTCTTTACTTTTTATGTGATCAAAATTGCAGTTTGTAAAAGGCTAATTTAATAATGTGCATTACAAAAATAAACCCACAAATTTAGAAATTAGTAAAGGAAAAACTTCTCATTACGAGCTTTAATATGGTTTCTTGGAAAACTTAAAAAAAAAATTAATGGCCAGTTGCATCGTTGTTGCTTAAATTTTAATTCTTCTTTAAATGAACAAGATCTTATCGACTTGAACTATTAAATGAGTAATTTCACATTGCTGTCATACATTTGACTAGAAATTTTTCATGTAAATAATTTCAGTGAACGCAGTGCAACACTGGATGAATATTTAAATACATGTTTTCAAAATTTCTAAATAGCATCCGGCGACTTACTCTTTGAAAACGATTGGTGTAAACCAACTGATATTTCTTCATCTCTAAAATCAATTTGATCTAAAAATTTTATAGATAAGTTGTATATTATTTGAACAATACAAATTTTAACGCACTATTGTTCGTATAAAGTAGAGGTGTGTAGTTCGTGAACGAACTAGTTCATATGAACTATTCCTTATAGTGAACGACACGAACTAGTTTATGAGTTTATTAAAGACTAGTGCGAACTATTCGGATATGATTCACCACCACGGCGGCACGGCCGCTGCGGTCGAATCGAAAGCGGTGAGTGGAACAAGTGAACGAGTGAACGAGACTAATTATTAGAGGAGCTTACTTCATACTTCGTTCGTTCGTGATATTTGCTTTGATTTTTAATTTATTTAAAAATACAACTTTAAAAAACCAATTTTGTCTTTTATTTTTTTCTTCTTTCATACTTGCAGTCAAATTATACTAGAACCAGATCATAAAAGTTCACTTGTTCTCGCTCGTGAATCACAATGCAATACGATTTCCGTTCATCATAGTCTTAAAAATTTCGTGAACGAAAGTGAACTAATGAACTAGTTCAGTGAACTAATGTTTTTGGTGAACGATAACGAATGAACTAGTACACTCAAATGAATTCCCATCTCTAGTATAAAGTACTATTTTTTTTTGACGACGTCTTCATAATTCTCATCAATAATTCGATGTAATATATTTTGATATATGATTAACTTCGTATGATCTTTAATGTAATATATTTACCATTATTATTGTAATATTTATTATTCGTAACATGCGGCAATATTATACTGTATTAAATTACTTGAATTCAAAGAGGATGAAAGAACAATATTATATCGTCCGCTAACAAATACATTAGGTTAATATCAGGATAAGTTAGTATATAAGTAAATAGGGTTGCGGGCAAGCGCACAAGCGCTTTTGCAATTCTTTTCGGTCTGTTGAGCAGTATGGAAATATCCACATGTAAAATATATTGTATTTTAAATACTACTATGTATATTTTTTTATGAAACGAAATGTTATGTATTTCTATAACTGATCTCAATAAATATCAATATCAATTAATATTTAACAATTTTATAGTAATTTTTATTTTGTTTTGTTTTTATTTTTAATGTATATTTTCTTATTCGTTATGATTTTAATAAAATTTTATTAGTAGTCTTTATACGATATACCCTTTATAATTTAAAATAGTTTGTTGTTGGAAAACCGAATTTTTCTTTGTCAAGAATGGCGGTTTTTAAAACATAGTCCCGGGCGGCAAAAATGTGTTAGGCGGCACTGATAAGTAATAATATTAAATAATTGCTATATAACTTCAGCTTTTATCTATCACAAAACAATTTTATATATATATATATATAAGTTACAGTGCTCCACTCATCACCAAACTGCTGATACAGACATTTCCCCCGAACGTGACATTATGATATGTAGAGTTCTTTAGTATGTAGCAATGACATGTAACCTCAGTTCAGATTCAGACTTAGAAGTAGAAACACATGTAAATGTTATAACTTAGTAAAAGTCAAAATAAATAGTTTTTAAAAACTAAATTGGTGTTTCGAGAAAGTTAAGTGGCGCAGTCGGTAGGATTGCCAGTACAAATTAACGAATATAATTTGGTTCACATTTGTGATTAAATTGGCAATCGATCAAGAAAAAATTCAAAAACTTCTCCGATCAACACCAGCCAGAGAGCAACTCAGAGCACATCAGAAGCCGAGATTCGACATCCGTAACCATCTGAACGAACATCAGAGAACTTCCGTCGTAATCTTCAACCCCGTGGACGACTTCAGGGCACATGAAGCGGACACTATTATTTCTGTAAGTCATACATGTCATTTAGAGAAAATATTCTCATTCATTCTGATACAAGCTCAAATACAGAATCTGAACCAGATCTTGACGATCTAATTGAAATTAATTTAAGTAATACAAATTTCATTTTACGACAATCGCAATTAAGAATGGCTACTTTAAAGAAAGAATACCTTGATATGCTGCCGGAATTCCACGGCGAGCGCGAATTACTCCCTCGTTTTATTGATATTTGTGAAAAACTTGTAAACAAATTTTATATTACCACCGACACAACAGATTTTCAAAACGAGTACTTAATGAATAGTATACTAACAAAAATTAAGGGCGAAGCCGCTGTTAATATTGCAAGTTGTACGGTCAAAACATGGGAGGAATTTAAAAAGGCATTATTAAACGCGTTTGCGGATAAACGCGATTGGTTTACATTAAATATTGAAATTACCGAACTTAAACAATATCCAAATGAAAATGTTTTTGAATTTTACGGAAGATTGCAGCACATTCTAAATCTGCAAATATCTTATATATCCACTCATGCTACAGCCGACGCAGCTCTTGTCATGAATGATTACTTTCAAAATTATGCTCTACGCATATTTCTACGTGGTTTAAAGGAACCTATCGGTCAACTCATGAGAGCCAAAAATCCTTCTGATTTAAATGTGGCGTTAGGAATGTTAGCGAACGACTTTCAATTCGAACACGTCTCCAAACCATCTAAGAGCATTAACTCGAATAATTTTAAACCAAATCACAAACCACCTGCACACAACACAAAGCATTACTCTCCTAGACCAACATATTATAATACGAATCCTTTCCCTAATTATTATTATAATCAACCTAACAGAGCTCCAATACGTCCTAATAATCAATCAACAACTATACCCCAAAATAATGTGCCACACAATAACCAAGGCCCATCTACCAGTCAAAACTATCCAAAACCCACTCCAATGAGTATTTCTACTCGAAACACTCAACAATATCGTCCCAGACCGAACCCGTTTTACCAGAGACAAAATCAATGCGGGCAAAACCCCCTTCGGACGAAATCTACACAACTACAATTTCACAACAGAAGAATTATTTAATATTGAAGACACAGAACCAGTTAATAATTTGGAAACTTATAATTTTAACGAACAAGAACAAGTCACAGATCAAAATTTAGTAAATGACAACAATAACATTCCTGATCAAACCGATAACTGTTTTTTAGGAGAAACAGCCTCGAGTCTCGATCCTTCCCTACATTCGAATTATTAAATCTGACTAACCACCAAAGTAAACTTCCCTTCATCATTACCCCCGAGAATAATCTAAAAATTCTCATCGACACTGGAAGTACAAAATCTTTTATCAAACCAGACATAGCATACAAATATTACAAGACTTTCATCCGTCACGACCCGTTTCAAATTACTACCGCTCACGGCACGTCTACTGAGGTTCATAGCACAAGAGTTCCTATTTCAAAAATATTTAATAACAAAGATAAGAAATTGTCACATCTTAAATACCATCTCTTTAATTTCCACGAACAATTCGATTTACTTTTAGGCATGGATAATTTAAAAATCTTAAAAATTTTGATTGATACTCATAATGATTTAATTATAACACCAAATGCAAAAATTAAAATACAATATCATGAATTTTTAAATAATTATAATACAAATAATATAACAACTATAAATAAAAACGTTATAGAACCAAATTCTGAAAAGATTATTAAAATTAAAGTAGATATTAAACAAGGAACTGTATTAATACCCCAAATTAAAACTGAACATTTGAGAATACCAGAGTGCATTACGGTCGCAGATAACTATCACGCATTATGTTCAATTATTAACATATCTGACCAGGAAATAAATTATAACCTTTTAAAACCAATTATAGCGGAAAAAATTGATAATTATGAAATTTATAGCAGTCCAAATCTAAATATTACACACGTTGAGAAAACTCACTTCGATTTTTCTAAAATAAGAACCGCTCATATGAACTCCGAAGAACAAAATCAGTAATCAGTAATCAGTAATCAGTATATTTCCTTGTTAGAAGATACAAACACTTCGTACAAGTGAGGTTGGTTGTCTACAATTACAAATTTGAATTATGTGTAAGAACAATAAGAAGTTTAAGAGTACAGTACATAAGTAAAATTAGTAAGTTTACAAGTGATTTAATATTAAGTCTAAATTCACATTATCTATTTTTTATTACATACAATAATAATATGGCACATTTTTAATAAACAAGTTTGTGAAACACATTTTTATATATACATATATATATACTACCAAAAAAAAACAAACATCGTAGAAAATAGTTGTTAGTTTAAAGACAGATTTAAGTTTAGTACAAAAGCGAAGTTGATCATATTAGAGATATTTAATTTTACATTCTTATTGCATGGAAGCTCTACTCATTAAAACAGAAACTTCTAAGTTTAAGTGCATTTACGGTGAAATAGTAAATGTTATTTATTTTTTGTACATTCAATTCTTCAAAGAGAACGAACAATCGTTGTTCAGAGGTAATAGTTTTTATGTAATCTGACAAATAATATTCTCTGACTGGGCTGTATATTGGGCACTTAATGAAAAAGTGATACAAATGTGCCATGTTTCGCACAAACAGATAATATCTCCACTTAGCATTCTGGATTCAGTGTCTTCATCTATATTGAATAAGTTATTTAAGCCATTTACATTCCAGAATACTATGCTTAAATTTGCATTACTAATAAAAGTGTTACTTAGCTTAGGTGAAATTACCGCTGTATTTCCGTCATGGATTGCCTCTATGCCAGAATTTTCGTTATTCAAATTAGATACTGTGCTTGAATGCCCTTTATTTTTTGAATCTGATAGTGTGGAGCTGGACGTTTCTTTGTGTTGGAACGCCTGTGCTAACGCCGGTGTCATATTGATACTTGGAACAGGCTGGGTTGCGGAAAAGGAAAAGTTCTTCTTGTGAATTAATTTTCTTTTGAAGCATTAGATTATCATTGCTAGAGGGCTTCTTTGCTTGTGGTGGTTTAGTCGGTGTGTCTTGTGAAGGTGGTCTAGGTCGCTTACTGCCGTTTTTATCTTCTATGATGTGCAGTTTATTGTTTACAATTTTTACGTTTTTGCCTTCTTGTCTCTTGCTTTTTGCTTGTTGGAGTAAATCCTTTCGGATTGCCCAATCACTCGCTGTTAAGTCTTCATTAATATATGTTTTTGTACCTTGTAGCCTTGATCTGCTTGCTAATATCATGTTTTTAATATTGATTGACATTAAAGAAACCAATATTGGACGTATTTTTGGTGAAGATGGCCGGCCAAGGCGGTAAATTTCCTCGATGTCAGTGGACTTCACTGGCACACCAAGCGAATTATTAAAGAGACTTAAGATGTTTATCACCAGTTCCTCTTTGTTGTTTTCTTCTTCATTCTTGCCATGTATTATGATATTCTTTCGTTTAATTGCTTTTTGGAGTTGGTTGATAATCCGATTTTGTGAGGTTATCTTTTCTTCAAGCGTTTGAATATTGTCACTGTTAGATTGTATTGCAGATTGAAATTTAATGACATTTGCATTGATTTCATCTAATAGTTGTATTTTAGATAAAATCTTATCCATTTTAGCTAGTAATGACATTTCGTCTGCCATGTGGTTGAGAATGAGGTTATGTGCTCAAGAATTAAACAAATATTTTTGCTCTGTACTGGAAAATTAGCACTGTATGGTTATATAGGCACTTCAAATATAGTATTATGTTTAACTATGATTATTCTAATTTTAAAGATTGTTTGATTTATTTATCGAGATTGAAGACGTCTTTCTCTAATAACACAATGTTGCCAAGAACAAAATGCATTGTTAAATTTACTCAAGGATTATCCCGATATTTTTTATTCTGACGATCAAAAATTGACATTCACTAACCAAATTAAACACACCATTAAAACTCAAGACGAAATTCCAGTTTATACTAAATCATATAGATACCCCAACGTACATAGGGAAGAAGTTAGATATCAAGTAAATAAAATGTTAGAACAAAATATTATTAAGGTTAAATGAAACCCATGCGCGCGAAGTTCAAAATGAATATAAAAGATTTAATTTTTTTATTGAATACTGTTTAATGTTACAAGCTATCTATGTATATATAAATAAGAAGATACTACTTTTCAATGCAAATAAATTTATTTTTTAAATATTTGCATTCATTTATACACCCAAAAATATATTTTAAACATTATTTTAACTGTAATTTAAGTACTAAACGTGTTTTTTTATTAAAATTTACAATAAATATTACCAATAATATTATCTATAATATATGTGAAAATAAAAGAAATTAAACTTCGAGAACTATTTTTAAAATGCAAAAAACCTACTTTATCCATACATTTTAATTTTTTTCTTCTATACTAGACGTGTTTTTTCAATTAAACTTTAATGCCTTGTGGGGAGTCATATTACATATAACATATTTTAAAAAATCCAAAAATGAACTTCGAGATCATAGTTAAAAAAAATAAAATATATTTTAAACATTATTTTAACTGTAATTTAAGTACTAAACGTGTTTTTTTATTAAAATTTACAATAAATATTACCAATAATATTATCTATAATATATGTGAAAATAAAAAAAATTAAACTTCGAGAACTATTTTTAAAATGCAAAAAACCTACTTTTTCCATACATTTTAATTTTTTTCTTCTATACTAGACGTGTTTTTTCAATTAAACTTTAATGTCTTGTGGGGAGTAATATTACATATAACATATTTAAAAAAATCCAAAAATGAACTCCGAGAACATAGTTAAAAAAAATTAAATATTTTGTTTTATTTTTTTTTGCAAGTGTGTAAAGTTTATTTTTTGAAACGTAATAAGTATTATATACTGTACATATTTATACATTCTACCTATAAATTTGAAGAAGATTTCGTGTTTTATATAGAAGATATTCACAATTATAACAACTGGAATAAATATTTATGCCGTAAGATAGTTTGTGTAAGCAAGTGGCGCTGAGTAGATATAGCGGCGAAAAGATAAACTATAGTGATGTCGGTCGAAATAGAAGAACATCAAGCGGTTCGCAAACCAACGCGGTGGCGATGGCGGTGGCGGTGGCGGCTAAGGTGGCGAACTCATCGACGCACACTGATGCGGTTTGTTTGAGGAGAACGCCTGTAGTATTGCGCTAAAATATTTGCAGTGCAATGGACGTTGGACGGGAAATGGAAAAAGAAGAAATGCTATTATACATTGGACGAATAAGAAGGAAAACGGAAGAAATTTAGAGATTTTGTCTTATAATCTATCTTTTTTTCCACAATTCGGATTTGCTAAATCATATAATACATATTTATGTATCAAGAGTGAATATAGTTTCTACCAGTGGTGAAGTTAGCGTTTCTGACCCTGAGCATGTTATTAATCAGAAATGCTTATTTCACCATTGGTTTTTTGCACAGCAAAGAATATTTAATTTTATATCCAAAATATTAAACAGGTACATTTATATGTCAAACATTTTGCAAAATCAAGTATTTATAAGAAACAAAAATTATCATGTATTTAGAGGAAATTATTTTATTATGACCCTAGGGCAATAAACAAGTGTTTAGGTCTGCTTTCTAGGGCTAAAACATTAATTTCGGCTCGGTTGTGCATAAAATATCATATGAATACAATAATTCAATATTTTTTTCTGTTTCACTGCTTGTGTGCGTACTTGCATTGTCTTATATAGGTACCATCTGATCGCTACCGCCACCGCTATTCCCACCGCGTTCGTTTGCGATCTGCTTCGGTTCATGTGGTATATCACTTTAGGTTTTATTTAGAGTGCCTACAATGAGAGCGATGACATACGGTTACGACCGCCATATTTGTTCCAATTTAACATGGATTGTATACAGGCAAAACACGAAAATATTATCTTACGAACATATTACAACTAGCGCAGCACAACGGTAGTTATTTGTTATTTTCTAATTATTTATAATCAAAATAAAATTGAATATTTTTGACAGTGACAGTTTTATTTCATAATTTAAATCAAAGATGCAATGTTTTCTCAGGTCGAAAAGTTGTTACTTTCTGGTCGGTTGGAAAGTAAAAGTCAACAATAGCTAACTACAAGTGAGGATCCGACAAAACTTGGATCCGAGTACCCGGATATCAAAATATCCGGATCCTCGGATATCCGATGTTCGGATCTTAAAAGCGAGTATCCGTAAATTTAATTCGGATTTGGAACCGGGTCCGGATTCGGGTCCGGACCTTGACTTGGATCCGGATTCGTTGTTTTGCTTACGGATCCGGATCCAAATTTTAATTCTGGATCTGATTGTTCATTTCGAATGTAAAGGCAAACATTTGGAACTGAGTTCAAATTCAAACCATTGAAGTGCGTCTGTTTATCTTTACAGCGGTCTGTAAACAGTAATAAATTTTATAATACCCCTCTAAAATAGCCAGGTAGTTTGTACATATGTAAAGAAGATTGGAATTTATACTTTCACACAGTTCTATTTAGTAAATTAAATGAAATAGTGAATGAACATAAAATTATGAACTAGGTATTTCGCATGTAAAGAAAAGCAGGAGGATACTTCTTTGAATATTGAAAATTCTGCTGTTCTAAGATTTTATACCATTCATTAGAACAAATACTTCAAAGCAAAAAGGGATTAAGGTGAAATTTGAGAAATAATGGCTTTAGGTTCATTGCAGGTAGCGAACACATATTTATTCACATGGTTTCAATATATACGTGTCTAAATTGCCATACGATAAATAAATAAATAATATATTTTTTTTAAATGATTTATTATACAAAATTTACAAAATTAATATTTCATATATAAGTTTGTATTTATTTAACCTGAACCTTTTACTACATTTTGTTATTTAATTGTATTTTGTCATAATAGTAATAAATAAATATGTAAATATAATTTTTATGTGATACATTTATTTCATAATAACATTACTTTTCAAACTAGTGGAACCGAGGAATTTCAAACTGCCAACCAATGCTATTAAAAATTAATTAAATAAATGTACAACAAGATTCTTAAAATTACAAACAATATTATAATTAAAAACAAAGTATAATTATTTTTGCAAATAATAGTTTTTATAAATAAAATAATGTTTATATTTTGTTGCATAAAAGTTATTTATTATTTCATTATCTACAGCTTTTTTTTGCAACCTCTAAACTTCAGAGATATGAACAACCATCTTTGAAGTGAAAATTTTCCAACATTGGCATGGTTATATTAAATAAAATTTACCATTTTATGTATTTATTAATAATATATTACGCAATAACAAAATTGGCGATATTCAATTTAATAAGGTTCGCGCAGCTTCAAGCATCTTCTCCCACTACTATATTTCTCTGGTTTATGCCTGAGGAAGAAAGTTGTCGAGATTGCCAATAGGTGGCTATATTTCACATACACAGCTACCTTCTATATCAACTTATTTCAAACTCATTCATGGATCTGACTACAGCGCTCACCTCGAGCTAGAAACAAATTAAAGCTGGGTATCATTTAACCTTAAGCCTTCCAACTCCGCATGGTCCTCCCCAATTTGGGTTGTACCAAAAAAGATTGATGCATCCGGCAAGAGAAAATGGCGCATAGTCATAGACTACCGCAAATTAAACGAAAAGACCGTCGGTGACAAATACCCGTTACCCAACATTACTGATCTCTTAGACAAACTCGGACGTTGTCAATATTTCACTACTCTCGATTTGGCATCGGGATTCCATCAGATAGAAATGGACAGCCAAGACATACCCAAGACCGCATTTAATACTGAAGACGGGCACTACGAATTTCTACGTATGCCATTTGGACTTAAAAACGCACCAGCGACATTTCAACGAGTTATGGACAATATTTTACGCGGACTAACACACGACAAATGTCTCGTTTATCTCGATGACATAATTATCTTCAGCACTAGCCTTCAAGAACATTTGCATAATTTAAAATTAGTATTTGACAGACTGAGAAAATCTAATTTCAAAATTCAAGCTGATAAATCGGAATTTTTAAACAAGGAAGTAGCTTACCTCGGACACATCGTAACACCCGAAGGCGTGAAACCGAATCCGGATAAAATATCAGCAATTTTAAATTACCCTATTCCGAAAACTAGTAAACAAATTAAAGGCTTTTTAGGACTCCTAGGCTACTATCGCAAATTTATTAAAGACTTTGCAAAATTGACCAAACCCCTTACTAAGTGCTTAAAGAAGGACGCCATCATTGACATAAACAACCCTGAGTATAGACAATGCTTTGAACTTTGTAAAAATTTACTGACTAATGAACCGTTACTTCAATACCCAAATTTTGACAAGGAATTTATCTTGACGTGTGACGCAAGCAACGTAGCGATAGGTGCCGTGTTATCACAAGGCAGCCTTGGCAATGACCTGCCCGTAGCTTACGCTAGCAGAACACTAAACGAGACCGAGACAAACTATTCAACAATTGAAAAAGAACTGTTGGCCATCGTATGGGCCACCCAATACTTCAGACCGTACCTTTTCGGACGCAAATTTAAAATTTATACTGACCACAGACCATTACAGTGGTTAATGTCACTTAAACAATGTAGTCAAAAACTAATACGCTGGCGACTAAGACTAGAAGAATACGACTACGAAATAATATACAAAAAAGGCAAATTAAACACCAACGCCGATGCACTTAGCCGTATTCCACCAAAAGACGATAATAAAACCCAAAATTCACTCAAAAATTTGGATAATGAATCACCTGTAATTATATATCAAGATTATTTAAATAATAAAAATCAAAATTCTAAAAAGATAATTATAGAAGTCACAGGCGATTTATTCAATGCACCACTAGATTCTAGTTTAGCTCATTGTGTGAGCAAAGATTTAGAAATGTCATCTGGTATAGCAGAAAAATTCAAAATTAGATATAATAACGTTCATAAACTCAAAGCACAAAATCCGCAACTTTATAACCTAGTTTATCTAAAATATCGAGGCAGATATTTAATTTATTTAATTACAAAAGAAAGATACTTTAATAAACCTACTAAACAAGGACTATTTTACACATTATTAAAATTAAAAGAATTTTGTTTAAATCAAAAAATAAATAACTTGAGTATACCTAAAATAGCTTGCGGTACGAACAAATTAAATTGGAATGAAGTTAAAACAATGTTAGGATACATTTTTCAAAACACTGACATAATAATAACAGTTTTCAATCTCCCTGAAATTTCTCAAATTGAATTAAATATAAATGAATCAGATAATCTGGAACATTTGAACAAATATATGGAGAATTTTTATAAAAAATTAGAAAAGAATAAAGATAACAATAACGATGACGACACACAATCCCTTGCCGTTGAAGTAGGTGACGTACAATCCAGTGTGATAATCGACGATGACTCATCGAGCGAGAGTGATATCACAGTACACTCGAACAGAGAAAACCCTGTTATCGGAATGCCGATCGTAGAGTGCCCGGTTAATTACGGAAAGAATCAAATTATAGTACCAGAAATAGAATATAATCCTAAACCCCCTAAAATAATTAAATTATATAATCAAACAAAACAAAGAATTTTGGTTGAATTTTCAAAAAATAATTATAAAAATGAAATGATAAAGTTCCTTAAAGAATATATTGTTCCTAGAGTAAAATATCATATCGATTTTAAAGATGAATTATATGAAAAATTAAGTTTAATACTCCAGAATTATTTTAAAAATTCTGAAATAAATATTGTCAAATGCACACAGTACTTAACCGATGTCATCGAAGAAGAAGAAATCATACAAATAATAACTAACCACCATCATAGTAAAACTAATCATCGCGGAATTGATGAAACGGAAACACGCATAAAGCAACAATATTACTGGCCGAAATTAAGAAAGTCTATTCAAACATTTATTAACAGCTGTGAAATATGTCAATTAACTAAGTATGATAGACAACCACTAAAATTAAAATTTAACATCACACCCACAGCTATTAAACCTTTCCAAATTTTACATATCGACAGTATTACCCTAGAACATGCAAAATTTCTAACTATCGTAGATTCATTTTCGAAATATGCTCAAGCGTACAAATTAAATTCCGGTCAAGGAGTAGAAGTGGTTAATAACCTTATAAAATATTTCACACACCATTGTATACCAAAACAAATAATTTCGGACAACGGATTAGAATTTAAAAATTCTGTTGTAAAAGAACTATTACAATTACATAAAATCGACATTCATTTCATAAGTTCTCAGCACCCCGATTCTAACGGTATAATTGAACGTTTTCATTCTACCCTCATTGAACACATTAGATTATTTAATAATCAAAATGAATATAAAAATGAACCCATAGAATCCAAAGTAAATGACGCCCTTCTGGCATATAATAATACAATTCATTCCGTAACTAAACTTAAACCATGCGAAATCATTACCGGCCATTTAGATACAGAATCACCCTTTAACATTGACATAGATAAACAGCTTATAAATAATTATATAGAAAATCACAAAAATAAAACAAAATTACTTTATGGAACAATTAACGATAAATTGAAACAAAATAAAGAAAAAGTAATCGGTAAATTTAACGAAGTTAGAGAAAATCTACCCGATATATCTGATACAGTATATGTTAAAAATAAACAGAAACAGCAGAAAATAAAAAATAAATTCAAACGCGAAAAAATTACTAAATTAAATAAAACACTTAAAACCGGTAAAATCAAGGCCTCTCATGGCAACACAGTAGAAAAAATACATCTTTCTAATATAAAACGACCCCGACAAAAAACTTATAACTTTGAATCACTTCCAGGCTGTTCGCGCTGGGGCGAGGAACAATCATAAGAAATATAACAGAAAATCTCGGAATCCTTTCCATCAATCTCGGTGCCGCTAAGCTCGAAAAAACCACACACACATTCATACACTACTATAACCTCAAACCTCTCCTTGATCAGTACAACAGCTTAAACACACAATACGATACATTAAAATTAACAATATCTAACAACAATTAAATAATTATGATAAAATATTAGAGTTCATCCGAACTAACATAGACACAAAAATCACTAACATCGGACTACACGCTAATTACAGAAATAAACGTGGCCTCATAGACGGATTGGGGACAATTTTTAAATCCATAACCGGAAATTTAGATGCCGAAGACGGAAAAAAATATAATGATATGTTAGCTCATATGCAAGAGAACGAGCATGATTTAGAAAATCAAATTAAATTAGCGTACTCATTAAATCACCAAATTATTACAAATTTCAATAATACGATCCTCGATATTCAACATAATGAAGAAATATTAAAATCCAAAATTTTACAACTTTCAAAAATAATAAATAATATGCATTTTCAAGATATTCTTTATGCTAAAAATATTTACGACCAGTTAATTATATTATATAACTCGGTCCTCAATATCTTACAAGATGTTGAGAACTCTATTACTTTTTGTAAATTACGAACCCTACACCCGAGTATTATACACCCTCTTGAATTATTGTCAGAACTTAATAAAATTTCTAACTTTTATCATGCACAACTGCCATTTGAACCTAAACAAGAAAATTTACTCGCTTTTGAATCCTTATTAAAAATTAATTGCAAAGTAAAACCTACACAAATAATTTATTTTATTTCCACCCCAATCAACTTTGAAAAAAATTTCGAATTATATTATTTATATCCCATTCCAACAAAATGTGGTTCAGATTTTGTTACAATTATCCCAAATACAAAATATCTTTTAAAATCTGATAAAGAAATTATCCCTCTGAATGACATGTGTGTACGAGCAAAAATATTCCAATGTCCCAACAAATATCACGCCCATTTTCCTGCAAGCTGCGAAGAAGAAATATTCCAAGAGCAGACTTCAACCCACTGCCACTACACAAAAATAAACTTAATATAAAACCACGTTGAAGTCATTCCAGAACTCAACAAATACCTGTCCATCTTCCCCAAGGAAGAAAAAGTCGTAATCAAATGTCAAGACGAAACTAGCATCAAGCCGTTAGTAGGAATCTACTTCATAAATAATGAGGATAACTGTGAAATTTATTTCAAAAACCAAAAATTAGTATTTTCAAGTAAAATCCAAGGACGACCATTATTATTACCTAAATTAAATTTTAAAATCCA
Source organism: Pterostichus madidus (assembly GCA_911728475.2). Lineage (NCBI taxonomy): Eukaryota > Metazoa > Arthropoda > Insecta > Coleoptera > Carabidae > Pterostichus > Pterostichus madidus. Next base: position 24,234,114 of record OU452317.1, on the reverse strand, counting down.
ACCTCAACATATTACAAATTTCTCAATTAACCTAAATCCATTAAAACTTAATGATATTTCCTTTAACCCAATGGTCCCTATAAAAGAAGAATCCATCAATTTTCACATTCCCAGTATCTGGTCCGTATTACTATACATCATCATTGCGATGACCATCGGATATTTTGCTATAAAATGGCTAAGAAGACGAAGAGCCAAAAGATCCACTTCAAGGAAGACACCATCCGAAATCCAGACGGAAGACATTGAACTTCAACTCCCAGGAGGAGCTCAATTCTAGGAAGGGAGGAGTTACAGTGCTCCACTCATCACCAAACTGCTGATACAGACATTTCCACCGAACGTGACATTATGATATGTAGAGTTCTTTAGTATGTAGCAATGACATGTAACCTCAGTTCAGATTCAGACTTAGAAGTAGAAACACATGTAAATGTTATAACTTAGTAAAAGTCAAAATAAATAGTTTTTAAAAACTAAATTGGTGTTTCGAGAAAGTTAAGTTATATATACATATTTATATGTATATGGAACAATCCGCGTCAACCGGATCAGAGATACGACCAAAATTAGAAGCAACCAAACAAATCGACCAAGGGCTCATTTTAACGCCTAAAGCGTCTACTTTCAAATGCCGATTGCGTCTTTAAAAAATCAAATATGCCGGCCGAAAACCGGTGAAAAATTTACTGCACAAAAAAAAAACTTGTAAAAAAAAATTCGCTACCGATCGGGTTGTTTTTGGCTCAAATTGTAGCTGATAGACGCCCCTAAAAAGCTGGAGTGGTAGGTCGATAAAATCGTAAAAAAAATTTTTGGGACACGAAAAAATCAGAAAGAGTATCTAATTTTCTAATATAGGTAAGTGGCGAAATTAATAATTTTCATTATTTTGGGGTGTTTTGGCCATTTTTTGGACAAAGATTTTTTTAAACAAATTTTGAAGTTGAGAAAATACTTGGATATGTTATTTTATCATTTTGACGGCATTTTATTCCCTATCGAAAAATTGAAATATTTTCTCTTGTCAATTTTTTTTTATGAAGTTACCCTTCTTTAGCAAAAGTGGGTCGGAAAATAATTAATATTTGACGTCTATCAATTTTTTACTTTATAACAGGGCATCCTACGAAAAAAATGTATGTAACAAAAAATTATTCAGAGTCATCAAAGAATACGTGCGAATGTTTTCCGAATTTTTTAATCACAGCATTGCTCACTAGGAGTGGATTGGAGAGAGGAGAGATGCAATGCAACGATGAGCGCACGAGCGGCACGCAGCAGTCTTGTAAACGCAAGAATGAAATAAATAACTCATGTCATAAACACAGTAACACAAACATATTTCTGCTGTAGAGATTCGCGGGTTGCTCAATATGAAATGTTATAGGCCCAAATTCATAAATTTAAAAAAATTAATAGCCCAAAGTAGTCGCCTGTCGTCGATTGAAAATTATAGTCGCAAAAATATATTTTTAGTAGCCCAATTGGCGATAAATCGCCCAATCTGGCAACTCTGTATACTAATACAATTTAATTAATCGATTATCTCCCTACCAATTTAATCGAAAATCAATTATAATATTTCGATTAATCAAATGATCAATTAATTGATTAATTTATTTTCTTACCATCTCTAACGGCTAGTCAGTTCAGCTTTAACCATGGATGCATATCGCTCTTTATGAGCTCTTCAGTATGGTGCGATCAATTATCCAGCTAGACCAACTAGTGAACTGTTATATTGTTTAGATTGAACTGATGGATGTTAAGAATATCTAAACCGGTATCATGACATGAGAGCTACGGAGCACCATGTAGTGCCATCTACCGACAAAAATCGCAAACTGTTTGACAGCAATAAATAATACAACGACAAAATGTCAATTGCGATGTAGAACTGAGTTTTAATAAATAAGAAAAATAGGAAAAAAAAATTCAACAAAATAAATATAACGTACCCGTAGGGTAATCATGAATCCAATGAATCGAAAAAACCGGAAGAGATACATTTAAATTTGTATTTTTAAAGTTCACAGTAGGCTTTTTAAAATAATAATATAAATTTTATTTAGCAACCGTTCAGCCGAAGCTGATTTTACATGTAACTTTTACATTTATCAAATTATATAAAGATATACAGCAAGCATATAAAATAAAATTGAAAACTATACATTTTAGTATTTAGAAAACAGAAAATCATTCCAATTTCATGATCAAAGCAAATCGGTTAAATAGAAAACATAGAATTTGAGATAAAATAGTTTTTTAGATGTGTAGAAAATGATTTATTATTTAGCAACTTTAATTGTTTAGGTATTTGATTGTAGATGGAAGAACAATTGTAACTGAAACAACGCTCAAATAGAGCAGTACTATGAAAGGGAATGTGAATGTCAGTTGAATTTCTTAAATCTCGTTTGTGTAATGTAGTACGATGTGACAATTTACTGCATAAGTAAAAAGGAACATTAGACGACATGATTCGATGAATTAAGTAGGCAAAGTGATGAATTCAACGCTGATGCATATTTAACCAACCTAAGTCGTAAATCAGCGAGGAAAGAGATTCAAATCTTCTCCGGCTTAAAGCAAATCTAACACACATATTTTGTACTCTCTGTATTCGCTTTATATCGTAGGTTGATAAACATGGTCCATAAACAGTATTACGATAATTGAATACAGAGAGTACAAGAGAATCGGCTAAAATCAATTTGTTTTCTCGATAGAACAAAACGATTCATAAACAAATTTTTTAAAGCTAAATATGCCTTTTTAATTAAAAGTGTGACATATTTCGAAAATCTCAGCTCACTATCCATTATAAGACCCAAGTTTTTATATGAAGCTTTAATTTTTAATTTAATATTATTCAAGTGAATATTTATAATATTATTGTCCAGAAGATGTTGACGAATGTTTTTATTGCCAAACAGCATCACTGCAGACTTGCTCTCATTGATAAATAAACAATTGTTTTTAGCGTAATTTGATAAATTTGCTAAATCTTTATTGATTGCAGATATAGCAGTGTCATACTCTTCTGGAAGAAATGGAGCATAAATTTGCGTGTCATCTGCGTAAACATGCACATTGCATTTATGAACACATTAGCAGAGATCAAAAGTGTACAGAGAGAAAAACAAAGGGCCACAGATAGAACCTTGCGGTACACCTTTTAATATATTTAAACAATCAGAGATTCTATCATTGCTCACGACTTTTTGATAACGGTCAATAATATAACTTTCAACAAATTGCAAACTATGCTCGTCAAAACCAAGGAATTTTAATTTAGCTAAAAGTAGTTCATGTGAAATAGTGTCAAATGCACGACTTAGATCCAAAAGAACAAGAAGGACCATTTTTTTATTATCAATGTAACGGAAAATGTCATCAGTAATTTTTAACAGAGCCGTAGTTGTGCTAAAACCAGACCTGAATCCAGATTGTATGTCAGGAACAATTTTATGAGTATTAACATACTCTAAAATCTGATTGCAAACTGTTTTTTCAAGGATTTTAGAGAGGGTGGGAATAATACTAATAGGTCTGAGGTCACTAAGAGAAGAGGGATTTTTACATTTAGGAATTGGTTTTATATATGCTATTTTCCACATATCAGGGTAAGTTGATGACAAAATACATGAGTTTATTAGATGAGTAACTTGTGGTAAAAGAATTGCATTACCAGTTTAAGCATTTTCAAATTTATACCATCAACCCCCATTAAATTGGAACGAAGAGCTTGGAAAATTTTGAGGATATCTTCTTGTTCCACTATATGGAGGGAAAATTTATCTGTATTCGAGTCTAGAAAATTACTGCTATAAAACCACAGAGTTTCAGGGTCAGGGTGTGAAGTATAGGAGGATCCAGAGCAGTGAGAATTAAGAACACTTACATCAGAGATAATACTAGAAAGATCAGTACTGTTTTTAACGTGTAAACTAAATTCTTGAAAAATTTTCCATTAATTAGATGGATTTTGATTTATTTTAGATTCTAAATAAGACTTTTTTTCTAATCGAACAGATTTAGTTACAAGATTGTGCAAAGATTTATAATAGTCCCTGTGTGCCTGTGTTCTTGTTCTCTTAAAGTCAGCGAAAGCATTATTTCTGAACTTACTCATTATTTTAGTTATGTACATCAGTAATCCAAGGCATAGGAGTTGTCCGTACTACAATGCGCTTAATTGGCATATATAAGTCAAATATTTTGAGTAAATTTGTATTAAATATTGACAATTTATCACTGACATTCAAGCAGGTGTAAAAATAATGCCAGTCAACGGAGTTTAAACTATTGAAAAACGCTTCATAATTTGCATTTTTGAAATCACGAAAGAAAATAGTATCAATGAGCAAAATTTTTAGACTGGTCCGAAAGGAACTAAATTTTTATTGGTATGTCGCCTAAACAATACCTAACACACAAAAAAAAACATTTTAAAAGTAGGGTAATGGCTCAGTGGTATCGAGTCAGCTTGTGGATCCTGACAACCCTGGTTCAATTCCCACAGCCGACAAACAATTTTCACCAAATTAAAATTACCCCTGTGGCTCCTCTACTACTAACATCTTTTGAGGCCAGGATTTGACGGCTGGTAACCGCACTTCACGTACATCTTAACGAGATCTGCTTCGGCAGAATGCCACACCCAGTAATGAGTAAAAGGCGTGCTGATATATTCATTTTATTTATTTATTTAAAAAAATAATTGTTATTACCTTCTTAATAAATTAACACATCGATAGTTACAACTAACGGAAGGCTCCTTTTCGTGGAATAAGTCACCGCCCAGTAAAAGTAAATCTACTTCGTTACTGACAGCATTTTGCTAAATTTCTTCGAAGGTATTAAAAGTATCATCCCCTGAAAAACAATTTTAAATTGCCCGCCAAAACCTTCATCAATATATATATATATATATATATATATATATATATATATATATATATATATATATATATATATATATATACAGAGCTGGGCAAAATCACGAACAAAAGGAATTAAATCACAATTCACAAATCAAACAAATATTTTTTTGTGACAATTCACGATTCCACTTCATTTTCAAAGTGAATTAAGTCACAAATCAAATTGATTTGTGCTTTATTTATGTGAATTATAAAACACAAGCCTTTTTGTGAATTGAGGCTTGAGGCTTGGGGCTTGAGGCTTGGGGCTTGGGGCTTAAATCACATTTACAAGTACTAAATATTATCAATTTATTTATTAATAATATTAGGTGCATTATTATATGCCAAACATATGTGCACAACCGAATGAAAACAGATGTAAGTAGATACGAGATGTTGTTATTAAATAATGAGACTGACGCTGTTTTAACATTTTATTTTGATTTCATACCTATTTACTTATCACCTTCAATATACACCCCCTCCTCTATCCCTACAACGCTCCATGCGAATCTTCCATTGTTCGAAACAGTGCTGGAAGTCTTCTTCTGTCAGCTCCTTCAGAACGCGTGCCGATTTCTCTTTCAAAGTTCAAATCTTGTTGCTATAAGGCAAATTTCACCTTAGGAAACAGATAGAAGTCGCACGGTGCAAGATCCGGCGAATAAGGCGGATGGTTCAACACTGGAATGCTGTACTTGGCTAGAAACCTCTTGACATACATTGCGGAATAAGCCAACGCATTGTCTTGATGGAGAATCCATGACTTGTGCTCCCAAAATTCGGGTACTTTTTTCAATAAATTATAAGTTTTAGTAGCAGTTTTGCCAAGTTTCATGTAAAATTTTACAATTCGTTGCTCTAATGTTGCATTTAACATTTTTCCGGCAAAACAAAAAAAAAACTAATGAGAACGAAAACTACGACTATACGGATTTGTTTACAGAAACGAAAGGTACTGCATTCGAAATAGAAAGCTTCACGCTAAAAAAGATGATGGTCGCCGGCTTTTGGCGCATGCGCACTTTTTCTGTAGCAGCGTCAGTCTCGTTATTTAATAGCCACACTTCGTATGTTCAAAGGGTTCCTCAAAAAATATAATTAAATGAATGACATATGTTGGCATGTTTACATTAAATCTGTTTTAAATTGTATTGCATTATAACAGTTTAGCTTTTAAAACTACTATAGACGTCTTAAAAAATATGAATTTTCTTTGTAAAAGTTTACAAAATGGCTAGTAATTTGAAACAAAAGTTTTGTGTTACACAATCACGAATTAGTTCACAGATCACCGAAAACTATAGCCAGAAATGTGACATTTATACGTGCACCAGTATTGCTAATCTCAATAACAAAAATAATATACTGTTATATAATCCAAAAAGTAAAGAAACAGTTCAAAATTAAAAATTATTATTTATAACGCACGTATCGGTAATAAATTTTAAGTCCTTTCAACTGAATTAAGTCATTACAATTCAATTAAGCCCTTACAATTGAATTAAGCCCTTTCATTTGAATTAAGCCCTTTCAATTGAATTAAGCCCTTTCATTTGAATTAAGCCCTTTCAATTGAATTAAGGCCTTTCAATTGAATTAAGCCCTTTCATTTGAATTAAGCCCTTTCAATTGAATTAAGCCCTTTCAATTGAATTAAGCCCTTTCATTTGAATTAAGCCCTTTCAATTGAATTAAGGCCTTTCATTTGAATTAAGCCCAGAGAAATGATTTAAGCCTTTTTTTAGCTCTAAAACAATTCACAAGCCCAAATCAATTTCTTTAAAAGTCTTAAGTCACAAGCCTGATTTGCGAATTTTTAAAAAAGGCTGAATTCACTTGATTTAAATCAAGAAATATGATTTAAATCAATTTATAATTCCTTTTGATTTAAATCATGCCCAGCTCTATATATATATATATATATATATATATATATATATATATATATATATATATATATATATATATATATATATATATATATATATACCGGCCGAACTAGTATATATATATATATATATATATATAAAAATTACGACCCTCTTCAATTTGTCTGAGAATACATATACTTATTCATTTTCATCTAAAACTAAGTAGGAAATTCCATATTTGGCCCATTCTACCGTGTTTTCATTTTTATTCTATATATTCATATATGGCCTACCGCACGGAGGAGTATTCGAAAAAAAATACATTAATTCAAGAATCATTCCAATTAAAACAAGTGTATGATATTCTGAAAGAACTGACTTTAGGCTATTCATTTCAGCCAACGGAAGCGATTTTTAACATAACTGTGGGGAGTTATATGAGAAAATGTAAAAATACCTCTTTTTTCAAAAATTGATTTCTTAAATACGTCATCTCAGATTTTGCTAAAATCTTGCAAAATTGTAGCGGAAGAATCAAATTTTAATATATCAAAAATCCACGGTTTTGTTGAAATTGACGTAAATTAACATAAATACATTGTATTTTGTTCAATTTTAGCCATAAGCATCGTGATTTTACTTATTTTGGATATTTTTTAATTTTGAACATTTATACAGTTTCGCTTCTTTTTATATTTCGACATTCAAACTACGCATGCAACTTCAGTTATCTTCCACCGTCTATACAGCATACATGTGTTAGTAAATACACATATATCGCTGTTATTTAGCTCACAGTATGCCTGCAAAACCAGATGGAAATATAATTCTACCTCACACATGGTATTACACTTTTATGCGCATGTCCGTAATACTATTGGCTACCGATACTATAAATGAAAAACAAGGGAGTGAGTTCAAATTTAAATTTTTAAAAATTGACAGCTTTTCAAATTAATACGCTTTGTTTGAATTTATATTTAAATTTCGAAGTAAAATAATAAAAAGTGAGTAACAATTGTAAGTAATAATGTAATTATTCGTTAATTTACAATGAAGAATCAAATTTTAATATATCAGAAATCCATGGAATTGATTTTTGATTTAAGAAAAATATTTTTCCTACAACTGTGTGATTTCTTTTTTATTACGTAACTATTATTGCCTTGGGTACGGGTGGAAAGCAGACAAATGCAGACCAAGTGCGTTTCTGTAAGAGAAGAAATACTAGTGCGGAAAGTAATTCGTGTTTTACGCCACTGTCAAAAGAAAGTTTTATTGAGAGCGATTTAAATTTTGCGCCGAACGCGGAATTTCATATTTTAGCCACAGACACTCATGGAAGAAGAAGATGCAGTGAGCCAGCGCTAGTAAATATGCAGTAGTATTTATAAACATAACCTTAAATTGTAGTATATCTAATTTGTACATAATTAATGAAAAAAACCGAACAAAGTAAAATATATCGATAATGGTTTTATTTAAAGAGTAAGTGAAATACATAATATTTATTGTTTGTGTATATTAATAACACGTTGTTACAGTTGCTTATATTAACATAATGTGAAGGAGAAACTTTTGTACTGTCTAAAGAAACATTGATTTCTTCCGTACCTGTTAATATTATTAGAAGAGAAGAATTATATCTTGAAGAGTACATGTGGTTAGATTGCGCTGCGTTAAAAGTTTTTATTTGTTAATGCACAGTAGTTTTAAAAGCACGGTAATACTACCAAGTGAAGTGTAAAGTGTTAAGTCTATTTTCATCAGAAAATCAAAGCAGTAACGTTTGAGGTTCACTGGATAAGCAGATATTCAATCCAGTTCAGAAGCAAAATAAGTCATTTTTATAAATCTCTGTTTCTAACGGCAAGTAACTTGTCTCAGCAAAGTAAGTACAACTATTCAAATAAATCTTCAACATGTCAGGCTGCCGAATTTGGAACAAACCAACTGATCGCTACACTGATCTTCTGTTTTGCGCGGGATCTTGTAAAGGTGTATTTCATTTACAATGCAGTCAAATAAAATTAGATGAATATCATATAATGAGGCAGAATAAAACAATTAATAATTGGACATGTCCAGAATGCGTTAATCTACTTTCAACGCCTCAAAATATTTGTAATATCGACATGAATAGCAAATTAGACTCAATTATAAACAGTCAAAGTGACTTAAAAGCTTGTGTAAATGACATAAATTTAAAACTTGAGAAATTATTCGAAGAAAATAAATTTTACAAAGAAAAAATTAATAAGATAGAACAGAGATTAGAAAAACTTGAAACTAAAATCACGGATGTTTCGGTAAATGTATCATCTGATAATACTGTTTCTATTGATTATATGCATATTGAAATTTGTGATAGGATAAATCGTATGAATAATATTATTATTTACAATATTCAAGACTGCAATCAAACATTAGCACATACACCGAACGTGCATACCAAGGACTGTGAAAAATGGGATCTCGCCCAAGTAATTAATATTTTGAAAAACATACCCGCTGTCGAATTTAAAAATTATTGTATCTCTCGGCTTGGAAAATATAATGGTAAACCTAGACCGCTAAAAATTTCATTTCAAAATAGGTCTGATGCTATATGCGTTCTAAAAAATAAATACTCATTTAAACACTTAAAAGTATCTGTTAGTGCTGACAATACCATCCTACAACGGCAGAAAATGAACGAAGTCAAAATGCAACTCCTAGAACAAGGTGACACAAATAAAACAATTAAATTTATTCGTGGAGTTCCAACTATCGTTAAAAAAATTAGACCGGCGGAGATAGAAAACCAGAAGTAGCAATTAATACAAAACCAATAATTCACAATTTACTTTCAAAACATACAGGGTATTCGCAATAAGTTGAATGAACTGGAAATATTTATGAGCGAATTAAAAACGCTACCAGTTATATTATCTTTTAACGAACACTGGCTCAATAAACATGAAATCTGCACGATAAAACTTAACGGTTATAAATTAGCAACGTTTTCAGCAAGATCAAATATCGAACATGGCGGTACATGCATTTTTGTTCGTGAAGATGTTACTTTTAATAGTTTGGATAAATTTAACAATCTGTACTTAGAAAAAGTCTTCGAATTTTCAGTTATTAATTTAAATTATAAAAATGAATCTTTAACTTTTGCAACAGTCTACAGAACCCCGGATAGTGATCTAGAGCAATATTTTGAAAAAATGGAGAGCCTTCTATCATCACTATTTCGATTGAACTATACTAATATCATATTGTCAGCCGATACTAACATTAATTTACTCATTACTAGTCGAAACAATGTAAGACTTTTATCTCTACTAGAATCGTATAATTTAATACCGTACTTCTCAAATCCAACCCGAGTTACAAATACTAGTGCTACTTGTATTGATAATATTTTTGCACAAAAAAACGTTATATATAAGCCAAGAATCCTAAATACAGGATTGTCAGATCATTATGGATTATTTTGTTGTTTATCAAATAAAGAACTACCGCATCCAAACCAAAGTGCAATGAAGAGGTCCTTTTCTAATAATAATGTTATCAAATTTAATAATCTTTTGACAAGTATTGATTGGGAAATTTTGTCAAAACAAAAGACGCTAAATAATAAATTTGATTTATTTAATAATATAATATCAATGAATTTTAATAAAGCATTTCCTGTAAAAAAAGTTACTTACAATAAAACAAAACGTAATCGTTGGATCACGTCGGGTATTAAAAAGTCATGTAAACATAAGAGGTCATTGATTAATCAATTAAAATTAAATAACAATCCTGAACTGAAGTCATATGTCAAAAAATATTGCTCTACCTTAAAGAAAGTAATACATTCGGCGAAAAAAATGCACAATACAAAAGAAATCCAAAGATCTGAGAATAAAATTAAAACAGCATGGAATATAATAACAAACGAAGTAAATGTCTCGAAAAAATCTAAAACTCGAGAAAACATTATTTTAAAAGATAATGGCTTACTTATCACTGATCCTACTGATATAGCAGACCTATTTAATAATCAGTTTATAAATCAAGGCGTCAACCAAACATCACAAAATAATGCGACTTCAACTAGCCTGCCTATGACGCGTGCTGCGATGACAATGTATCTTTATCCAACATCTGAAGACGAAATATATCATCTCATATTCTCCTTCAAAAATACTTATTCTTCAGGATATGACGAAATATCATCTGTTCTATTAAAAAAGTGTGCAGTGAATTTAATAAAACCGTTGTGCTACCTTTTTAATTTATCATTAGCTGAAGGTGTATTTCCTGATATATTCAAATTAAGTATCGTGTCGCCCATATTTAAAAAAGGTGATTTCCAGTGTGCAGTCAATTATCGCCCCATATCGTTCTAGAAAAGCTGATGCATCAACGCCTATCATCATATATTGAAACTAACAACATCCTATCCGATTGTCAACATGGCTTCACCAAAAACAAATCCACCATCACAGCTGTATGTAATTATAGAAATTATATTCTAAATAGTTTAGATCACGGTAAACATGTAATGGGTCTTTCTTGTGATCTATCGAAGGCGTTCGATACCGTTAAACATGATCTTCTACTAAATGAATTAGAATACTACGGTATTAGAGGGATGTACAAACATGGTTTCAATCCTATTTACATAAGAGATCCCAAATAACCAAAATACCATACCTAAATTCTGATGGTGTTGTTGACAATTATTATTCCAGTGCTAATTATGTAATAACAGGCGTGCCTCAAGGTTCAGTCTTAGGTCCCTTATTATTTCTTTTGTATGTAAATGATATTTGCTGGAATATTACTTCCGCAAAATGTGTAATTTACGCAGATGATACATATTTCATAATAACAAATGAAAATTTTTCCACTTTAAAAAATAATACGATATCATTAATAAAAGAAGTCGAATTGGTGTAACAACAATGGCTTAACATTAAATTTATCTAAAACTAACATCATCTACTATAAACTTTCAAATTATGACATTAATATTGTCAACATTCAATATAAGGAGATAAAAAGTGTAACTTGTATCAATATGTTAGGTGTTCATATAGATCGAGACTTAAAGTGGAATAAACATATTCATCAAATAATGCCCAAACTCAACAAAACAGTATACTGTTTACGATTGTTATGTAAGAATGTAGATATGGAATCTGTGCAATTAGTGTACTATAGTTATTTCTATGCAATAGTTACATATGGCATACTATTATGGGGTAATTCACCTTTAATATCAAACATATTTCTAATACAAAAGAAAATTGTACGAATCATATGTAATTTAAGACCTGCTGAATCATGTAGAGGAAAATTTAAAATCCTAAATATATTCACTATGTATGGTATTTATATTTTTGAAATATTAAAATTTGTTATAAATAACGTTAAGTCGTACAAATTTATCTCGAACGAAAACTTTACAACAAGGAACTCAAATATTATACTTGAAATACCAAAACATCACACTGTATCATATGAATACGGTTATTATTATTCTAGTATATTATATTATAACGCTCTGCCTAATAGTATAAAAATTATGCGTAATAAAGAGGCAATCTCTAAGATAAAGCAAATACTTATAGGATTGAAATTAAAGGACTTAGGATTAAGTTGTAGTCAATTTTATTGAAGTATAGTTGACAACGTTTCGTCACCTCGACTCTTCGGATTCAGCACTGTAACTTAGATTCTTGTTTTTGCTTCCTTTAACTTCATATAAAATTTTTTTTTATTGCACTTTGCTTACTCCGAACTTCGACTTAAAATTTTTATAAAAGAAATTATTTCTTTGTGTTGTTATTTTTACCAACTGCTTTTTGACCTGAAGATGGTTACATCCGTAACCGAAACGTTGTCAACTATACTTCAATAAAATTGACTACAACTTAAGCCTAAGTCCTTTAATTTCAATCCTACATTACCTTGGCTTATTAAAACACACTATCACAAATACTTATAAGTAAAGAATATTATAGCACTAAACAATATTTTGAAGACTGTAAAAATAATTTATTTCATGTCTTATAATATAATGCGTTACTATATAATGTAAGAATATCTTATGTACGTACGTAAATAGTTCTGCTTGGAATAATTTAGCTTGTAATTGTATAATTAATAATTACTGTAATGTCGAAATAATTAATGTAACACAATCTACTTAATCTATGTAATTTGCATTTATTAAATTAATTATGTATTCCCTACGTTGTACTGGTACAACTTTATTGGAAATAAAATTATTATTATTATTATTATTAACAGTAATATTATTGACAATAGAATTTTGTACACAACCAGTTGTTGCATGTCAATATTTTAAAAAAATTTCGTGCATTTAGTATCAATACTAATTAATCGGATTATTATGTAGTTTGTGATAGGTAGAAATATCATCCAGTATATTCAAAGCTTTGGAAATATAGTCAGTCTTCTGCATTATGACAGTTTTGGAACCTTTGTCAGCTCTTGTAATTGACAATTTGATCTTCATATTGTTTAACAAACTTTTTTGTCTTAATAATCCATGAGAGAAGTTCTTGATCGCCAAAAGATAATTTATTATTCTTCCATTGTCTTGCATGGGAGTCAAGAAATTTAGAAATTTTAAGCTTCATATCTTCTTTATCAACAATGTTCCTTCAGTATACAGAAGTAGAAAGATTAGCAAAAGTATCAAATATTGTCTTTTTCAACTGTTTTATATCATTAGTTTTAAAACAAAATTTTGAACCAAGAGAAAGAATTGTAAAGTAATCATTTTAGGTGAGTGATAACTAAGGCATACACGAACAGCAGTATCTTTCTTGATGACGATTCTGTAACCATAGATAAAGCATAATTACAATTGAATTGTGTAACAAACTAATATTAGTAGTAGTTTCCGTGGAAACTATTTAAAATATATTACACTAGACAAGAAAAATGAATAAGTTTATAAAACTTTTAGGCTCTTGTTTCGGAAAAAAAGAAACAAAGTCTAAATTCAAGTATTATTTTAATGAACCTGTCGCCATGCTACAAAATTCAGAGTTTTATACGTACACATGGGACAGTCATGGCATACCGGCTACAGGCGAAGGTAAAACATATAATTTTTCACTTATTTGCAAAAGTAAATTGTACTTCTGATATATGAATAATTGCAAATGATACATCAGAAGTACAATTTATTGTTATTAATTTTCTAGATATCAATCAAGGTCACGATATTTTGGAAGATGGGTCCTTTGGGAAAATTTACAAGTGTATTACCTTTTCTGAAGCCGCGAAACAGTTTAGATATATTCAAGATACAAAATTTCTAAATATTTTCGACATCAATCGTGCAGTTTGGATAGAAAAACCATTTTATCAAAATTGGGTACATGAAGAAGTTTTGGCATTTTTCAGTAGATTTTGGGTTCCAAACCGATATAAATTTCGAGTGATTCTGATAGCGGATAATAAATTTAAAAATGATTCTGGAATCTTTTTGGATAAATACATAAAAATTTTAACATTACCATTTTCGAAAAATATTTTGGAACCAACTGATATGGTGGTCGCGAGTCAAATTTTTAAAGTTATAAATGGAATATTAAAAATTAGAAAGTATCATAATATTTTGACCACTCTATCCAAATCATCAAGTGAAGACGACAAGATTATCAAGAAAAAGAAGAGCAAAATTTTCGGGCAAAATTTTAAATTTGTTAAATCTATCAACAACTTCTGTAGCCGGTTGAAAATTTTTTGTAAATTCAAAAATTCAAATAAATTATAAATGTTTAGTTTTGTTTTATTATACTCGCTACATTTATCTTTAATAATAATATACTCGTCTTTCTAGAGATTTATTATTTCTAAAATTCGTATTATGTTTACTTATTAATATATTTCTTACTTACAGTGCAAGTTCAAAGAGGTTCATTACGATCGACTAGACACATTTTTAGTGCAGATTTTCGCACAATTCCATTTACAAACAATTTCGAGCTACACATAAGCGGTTAGGTACTAGTTACACGTGAAATTACATGCTCCGAAATGTGTGCAATTTTTTAGCAGTGAGAAATACTAGAAATAGTGGAAGATCAGGCGACCGATCGACGCACCATTGCCAAGCAGACCCGGACGGAGTTGACAGCGCAGTGGCAGCAGCTTTGAAATGTTTCCACTAAGGGACGCTGGCAAAATGGAGAGGTATACCACTACCTTATCCAGTTCCTGACGGGACATGGCTGCTTCCGAGCCTACCAGTATCATTTCAGGCTGGACGACGACGCTTCGTGCCTCACCTGCCAGCTAACCCAGGAAGATGTTGAGCACGTGTTTTTTTAACTGTCCGCGCTTCGAGAAGGATCGAGAAACCCTGCAGCGGCATCTGCGACAGCAGCTGTCCCCGGAGAGACAACCTAGATCGCGATGTCCAACCTCGCGGCCGTGGTCATCTGGAAGCTCCGGAAGGCAGAGCGACTGAAGAGAGAACAGCCCGTGGCCTAGAGAAGGAGGGCGAGTAGCCTGCCTGGATTGCTCGTAACAGTCAGTTTGCTCGCCGTGAAGTAATACTTAACGGCAGTTCCTCGGGGTGGTGGGACGTCATAGCAGGTGCTTTTAGTGGGTAGAAATTCCACACACCGCCGAAGCACGGGCTTCGCGGCGTCTTTTCAAGATTTTCACCTGCCCTGCCTACAGACATATCATCACGCTGTATTCCATTAAATGAGGTAGCACGTACCCTAAAATCATTCATAAAACATTCACTCATTAAATTCACCATTAATCAGTCCTCGCCAAACATTCTCATCCAACCACACCTCTTATTTACCACCATTAATATAAATTTATACAGATTTCATGAATGTAAATACGAGAATTTAAGAGATTTTAACATATATATTGTTTGTTTTCTGTGGAATAATGGTTGTAGTCCGGCCCTGTTTCTGAGCACGGTGTAATTTTAATCCTAATCCTACATCACGGCCACCGATGCGTCTCTAGTCGGGCATCAAGTATTTCGCTATGTGCGGTCAAATTATATTCTGCTAATATTTTAAATATATTTGGAAATTTTAAAAAGAATTAAATTATTTAAAGCAAATTGAGCAGTTAAAAACTAAAAAAGGAATTCAATATTATGACATCATGATTATTTAGTGATATTATAACTTAAAACTTATTTTTAACGATTAATATTTTACTTTTACTTTAAATAATTATTACTGAAATAAATAGGTTAAGTTCTGGATATAGGTCAGTAGAATAAAAATAAAAATCAATACGATTAATTGTTTAATGGCGTGAGTATCATTAGAGTTATGCTGTTTGACAGCTTTGAACATATATTCCTGATTGTTCTGTTATATTTGGGACTAAAGTTAATTGTACGGCTTGTAATAAATATTGTTGTATTATGTTAGATTTTTTCTATATTAAAGATGTTAGTAATTTGACACTTCATATTTTTTAAATGATCATTTTAATGTTGGAGCACGCATAACAAAAGCTGCAGTTATAAGTAAAAAAAATTATAGTCCTTTAAGTTTATTTGCAAAAAGGTCTACTAAGTTACATTTTCCACACTTTGCACTATTATAACTAATAAACATATTAGTAATTAAATCCCAAACATCTTTACCATATTAATCATACACTACAAATGATAATTCCAATGTAAAGATTAACTTGCAAAAGATTTTAAATATATTTTTACTATACGTAAAATATTTTTTAATAGGTTAATACGAGTCAATGCCACCTCACCGAATCCCATTCCACCTAAAATTCGCGAGCCCTAATATTCACGCCACCGAAAAGTCACCAGACCGAAATGTCCTAATTCCACTTTGTCCGAAGCATCCCGCGACGCCGAATCCCACTTCACCTAAAATTCACGCGCCCTAATATCCAGGTCCCCGAAAAGTCATAAGACCGAAAGGTTCTCATTCCACTTTGTCCATAACACCGAAACTAGTGCTGTCTCACACTGACGTCAGACCTATGACGATTGTTAGTGACGTTAAGCATGGCGTCACGTATTCAGTACAGTAAACCAAATAAACATTGAATATAATAATTTTCGAGTTAATTAATTTATGAAATGCAATGCGCTAATCAAATAAAACAACTGCCGGGTCTTATAAAACTATTAAATCTACGATTTCAGTCTAATTTTAATTGTGCAAGGATCCTGAAGAAAATTTGTAATGACCAGGATTTATTAGAAACAATCTTATATAAAATTATGGATTGCATTGTGTCTCTGATATGTCACATTATTCACCTTTCAGTGAAATTATTGCAATCTAATATTTATTTACTATAAATGCCGTAGTTTAAGTAATAATGATTTTTGAGTAAGATTCTTTAGGGTGTGTATACCGAGAATATGTTATTAATTTGATATTTACTATTTATTTAGTTTGTTGTCTTTTGCTCTATATTATTCATTATGTTGTGTTCAACTATATATAAGTTCTATTATCTATAATCGAACTACAGACCGTCAACAGTCAGTGGTAAAATTTTAATTTTACAATTTGCCTATTTAATGTACTGGCAACAAATACAACTATTCCTATGTAATACGATTTCAATCAAAACATTCTATATATTTAAGAATATTATCTACTATCACATGGTAATTTTTAATCTAATTTAAGTGAGAAATTTTTAAGAAAAAAATTAAATATGCAAAGAAATTTTCAAAAACAGGTTTATCGTATATATATATATATATATAAATTTTTCCCTCAAAAATTATTCATTTAAATTGGATATAAATTTACTATAAAATATGAACAAATGGATGAATATGATTGAAGGATTGTTGCGTGAACGAAAGTTTCCGAGTACGAGAAACAAACGTGCTTGTATGAAAGGAATTATGAATGTGGATGAAGCTAAAGTGGTGTGTCAAGATAGGAACGTTTGGCGAAGATTAATTGCGGAATGAATCTGATGATTTAAGAAGTGCAGGAATTTTGATTCTAGTTTTGTTGTTTAGTAATTTCATTAGAGTGTTTATCTGCAATTGTGTGAAATTCACTTTCAAAAACAAGCGCAGGGACGACACTCCCTTCGTTTCTTATCTTTTAATTTGTATTCAATTCTTACGTAGTGTTTAACTGCAATTGTGTGGAATTCACTTCCAAAAACAAGCGCAGAGCGACACTCCCTTCCTTCCTTCTCTTTTTGTTTCATTTTCAGTTACTGCATTGTGTTGCCTTTTCTTTCATATATACAATTGCAGGCTATCACTTTTATCTTTTCTAATCTTTGTAGATTCGATGTTAGATTCGTTGTTAGGAGTAAGCGTGGATAATTTGAAATGTTTTATGCATGTGTTATGTACGTTGAAGAAAGAAGATAAATGATAAGTGAATAGGAGTGATTGGATGGATGTGATTTTTTATGTAAGGAATAATTTCGAGTGTGAATGATAATGTTTGACGGGGCTGATTATTTGATTATGTTACGACTGAATGTTTTATGAGTGATTTTAGAGTTCGTGCTACCCCATTTGATGGGATATAGCATGAAGATATGTATATATGTATGTAAATAAATAAATATAAATAAATATATCATCACGCCTTCTACCCATTACTGGGTGTGGCACTCTGCTAAAGCAGATCTCGGTAAGTGATATATTTTGCGCGTGAAGTGCGGTTACCAGTCGTCAAATCACGGCCCCCAAACATGTTAGTGGTGGAGGAGCCACAGGGATAGCTTTTTCAAATTATGAAAATTTGTCGCCTGTGGGAATCGAACCAGGGACCTCAGGATCCACAGGCCGACTTCATACCACTGTGCTAGTGGGATGGGTATGAATATATATATATATATATATATATATATATATATATATATATATATATATATATATATATATATATATATATATATATATATATATATATATATATGTATATATATATATATATATATATATATAAATATATATATATATATATATATATATATATATATATATATATATATATATATACATATAAAAGTATGTAAATATTAAATATTTTGTCATCGATTGTCTAAGAAATATTAATTTGTTCATAACCCGCAGCAATTGCATCATTCTTCCAATCCCCAGATACGTGGCCCATGTTTCGAGGTATCTGCCCAAATATATTAGTGCTAATTGGATTACTTGTTCAACTTCCGAAATTATCAAATAAAATAGGATTTTTCACATTTTTTGTCTTAAACCCAAATAAATTTTAAAAATATTAATATAATTTTCTGCGCCATCTCATTAAAAATAGTAAATGTTCTATTCCTATGCATCTTTGTGTGTCTAATACTAACGATTAGTGCTCTAAATAAACAAAAAAAATTGGACCATCTTTAAATCCCTTTTTTGGAGAAAAAAAAATATAATAAATTTTGATATAAAAACATTTTTAGTTTCATGAGTAAATACTTGTCATTTGGCGCATTTACTAAAAATTTTACCAATTGTTCCATTGGAAATATTGCAGACTTCTCTAATAAATAACCAACCGATCAGTTCTTGAGGAAGATAGTAAATTTTTGTTTAACAACTTCACCGTCACATCTATACGTAATATACTTAATAATTTATTAATTGCATCACATAATTCCTGAACACTCATATCCGGTTTCTGTTACTTAGATGATGCTTGGAGTCGTCAAAGTTTTTCCTGGCGCCACCTTGCTGCATCTTTCACATATTTGCCTGGATTTTTTTCTGATTGCTTTTCCATACTTTAGAGTTACATTCGGGTTTATACTGTTAGTGAAATCAAGCACAATAACATTTGACATTAATCTCTTCTACCATAGACCACCTCTTTTCCTGTAAAGTACTTACAAATTGCATATATTCCGCCGCACTGTTCGTTGACAGATTTAGTTTTATATTTTGTCCCAACAGATTCATAGTTGAGTCTACTTCTACTTTCATGACGATAGTAATAGTGTGATATGTGGTCTTGTAATAAGATCTATTTCCCATTGAATTTTTCTAGAACTAGAATGGTCTGATTTTAGAAACGTAGTTTAGTGGTATAAACATTTTGTTTTTTTTTATCATTTATTTTATAAACCTAAACTGTAAACAATACAACAAATATGTTATTTGCATTTTATTTTGATGAAATGTTTGAGGTTAGCAATGAATTTTCTATAACAGTACAATTAAAAACTTTTATGTTGAAAATATTGTTTATTGAGAGATAAATAATACATTGCAATATTTCAAATTATCCTGTCCTCTAGTAAGCTCACCTAAAACTGATGAAATATTTTATTATAAAAAAGTATCCATAACTTTGAATACCATAATGTAATATAACATGAAAAACAAAAAAAAGATATCTTTCAAAACACGAATTATGAAATACTCACTAATTTTCATGTATATCTCTAGCAACATCCTGAATCATGATTATGACAGCTGTCATTATTTTTGAGGTGAGTAATTCCCTGTTTCATTGTCACGATTTGACGTTTAGTAACAAACTAAACTCTCTAGATTTAAGGTGAAGCATTAGATCTGAAAGTATCAGAACGATGATTTGCCTTGATCTCTTTGAAGCGAAATATTATTCTTATTATGAATGAAACTTATTAAGTATTGTATATAATTTTGAAGCCAAAACCTCAAAGTATGGTATTAAACTAGATACCATTACTGTTATGTACAAATATTGAAATAAATTACACTCAAAATTTGAATTTATTACTCAAAAATGTGACGAACAATTTTAATTAAAAAATTCTCTATGCTTAAGTATCTGATCTTCTATAATATAGTAAATTTTTATCCAATTTGATCGGGGAACTTTAGAGAAAAAAAATAAAATATGCGAAAAAACGCTCAAAACAGGACTTTTTCGTGTATTTTTAGTTTTTTCTCAAAATTTCCAATAAAAAAAATTTGCATTATAGAAGGCCTGAGTTTAAAATATAGAGAATTTTTAAATTCAAATTGAACGACACATTTTTGACAAAATCAGACTTAAAATTTTGATATCATGATCTTTTACACTTCAATTCCAATTTATTTATATTACAAAGATTAAACATTCTTTTCAATACCTTTATCAAAAAGCTGAATATTC
Organism: Pterostichus madidus; assembly: GCA_911728475.2. Taxonomy (NCBI): domain Eukaryota; kingdom Metazoa; phylum Arthropoda; class Insecta; order Coleoptera; family Carabidae; genus Pterostichus; species Pterostichus madidus. Next base: position 24,213,192 of record OU452317.1, on the reverse strand, counting down.
AAAGATTATGTAGTACTACTTGTTTCTTATTTTGGATAAGATTAAATATATGAAATATTTTTTTGAAATTTGAATTTGTTATTGCTACTTCGCGAAATTCTCATTTTCCACAAATGGTACGGGCTTTTACATACACTCAGCGTTAAAATGATCTGGAAGAATGACAGCTGTCATAATCATGTGTGTCAAGATGTGCTACATAGAGATATACACGAAAATATATAAGCATTTCATAATTTGTGGTTTGAAATATGTCTACTTTTGTTTTTCGTGTAATATAAAATAAATAAATAAATATATCATCACGCCTTCTACCCATTACTGGGTGTGGCACTCTGCTAAAGCAGATCTCGGTAAGTGATATATTTTGCGCGTGAAGTGCGGTTACCAGTCGTCAAATCACGGCTCCCAAACATGTTAGTGGTGGAGGAGCCACAGGGATAGCTTTTTCAAATTATGAAAATTTGTCGCCTGTGGGAATCGAACCAGGGACCTCAGGATCCACAGGCCGACTTCATACCACTGTGCTAGCCATCCCAAATATCGTGTAATATTATATTATAATATTTAAAGTCATGGATATTTTTTATAATAAGATATTTTATCAATTTTAGGAGAGCATACTAGAGAAACAGGATTATGTGTAATATTGAAATGTATTATTAATCTTTCAATAAACGATATTTTCAACATAAAAGTATCTAATTATACGGTTATAGAAAGTAATTCATTTCTAACCTCAAAAATTTCATCAAAATAAAATTCATAACTGGACGAAAGGAATGAGATATTATTATTTGGACACCTCAGTTTATAGAAGTACAGACAATAAAAATTGATGAGGAGTTTGTTCAATGGGTGTTTCCAATAGTAAAGAAATTTTATGTAAAAGAACTTGCTCCAGAAATAGTTGATTAACAAAAAGAAAGAAGCATGTCGATCAGGAATTAATGACCTGATTAATTCAGTGGGACGGAAAATACGGTTTTTTGGTGCATTTATAGACATTGGGAAATATTTTTATGCATATAAATCATTCATTAAATGACACTTCTAATTCGTCATGACTCTAGAATATATTGATATATAAGTGGCATAAACTGGCATAATGGTGAAAGAGAAAAATTGTATATATAAAGCTATACTATATCAAAATCTATAGAAACAGTTCAAGTTTGATTTTTCTGTCACATACTCTTCCTGACGCTCGTTAAAATCAAGGAATTTATCCATTGTTGAAGAGCCATCATGACCATTATACAGGTGTACCAACTAAACGAGTTAGCGTATAATATACTATTCTGCCACTGACAGTTTTCCCGTATAGTACGCATGTGAAAATAAATAATCAAACCATGGTTACACTATCAGATATTTTTATCAAAACAACACAATAATTTTGTCTTGTTGGTTGTCTGACGTTTCTAAATTAAATTAACTAATTATTGAGTATAAACCGATTTAAAAAAATAGTATTAACATGTAGGGTAAGTGGCTCTCCGGACTCCTAGTGGTTGCTGGATTCTCCAAAGGCTCGTCCCACAATTTCCCACCATAGTCCGGGAATATCTTACTTTTGCTATTAGTTACACAATATACTATAATCAGATATCTTCCTTGGTCTTCTATAACTTTGTTATTTGTTATTTTTTTTTTGTATTTTTTAAAATAAAGAAAATAATGGCTCTGACTTGTTTAGCTGGTACATTCTGTTTACATCTGCAACAACAACACAAACTCTTCATCTGAAAGTAAAAAAGTCAACATTTTATAAGAAAAGAAAAACAGTCGAAAAAGAAGATATAAGTAAAAAATTCTAAATATACGTCGAAGATAAGAGTTATTTGTGTAGTAAGTAAAGAAAAGCTACATTTTTCCATATTAGGCCTGAAATTTTTAATCGAGAAATAGCTGAAATTTAAAACTCGTCGCGAACGGAAAAAGATACTTGTCCTACATGTTGCATAATAGTTAATTTGTTTAACTAGACTAAAAATAGCAGATTTACTGCTGCGGTTAGTTTCATAGTCAAAGCTATGACTCTAGCTAAGGCAGTAAATCTGCATTTTTACCGTATTAAACAAATAGTTATTTTCAATATTCTTAATGTTATCGACATCATCGTAGTCATTATTAGGCAGATTCATAAAGCTGATTAGTACTAATATTATTTTTTATTTCGTTTTTAACACTCTTTCTATTTCACGAAACATGTTTATTTTAAACATGAATTAAAAAGATGGCTAATTAGCATCAAATTTTATTCATTTCATGAATTTGCTTTAAATTGAAACTTACGCTTTATAAATCTGCCTATACATATATTCCTATGCATTTGGTAAACGGTTGCTATGTAAAAACAAATGTAATCTTTATTAGTCAAATTTTCAAAAGAGTTTTACCTAATCCTGAATTTTGGATTAGCCGAATTCAGCTAAATCACATTCTCAAAAAAGTGTAAACAAACTATAATATAATCTTGTTACCATTTGGTTTTTGAAAAGTGATTTGGATTAACTTTTTAAAATCGGTCTAGAAATAAAATTTGCTAATCCAAACTTCAGGATTATCTAAAACTTATTTGGGACTCTAGTTGAATAATTTTATAAATGTCATTGGCTAGAATACTATTTGAAAAAGATATTTTTTTAAATTTTAAATTTGATATTTTATTAATTGAAAGACAATTTCTAGTCGGTACTTGGTGGAACATAATGAATATAAGAAAATCAAACACACACTTGGTTTGTCCAATAAAATATTTATTTATCTCTTGTTACGCACGTCGCATCTTTCGGACATCATCAGACACTTCTTGTCTGATAAATAAATATTTTAGTGGACAAACCAAGTGTGTGTTTGATTTTCTTGATATTTTAGTTTTCCTACCTCATGAATACAGTAATCAAAGTCTTTTTAAAACGGTAGTAGAAAAATATCTAGAGAAGAAAAATAATTGTAAGGTACCTACTAAAATGAAGGCTATATGTGTGATAGTGATAGATTTTCGTGTTACTATGATAGGAAATTATATTTTAAAATAAAAAATGTTTTACATTGATGTATGTGCTTCAAAATATTTATTATTATTTACCAAAGGCACAGATGTTTACAGATAAACTGAAAGAAGAAGATTAAATCAATTTTAAATGTTTAATTCAAGATTAAAAGTTAATTTTCTCAAATATTGCCCATCAACTTCAAACTAGTAGATAGTGTTTCGTTATTTGACCATGTTGTCAAGGAATTTAGTGAATTAATAAATGATAATTTGCATTAGTATAATGACAGCAATAATTTGCACTAGTGCAATAATCAAGATAATTTTCTGTATAAAAACTAACTAATTTTTTTTTTGTTACCTAGCAATAAGGTTCTCTGACAAACTGTATTCCATTTGTCACTTAAATCAGTTCAGATAAATTAGACAACATGACTAATGGCCGGTTTCACTCAAATTTTTCCCTTAATTTTTAAGGTGCCTTTAGATTTAAATGGTTTGCACGCATTGAAATCATTTGTTACTACTAAGCCTAGCTTAAAGTAAGAATAAGAAGAAATTCTAGGGATTTTTCATTTACAAACTTGTTTCGCTTTAGTAACTTATATGTCAAACCCTTGTTTTATTATTTTGAAGAGGTTATTTCTTATATTTTCTTTATTTTTAAATTATATCGGGTAAGTACAGTGTTTATTATTATAATATAATTATTTTATAAGTCAGGATTCTAGAATTTCAAAATATACTTAAATTTATTTTTTAAGTTTTTACAAATTTGTAATTTTTTTTTAGTAAAAATGTCTGGACGTGGACGTGCCCCAAACTATACGTCTGAGGAAAAAATAATACTGATCAATATTATTAGCGATTATAAAAATATAATCGAATGTAAAAAGAGTGATACTATTACATGGAAAGATAAAGAAGCTGCTTGGATAGAAATAAATCAATTCAATGCAGCTTCTCCAAATTTAACTAAAAGATCCAAGCAGTCTCTACAAAAATATTACGAAAATAAAAAAAAGGATATTCGTAAATCTGTTGCAAATGAGAGACTAGAACTATTCAAGACTGGGGGAGAAAACCAACTAATTCTGAAGTTGATCCTTCGAAAGATTTGATATTGGATATAATAAATAAAAAAAGTATAGTAGGATTGGACAATCAATTCTATGGTGATCAAGTTAGTGTTCGAATTTATAATGAGATTTGTGATTACATTAATATAAACTTTGTAATATTTTAGCACAATGTACAGACATTTAATGTCACCGATTCACCACTACTAAGCAGTGAGAGTATAATATTAGAAGATATGACTACTGAAGTAGTTAAAGAGGTATTTTGAAAATAGTCTTTGTTATTAGTACCACATAAATAAATAAATAAATAAATTTACAGAGCAATACATGTTTACCTAGCACAAATGTGGTGGATTGGGGTAATTATAAAGCAACAAATTTGAAGACTCCACTATCAAAGAGATTAAAATATGCGTCAGCTTCAGCCAAAAGTGGTGAACATTGGACAGAACGACGCAGACCAACTCAAGCACTACATTCAAGCCATTTGTCAGAGCAATATTAAATTAGAACTTGCTATTTTACAGAAGGAAGCATTTATTGCCCGCACAAAAAAAAGGCAAGAGCGAGAAGACGTAGAATTCGATTTTTTTAAAAAGTCTTGAATTAGACATCGAAATTAAAAAAGCACAGCTAAAGAAACTTATGTAGAAATGTAATATATTGTTACACACATATTTTTTTAATAGGTTTAGTTTTTCATACAAGTGTATTTATGTTATATTTAAACAAGTTTATATATTATATATTTTTTTATAAAAAAAGTTGTACACTTTCTGAACCATTTCAAAAAACTTTGTTGCCTCCGATACACACCCAGCAGCATGTACACCTACTAAGTTTAATGAATGTTCCGCACATGGTACAAAGGTAGCAAATTCACATTTCTCCTTGATTCTTGCTTGTAGACCAGTATACTTCCCCGACATATTTGAAGCATTGTCGTAGCTTTGTCCTCTGCAATCTTTTATGGGAATATCATGGTAATCTAATAAATTCAAGATGGTTTCCGCTAAATACCCAGATTTATGCTCAATAATAGGTATAAACTTCAGAAACCTTTCAACAGGAACACTGTCATTCACGTATTGAATTATAAAAGTTAGCTGGTCAACATGAGACAGATCGGGCGTACTATCAACGCTAATGGAAAAATATTTTACTAATTTAACCTCATTTAGAATTTTTTTTAGAACCTGTTTTCCCATTACGTCAATAAACTCGTTACAAATATTCGCTGATAAATAAGAAATGTTACCTTTTCCAGGATTCCCAATTTTGTTTAAGTGATCTGCTATAAATGGATCGAATTCACTCAATAATTCCACACATCCCAAATAATTTCCATTATAAGGAGATCCTAGGATTTCATTGTCACCGCGAAACAAAAGCCCTCTCGATGCCAAAAATTTTACAACAGCTACAATCCGTTTAAGTACATTTCTCCAATAATCCACTTCTTTTTGATGTTGAGATAATAAGTCAATATCTCCTCTACCAACCGCTTTACTTCGTGCTAGATAAGTCATCATAGATTGCCTATGTGCTGGGCTATTTTCATGTGCTAAAATTATGTGATTAATGTGCTTCCAATCATTACATCCACTCGAAGAGCATAGATTTACATCAGAAGGGTTAAACAAAGAGCATGAAAAACAAAATACAGACTTTTTGGATGGCGAGTACAACAACCATTTTCTTTCGACGCTTTCATCGTTCTTCAATTTGCGAATAAATAATGCTTTGTTGAAATACCTTGTTACTGATTTATTACCATCTTTGTAGGTTCTGGATGTATCGGAAAAGTCAGAATCTTTATTTTGAAAATATGCAGATCCCTTACGAATCAATATTTCGCGATTTTTTTCTGTAAAATTTTCATGAAAATAATCGGCGAGATCGTGTGATATTTCTTCCGGGTTGGAAAACTGTTGTTGTTCTGCTGACACAGTTGTCGCTATTTGTGAAATCACCGAATTTGTTGCTCTTTTGTCATAGGGACGGTCGCTTTCTGATTCAATGTCTTTTCCAAAGTTGGTGGAAATTGTTGAAGAATATGAGGATTCAGAAATTCCCGCAATTTGTGAACGACACGACTCATCATGTGGAAGATTTTTGGTTTGGTTGCTACTTACAGAAGTTTCTCCAGTAGTAGTAGTAAAATATGATGTTAATTTTGGTAACTTTTCAATTACTTCCTTCTGATGTACAGCTTTTTTCCTTTTTTCAGATCCACTAGGATATGACCGTTTCGACATTATATTATAATTCAGCAGGTATTTATTTTTACACCAAAAATAGTCGCTAACACAAAAAGAAACAAGCAAACGATGATTTAATTAAAGAATACCTCAGAACACAATCAATAACAACTACAAAGAAAACAAACGTCACAACACCACATACAAATACAGGGGAATTCCCGACCGCCGAGTCGGTTTATTTAAGTCGTTCGGTCACGTTCAGTTTTACGTCGTTGTAGGGATCCTGCGAGTAGGTCTTAGCGGTGTCGAAAAATTACTTTAACAAATATTTTATTAAATTTTATTTATAAAAAAAAAGAAAAAAATAACCAAGTGCCTGAAAAATTTCAGATCTGAAAAAAAATCGTTAAAAAACAATAAAAAAAAAATTTGGTGTACTTGGAGTGCATTTTACCACTACATGTATAAATTAGATTTGATTTAAACAATGCACACCAAGTACACCAAATTTTTTTAAAATTTTTTTTTTAACGATTTTTTTTTCGGATCTGAAATTTTTCAGGTACTTGGTTATTTTTTTCTTTTAGATTTACTTATTTTTTGTAAAAAATAAATTTTTGATTCTTAGAATCAATGGCTGAACGGGTACTTGGCGGCACATTTTTACAGTGAAACTGCTTTTTGTGGGATTTCATTGGTTTTTGTAAAGATTATTAGTATTATTATTTCAATTAATAATTATCATGTCTATTAATAATTTTAATATATATATAATCAAATGTGTATATTTAAATTTCCCACTACTGGTAATCGTGGCTGCCAGGTGGCAGGCTGGTGATGATATATATAGTGTGGGTAACATAACAAAAGTGGAGTTTTCATTATATTAACAGATTAGCCAACATTACAAATGTTGAGATTTCACCTTTTACTTCAAAATTTTTTCTCAGATTGCAAAACGTGGGCAGGTATTTTTTAAATTCTTATATTTTTAAGAATTTTTAATAAATCGTCAAAAAACAAAATTATTCTGATACAAATGGGTAGTGAGTATATAAAAAATATCTTCAAATACTCGAAGAAGCATTTGTATAAATTAAAATTGAGAAATTAGTTTTAGAGGTTATGAAAACAGCTCTGTTTGGTGTCTAGTACCACGGTAGGCACGCATTGCGAGCGTTCACACACATGTATACATGTGTTGAACGCGTACTTGTCGGCGTGCCGCTACCGCGGCACTGGATATATTTAAATTTATCTAAGCATGCTGAAGTCGGAAAGCCTAATTTTTGGGCGAGAGTAGAATAGCTTCGCGCATGTAAAAGCTAGTAAGTTGGTATTGTAGTCAATAATTAAGGTTCGATTTCTTCCAATTATTACCAAAAAACTTGGTAATAAATATTGGTTATCGTTTGGTGATCTGACAGGAACTAGGGACTTTGTATTTGATCTGAGGGGGGCTCCTATCGATCGCGGGGCCCTGGGCACTTGCCCAAAGTGCCCACTGGGAAAGAGGGGTCTGCATATAACTCCCCACAATTAGGTTAAAAATCGCTCCCGTTGGCTGAACTGAATAGCCTAAAGTCAGCTCTTTCAGAATATCATACACTTGTTTTAATTGGAATGATTCTTGAATTAATGTTTTTTTTTCGAATATTCCGTGCGGTAGGCCATATATGAATATATAGAATAAAAATGAAAACACGGTAGAATGGGCCAAATAAGGAATTTCCTACTTAGTTTTAGATGCTTTCTCAGACAAATTGAAGAGGGTCGTAATTTTTTTGGCCGATTTCGCGTAGGATGACCCTTATACAAATTATATGTTTCTTTATATTTTTTTCTTATTCTGTGATTATAAATGGTACTATATTCATTATAATATTTGTAATTTAAATACAGTTTTCTGAAGTAGTGAACCCCAGAAGAAGTTATATAGAAGTAAAAACAGTGGTTTGTAGCACTAGCTTTGCGTTTTTGGGTATACTAAAGAAGTGTTATATATAGCGGAGCTAAAATATTTTATTGAAATCTGAAAACCATGTTTTTGTATAAAGATGCCGTGGATTTTTGATATATTCAAATTTGATTCTTCCGCTACAATTTTGCAAGATTTTAGCAAAATCTGAGATGACGTATTTAAGAAATCAATTTTTGAAAAAAAGAGGGATTTTTACATTTTCTCATATAACTCCCCATAGTTATGTTAAAAATCGCTTCCGTTGGCTGAACTGAATAGCCTAAAGTCAGCTCTTTCAGAATATCATACACTTGTTTTAATTGGAATTATTGTTGAATTAATGTACTTTTTTTTCGAATGCTCCGTGCTGGAGGCCATATATGAATATTTTCAGACAAATCAGAGAGGGTCGTAATTTTTTTGGCCGATTTCGCTGTTGACGACCAAAATTGCATTAGCACATGAAAAAATTCTTTAAACTCCGAAAATTTAATATAGTGTTTAATTAATGATCATCTGAGTGGTAAAGAACTGCGTTTTAGTGAATAACATTTATTACGAAATTAATTTTTTATGGGATGGCTAGCACAGTGGTATGAAGTCGGCCTGTGGATCCTGAGGTCCCTGGTTCGATTCCCACACGCGACAAATTTTCATAATTTGAAAAAGCTATCCCTGTGGCTCCTCCACCACTAACATGTTTGGGGGCCGTGATTTGACGACTGGTAACCGCACTTCACGCGCAAAAATATATCACTTACCGAGATCTGCTTCAGCAGAGTGCCACACCCAGTAATGGGTAGAAGGCGTGATGATATATTTTTTTTTTTTACGAAATTAATTTTGCTACTATAATTTCAGATTTGTTTAAATACTGTCTAAATTATTGATTCCGATAAGTGCAGATGTCCAACAGATCAATTTTTGTGCCCTCGCAGAATTTGGAACCTCGACTACTATTGCCATTAGTTCAGTTTGATTCACAACTGAAATGAATTGAGAATGCTGTTGATGAATTTAAGCAGAAATGAGAAGCTTCTGACCATAGTATAAAACTATTATGGCTAAGTACTATACCATAACAAGCGGATGAAAAATTAGTACCTTTTATATAAGAGATTTTAATGTCTGAGAGCTTTTGACACCAAATAAAAGGGAATATTTTTATAATTTGTTGCAAGTTAGTCTTGAAACGATTAAACAAGTAGCTACGCAAACAATCGGTCATGTTCAAAATGCAGCATGGCTCATATGTAAAAAATACATTGGCTGACATTGGCACAAATTTAATGAGTTATTTTGATATTCGGTATTACTGAAAGTTTTTCATTTTTAAGATTTTATAACCTGAACCTAATGAAGCAAGTTTTCACTGATAAAGATGTAGTCTACTAGAAAGTAACAGGAAATAGTTGTTTGGATTTACATATCATTTCACTTATTTATACTCTGTTTTTTAACCAGGAGCAGTAATTTAAATTTTAACCGCTAAAACTGACCCTTCTAATTGGCTAGTGCTTCGACCAGTTTACACTGTACATAGATTTTCCATTCGATGCCTGATTTTATGTATCAGAGCTGTCATAAGTTTCGAGTTTATCTGTTTTCTTGTTGGTTTTTTGCATTTCCGTGACATTAAAAGAAATCAGTTCTTTTAAAAATTAATAATATCTAATTATATCGATATTATTTGTGTTTTTTTTATTTAGTTTTTTATATTCGAATTTTGCTTTTATTAGGTTCTTTAAAGAACTAATATTTTATTGTGCCGATTTTATTCGTGCGGTTTTTTTATTTCCTTTGCTTTATGTTTGAATTTTATTTGTAGTTATTTATTTTAAATCATGAATGAAAAGTATAGTACAAGTACAGAAGTTTCACGTTCAAAGAAAAGTAAACGTCTTGACTTGGGGCAAAATTTGAAATATAACCCCGGTAAGACTATGATAGCAATAGTAGAAGAGATTTCTTGTACAATGGGTAAGATAATCAAATAAAATCTAGTGTTTATCGGGTAGTTAAAGAATATAAACGGATAGGATCTGTTACATCTTCTAAAAAATGTGAAGAAAGGCCGCATGTCATTGCAGCATTCAACGATTATGTAAATAACCCAGTACGGCGGATATTACTTGAATTCTTCCACAGGAACGAACTGCCCACTTTAATAAAAGTGTTTATTTAGATTACTTATTATTTTTATTCATATAATAAAATATACGAAGTGAGAAATTAGAGTTTATAATGTCATTTGTATTTTAAAATAAGTTCCATGAGACTTAATCAGTGCAGATGTGTACGAAATTTTTGTATTTCGCGCGAACAAAAATCTAGTAACTTTCTTTGGTAACTTTCTATAGTGTAAATCTGACTTGTGCATTTACTCCTCCTGGTTAAAAAAACAGACTAGTAACAACTAGAACAACTGAATTGAAGCGAAATGGTTGACGTTTTCTCCGTGGAATAAATATATTATTTAAAATTTTGTAAAATTATTATGATTAAAAAATTACCAAATATGTACAAGACAAAATATTTATTATTTTATTCAAATGTCAATTATGATGTGTAGTTTTTGAAAAAAATAATATAATAATTATATGACATTTACATTATTTTGTTTTTCTTACAACGTTAGCAATATTTTAAAATAATAAAGCTATTTTATACATGCATACATATCATCACGTTATATCCCAACAAATGGGGTAGCACGAACCCTAAAATCACTCATAAAACATTCACTCATCAATCAGTCAAACATTATCATCCAAACACACCACCCTCACTGCAATCACATTCATAGATTAGTCCATATAAACTCATTCAATTATTACACTCGAAATCATTTATCACACAATTAACCTTCAATCACATCATTCCTATTCACTTACCATTCATCTTCTTTCAACGGACATACCATATGCATAAAACATCTCAAATTACTCTTGCTTATTCCTAACAACGAATCTAATAACGAAACTAACAATGAATAGTCTGCCTGCACTTGTATATGAAAGAAAAGTTCACACAATGCAGTAACTGAAAATGAAACAAAAAGATAAGAAAAGGAGGGAGTGTCGCCCTGCGCTCGTTTTTGAGAGTGAATTTCACACAATTGCAGTTGAACACTCTACGTAAGAACTGAAAACGAATGAAAAGATAAGAAAGGGAGCGTCGCTCTACGCTAGTTATCTTTAAGTAGTGATTGAAACCTGTATAAAAGTATATATTTTATGATACATATTTAGAGATAAAAATTGAATATTTTTTAAGGTAACGTAATTAGATACAATTTCAATTATTATATTGTAACAAAAATTATTTGTTTTTGTATATCTATCGTGTACGTATAAGAATTTACTTTTGGGGAAGTATATATTATGTAATATACTGATCATAGAACAAAAAAAATCTTTTTCAAAATTCGCAAAATTAGGTACATGGCTTCAGAGTATATATTTCTAATGGTACTGGCTGACACTATAAACTATCATGAACAAAATGACTATTGTAGTGCTTATAATTATAATTTAATTACTAATACATAAGAAATAACTATCAAACCAGTGATACTAAATATATTTTCTTAAGGAAAACCACTCTGAATTTTGATAATTTTAAGAAAATTATTTTTGTTCTAAATTTCGGGTAAGGAAATCGCGCAATATTTTGCAGCTGTGTGCAGATATGATAACGAGTTTATTATTTCATGGTCCATGTACAGGGATGGCGAACCAATGGCACGCGTGCCACAAGTGGCACGTTTGAAAATTTTGATGGCACGCACAAAAACAAAATTATTTTTTTTTATAAGTTATCTTTTTTTGATAGAAATTAATTAAAAATTATTAATCTACACTTAATTTATAATTTATGATATAAATTTGTAGTACTGAATACCTATCTCTGATTCAGGAATGTTCTGCCAGATTTACGCAGTTTAAAGAATTTGAAGAAACTTTAAAATTTATTTTATATCCTGATACAATAACATTTGAAAAATTAAATTTAAAAGTCCTTGAGTGGTTAAATTTTAATGAATTAGAAATGGAATTAGTTGAATTTCAGTCAAGTACCACATGGAACCAAAAATTTGTTGATTTAAGAAATGATTTAGAAATTATTGAAAGTAATCGATTATTGGATAAAATAAATAAAATTTCAGAAGATGAAATTCTTACTACATGGAATTCAATTCATGACACGTTTAGTTGTTTAAAAATATTAGCAAAGGCAATTTTATCAATATTTTCATCGACGTGGGCATGTGAATCTCTATTTTCAGAATTAAATTTTATAAAAAATAAATATAGGAATAGAATGAGGGATGAGTCGAGCTCTGCATGCGTACTGTTTAAATTAACTAAATATGAACCAGATATTAAATCTTTGTCAACTTGTGTACAGCAACAAAAATCACATTAAAAGCAATTGTTTTTAACGTGAATTTTGTTTCTAGCATATTGCTTTTTGTAAAACTTTGATTAATAAAAAATTGTTTAAAGAAAAATTGCTTTTATTTGTTTATTTAATTATACTTACGTATAGTTTCACTACGCTAACATTTCGAATGAAATTTTATTGTGGCTCGTTACCTATTTAAAAAAGAATTTTTATGACTTTGTGGCACGGACATCAAAAAAGGTTCGCCATCCCTGGTCTATGAGATAAAACAAATAATATCAACATAATTTATTTTTATACGCTGGAAAATATCAAATGAATTCAAGTTTTGAATAGTTTGGTTCTATAGTAATGCTATAGATAATAATTTTGAACTAGGTAAACATCTTGTTGATCTTCTCGGTGACATTGTTGCTAGTTTCGACTTTCGCTGTAGTCCATGCAAATGACTGCAATCCTTGTTATTGTGTTTCAAAATCAGCGATCTGTAACAATCTAATCAATCATTCGTGCCAGACATAGACACTCTACCTGCTAACATTGAATAATTAGAAAACAGAGGTAGGTATATCTATCGCATTTATTCAAAAATGAAGTAACGGTTCAATGCTGTATTCAAATTACAAATTCCTCAATCGCATCACTAAAAGATAATCAGTTTGGGTGTTTTAAAAAATTACAATTAATTTATGTAGACAATAGTAAATTTGATAACGACATACACGAACATGATTTTTAGAAATATGATAAACGTGTGGGAAATATCGTTGACTAATAATTGAATAGAGGTATAGCCAACAAATTTATTTAGAAACACGCCATACTTAGCTATACTCTATCTTTATGACAATGAACTTTCAGTTCTACAAAAAAAAATCTTTAAAAACATTAGCTTTACATCGTAATAAAATAACTATAATTGAGGAAAATTGTTTCGTTAACGTTCCTTTACTAAGTTATTTATTTCTCGGTCAGAATTTTCTTCAAACTTTATCTTTACCTACAATAACATTTGCGTATTTTATCCTTGGATGACAACTAATTGCACTGCAATAAATCGTTGTGTGAAGTGATGCCAGCTACAGTGAGTCGTAAGATCACGGGTATAAACCCGATAGCAACTTGCACTACGTCGGTAAATCTACAAAACAAGCCATGGACCGAGATACAACAATATTTGTGTCTTGCAGTCCATGCACTTGTTTGAACAACTTCACCGTGGCAGATTGCTCTGCATCCCTCTAATTCACAGCAGTCCCTCACTCGTTGTCTGAAGATGTCACCATCTTGCCCATCACAGGCACTCTTTCTTATCAGCTTTTCTAAATTATTTTATATTTAATATCTTTTTCAGTTTATTTCAAATAATAGCTATTTATGTAACAATTACGAGGTTGGCAACATTGTGTTATTAGAGAAAGACGTCTTCAATCTCGATAAATAAATCAAACAATCTTTAAAATTAGAATAATCATAGTTAAACATAATACTATATTTGAAGTGCCTATATAACCATACAGTGCTAATTTTCCAGTACAGAGCAAAAATATTTGTTTAATTCTTGAGCACATAACCTCATTCTCAACCACATGGCAGACGAAATGTCATTACTAGCTAAAATGGATAAGATTTTATCTAAAATACAACTATTAGATGAAATCAATGCAAATGTCATTAAATTTCAATCTGCAATACAATCTAACAGTGACAATATTCAAACGCTTGAAGAAAAGATAACCTCACAAAATCGCATTATCAACCAACTCCAAAAAGCAATTAAACGAAAGAATATCATAATACATGGCAAGAATGAAGAAGAAAACAACAAAGAGGAACTGGTGATAAACATCTTAAGTCTCTTTAAAAATTCGCTTGGTGTGCCAGTGAAGTCCACTGACATCGAGGAAATTTACCGCCTTGGCCGGCCATCTTCACCAAAAATACGTCCAATATTGGTTTCTTTAATGTCAATCAATATTAAAAACATGATATTAGCAAGCAGATCAAGGCTACAAGGTACAAAAACATATATTAATGAAGACTTAACAGCGAGTGATTGGGCGATCCGAAAGGATTTACTCCAACAAGCAAAAAGCAAGAGACAAGAAGGCAAAAACGTAAAAATTGTAAACAATAAACTGCACATCATAGAAGATAAAAACGGCAGTAAGCGACCTAGACCACCTTCAGAAGACACACCGACTAAACCACCACAAGCAAAGAAGCCCTCTAGCAATGATAATCTAATGCTTCAAAAGAAAATTAATTCACAAGAAGAACAGAGTCCTTTTCCGCAACCCAGCCTGTTCCAAGCATCAATATGACACCGGCGTTAGCACAGGCGTTCCAACACAAAGAAACGTCCAGCTCCACACTATCAGATTCAAAAAATAAAGGGCATTCAAGCACAGTATCTAATTTAAATAACGAAAATTCTGGCATAGAGGCAATCCATGACGGAAATACAGCGGTAACTTCACCTAAGCTAAGTAACACTTTTATTAGTAATGCAAATTTAAGCATAGTATTCTGGAATGTAAATGGCTTAAATAACTTATTCAATATAGATGAAGACACTGAATCCAGAATGCTAAGTGGAGATATTATCTGTTTGTGCGAAACATGGCACTATAGCAGCACATTTACTCTGCCACGGTTTTTAGATAATTACAAAGAATATATGTATGACTTTAAAGCTGATAAGATTAAAGACCGGGGCAGGGCTAGTGGCGGCATAATGATATTAATCAATAAAGATTTAAATCCTAAAACTGAAATACTTGAAAAAACAAACATGTGGATCATTCTGAAAGTAATATTCTCTGATAATTTCAGGTTAATTATTGGGACGGTGTATTTGAAACCTAATTTGAATGATGACGCCTGCATCAACTTATTATATGATTCGCTACAGGAGATCTGCGACACTTTTATGAACGACAACATTCTCATACTGGGCGACTACAATGCACACATTGGCCAACTTAATCAATTAGAAGTTGATATGTTTAGTAACCCGCATGTATTTGAAAAAAGAAACTCAGCGCACAATAAAATAAATCACAGAGGAATACGATTGGTGCAATCCATGGAAAGTATAGGCATGCATGTATTAAACGGTGGAATAAAAGCTGATACGACAGGTGAATTTACCTATATATGTAATACTGGTAAGTCTGTAATAGATTTAATATGGGTTAATAATGTTTTAATTGAACAAGTCTCCAAATTAAAAATAATTCCTACATTATCTAAATCTCCTCACAGTATATGCCTATTAAAAATCGGTAAAAATTCAGATTCTCTCTTACACTCAGGGGATTTACCTGCGATAGTATCTAATTTTGTTATAAAATTTAATTTTAAAGAAACATGTATTAACGAATTTAAAAAAGCTTTAGAATCGTCTCATTCTTTATATTATAACAGTAGTGATCTAGAAAGATTAAATGAAAATTTAATAATGGCAATAAAAGAGGCTGCATGCCAGTCACATATGTGCATTATTTCTAGAACACAAAGTGGCCCTGGGAGATTAAAATTTAAAAAGCCTTGGTTTAATCAAACATGTTACAATCTGAGGAAAGATGCAAAATCACTACCAGAATCAAAGAACTGAGATTAGCTTAAAAGAATATTTAAATGCAAAAAGAATATACCTAAACAATTTAAAGCACTGCAAAACCGAATATTTAAAATCGCTTTCTAACTCATTAATGAACGTTAAAAATAATTGTGAATTTTGGAAAGTTATTAAAAATTTAAAAAATAAATCTAGTAAATTCAATGAAATTCCCCTTGTGGAGTGGGAACTTTTTTACAAAAATATTTACGGGAGCAGAGCAGTTTCGAGTACTCTTTTTTTCGATTGTCTACATCCGTTTTTAGATTGTGTGATCACCCTGCAAGAGTTAGAAATTAGTATAGCTAGTTCGAAATGTAATAAAGCTCCGGGTTCTGATAATATTACAAACGAATTTTTCAAGTGTCTTACTCCGGCCTGGACTCATTATCTTTTGAATTTTTATAATATAATTTTAGACTCTGAACATACACCTAAAACTTGGTCAAATGTACAAATGTTTCTTTTATACAAAAAGGGAGATCCTACAGACCCGATGAATTATCGAGGTATTGCTTTATTTAACTGTATTTGTAAACTTTTTACCCAAATAATATATAATAGAATACAATTCTGGTCAGAACAAAATAGTATTTTAGCCGAATATCAAATGGGATTTCGAAAGAACAGAGGTACCTCTGATAATATTTTTTGCCTTACTTCAGTTGTTCATATTCAATTTAGACTTAAAAAAAGTAAAGTTTTTGCAATTTTCATAGATTTAAAAAGGGCGTTTGATTCGGTTAACCACAATAAATTATGGCATAAACTATATGATTCAGGTATTTCATCTAAAATGGTTAGAATCTTAATGAACTTATATAGTAATGCCAACTTAAATGTTAAAATATGTAATAATCTTTCAAATAGTGTAGACATATCGGAGGGAGTACTACAAGGTGAAATATTATCTCCTCTACTTTTTGCGCTCTTCATAAATGATTTTGATAAGTTTTTTCGTAAGGCTGGTTTTAGAGGCATTAATATTGATAGTTATAATGACTTAATTTTATTAGCCTATGCAGATGACCTCGTTTTGTTGGCAGATTCACCAGTTGACGTTAGAAAAAAATTAGTAGTTTTATATAATTATTGCAAGGAAAACAATCTTACTGTAAATATAGAAAAAACTAAAGTCCTTATTTTCCAAAGAGGTAGACCAACCACGATTAATGAACCATTTTGTTATAATAATTATCCATTAGAAATTGTTCAATCTTATTGTTATTTAAGAATAATATTCTCCTCGTCAGCTAAATTTACCCAAGCAGCAAAAGAAAATGTAAGAAAAGCAATGATTGCAATCAATAATGTTACAAATATATTAGTAAAAGCCAAATCATCTGGATGGTTGGAAAAAATAAAAATGTTAGATTCTATAATAAATGCAACTGCGCTGTATGCTAGTGAAGTTTGGGGTTTAACTAACTATAATGTTATTGAAAAATGTCAGATCACTTTTTTAAAACTTATTCTTCAATGTCCAATTAGCACTGCAAGTGCTATCCTCCGATTGGAAACCGGGGTTCAATGCTTAGCTTCTACCGTTTGGAAAAAGCATTGAGATGGTGGCAGAAAATACTTTCCATGGATGACACACGTCTTCCAAAAATAATTTACAAAAGATTATTGACATTGGATGATTCATATATAAAAAAAATGGAATATAATTGGGCTTCTCAACTAAAAAAATTTCTAATTGACTTAGATTTAGAAAATATCTGGAGATCCCAGTCAATAAAAAAAAATTCAATTGATAACATTATACTTCAATATAAAAATATTTTGATTGATAAAGATATCAACCAAGCCAAAAACTCTAAATATACATGCTTTTATTATCAGCTGGATATTCATCCAGGTGTGTCAAATTACTTGTTTTTGAATGTATCATTTAGCAAAAAGAGACTAATTGCACAGCTCAGACTCTCAAACAAAAATTACATTAAAATTGTTCAAAAGGGTTTCAAATACATCTTACACCCAGAAGACAATTGTACTATCTGTAATATGCTAGAAAATGAAAATTTGTATCACTTTTTCATTAAGTGCCCAATATACAGCCCAGTCAGAGAATATTATTTGTCAGATTACATAAAAACCATTACCTCTGAACAACGATTGTTCGTTCTCTTTGAAGAATTGAATGTACAAAAAATAAATAACATTTACTATTTCACCGTAAATGCACTTAAACTTAGAAGTTTCTGTTCTAATGAGTAGAGCTTCCATGCAATAAGAATGTAAAATTAAATATCTCTAATATGATCAACTTCGCTTTTGTACTAAACTTAAATCTGTCTTTAAACTAACAACTATTTTCTACGATGTTTTTTTTTTTTTTTTTGGTAGTATATATATATATATGTATATATAAAAATGTGTTTCACAAACTTGTTTATTAAAAATGTGCCATATTATTATTGTATGTAATAAAAAATAGATAATGTGAATTTAGACTTAATATTAAATCACTTGTAAACTTACTAATTTTACTTATGTACTGTACTCTTAAACTTCTTATTGTTCTTACACATAATTCAAATTTGTAATTGTAGATAACCAACCTCACTTGTACGAAGTGTTTGTATCTTCTAACAAGGAAATATACTGATTACTGATGTAACAATTACGTAAAATACGATTATATACTAGTTGCATACAAAGTTTTATGTTCGACTGCCTTGGAGGAGATCTTTTTTTAAATAATGTTATTGTGAAAAATATGGTTTTATTTCAAAGTGTGCTTTGCTATAACTTTTGTTTAACGTTAATTATAATTTCAAATTAATAAATTTGTCAAAAAAGTGTTCATAATGTCTCAAAACTTAGAACAATCCCAAAAAATGCAGCGGAATTAATTAATGAAATATGTATAAGGTTTATTTTGACTTTTATTTGTTAACATTAACAAAAGTTTAATGTAGCTATTTTAACGTACTAGTCCAACAAAGTGTCATTTTATGAACTCTAAATAGTGCCATGATTCAAGTGCATAGTACAGTCGAACATAAAAAACATTAAGCGCATTTTTTTTACTATGATTACTACCAGTTATAATACGAGAGCTTTTATCATACTCCGACAGCACGTTGCTTGGTAACCACCCGACACTGTAGTTGAAGGGTTGCTACCTAAAAGATCTGTACTTGAGTAATTTTTAAACTGAATCATTGTTTTCAGAACTAAACCTAGAAAGTGATATTTATAAATAATTATAATTAAATATAAAACACTGTTTGTTAACTAACGAGTCCATTATACAAGTAATAATTTCACTTGGGGAATTATCAATATAATTTTGTTTTAATTGGTGGTGCACACGTGATTAGAAATGGATGCATTTAATTAGAAAGCTTAAATAATTATCCAATTAATCTCGCTCATTTCATATAACGTGTGCGAAATCAAGTCATAAAAACAAAATTGCATTTTCATGGGATATTATTACATACGCTATAGGGTTGAAAGTAACAAAAATTATTTGACTTCTAATTATACTTGTTTTTAAATGTCAGTTTCAAAGTTTGGTTATGAAAATAATGTTCAATTGATAGAATTACTACAAATAAAATTACTATCCGAATATCCATCCAGCATTGTAAAATAACTTATAATTTAATCCAAATTTGCTCAAGCACGTTTCTTTTAGAGAATACTTCTCTATCTACAGAGTCGAGTGGTCACCAAGCAATGTTCTTTCGAAATGTAATAAGATTATTTCGTATTATTAATACCCTCATAACTGTTGTTTCATTTCAGATCAGAAATTAACTACTTTTGAAGAAAATCAGTTCACTTATATCAATCGGTTACAAGAATTGTATTTAGAAAGAAATAATATACATGTTATGAAACCAAAAGTTTTCTACAAGTTTAAGAATTTAATATTATAAACATTTACTGATAACAGTTTAATGAAATTAGACAAGGACACATTTTTATTCACTCCCAACTTATCAAAACTTTGGCTTAATAGAAATAATCTCACCGTTCTTCATGTGTCTCTATTTTCTAATTTACCTTCACTTCAGGAAATTGACATCTCTCAAAATAAACTAAATTTTATTACGATAATTGTTTTATTAACATTTCTTCTTTACACACTATAAATTTAAGTTTCAATAATTTATCTACTTGACTATTTATACAATTTATATTAATTATGTTATTGATTTTTAAATAAATTATATACATCGAACTCCTATTAATTGGTTAATTGGTTGTAGCAAATTTTGGTATGTGATATTTTATATGCTTGCAACTACTAGTAATAAGATTAGTCGGTAAAGTTATTAGCAATAAATAAATCAAAATTGGCGTGTCCATTTACAATTAACAAATCTTTTCTTCATATTTCGAACACAATCAATCCATTAATTTTAGGTTAGATAATACGTTAGATAACAGGACTTTGCGTCGCTATTACATACATTTTATTTTAAATGTTCTGTAAAAAATGGACACGTCAATTTTGTTTTATTAAAATTTGTTTGGGCTTTTTATTGTATCATACCCTTTATTTCTGTATTTAACAAAACTAACTAATTTCAAGTTGTGCACGTTTGATACCTTGTCAACCAATGCAATTTGAGATGGTTACGGTTTGATGGGATACATATTACTGAAACAATAACTTAGTTATAATAGTTTAAGAAATTTTTTAATTTTATATTTTGTCTGATTTTATTTTAATTTATTTTTTCGAGACATTTTGATTTATCAAAATTTATTTCTTGCTTATGAATGATATCACTCATTTTTGTTTAGGAAATGTTTTGAGTTTTAATTAAAACACTGCTGCGGATCTCCTGCCGTAACTCTTTACAATGTAATTGTGTTTTGAGTTTAGATTCTAATAACATTTAGGCAGTCCTCGACTTTTAAAATATTCCAGATGACAGTGGCCGATTAAAATATTTCAAACAAATTGCAAGTACTTTATATCAGTAGCAATAAAATAGTAGGCGAAAAATGAAGAAATATTTTGTTCAATTACGCTATCAAAATGTAATAATAATTAAATAAGATGTAGGGATAGTGACAGTATTGGGATACAAAATTTGGTTCCATAGTTTTTTGTGGGAAACTTTTGATTTACAAAAACAGATTTTACATATTAAGTGCCTATGCCAACATTTACTTGGGACACACGGTATATACTCGTATATACAGAGTGGTGAACGCAACTCTCGAACATAGGGATTTAACATGTAAAAACACAATTTTGTAATTTCCTGCTTCCCTAATTATTTTTAGGAAAAAAGCTCCGAATAATAGTTTTAGGGCATAAAATTCTGCATCTAAGCCAATAAACAAAAATAACTTTGCATGCTTCGTAAAGGCACAAATTAGATCTGAAAATGACAAAAATAACCTCAAAACTATCGATAGCCATGGAATTGAAACAAAATTAAACAAATGTTTGACGTATAATCTTTTAAAATAATTTCTTTATTTATTATGTTATTTATTTTGACAGATAAAACGACAAACATTTGTTTAATTTTGTTTTAGTTCCATGGCTATCAATAGTTTTGAGGCTATTTTCGTTATTTTCAGATGAAATTTATGCCGTTACGAAGCATGCAAAATTAAATTTGTTTATTGTATTAGATGCAGAATTTTATTATTTGAAGCTTTTTTGCTTAAAATAATTAGGGAAGCAGGAAATTACAAAATTGTGATTTTACATGTTAAATCCCTATGTTCGAGAGTTGCGTTCACCAGCCTGTATATATATTTCATTGGTATAAGTAAATACAATGCCTGGTTTATAGACTGTATAGAATAAAAATAAGAATGATTGGAACAGAAGTTTGACAAGTACATTTACAAATTGAACAGGAATGATCTAGAATCACGTCAATTTTTACACTAACTCAGTTCATATCACAGTCGCGATGCGTTTCTTTATTCGTGCAGTTGTTGTTTGAAAAGATAACGATATAAAATAAATAAATAAATAATAAATATTTGAATGTAGCACGTGCATCACGCAACCTAAACACTGGTGGAAATACACGATTAGCGACGGACTAACTCGAATGGAACACAAATAATAATAATAATAAATTCCAGTGCTATTCTGTTCAATGTATTTCATGTTATGCAATCTATAAATGGTTGTATGCATTTACATTATTTTAAATTTCTATTCCTATGTTATTCTATTCCTATTGTATGCAACCTATAAACCAACACAATCACATAAAGAAAAACAGGAAAACAAAATTGTATGTGTCTAAATATGTAAATCCACCACTATATAATATATGTACGTACGAGTGTGGTAATATTTCAGGTCGTCACATGTAAATAATGTATTATAAACAAAAAGTGAAACTAGTGACAGTGTTGTGTTTAAAGTTAAGTATCGTTATTAATTGCTAGGCTATTATTTTTAAAATTATGTATGTTTCGTCTAGTGTTAGCTATTTTATAGCCCTTGGTTTAGAAAATATTAAGTATCGTGAGAATGATAATGTTTGGGGTTGTGTTTGTGTTTCTAAACTAATAAATTAAGGTGAAACATACGGGCTGAAGTTCGTCAACCAACAATTTGTTATCGTGTAAGTAAGGTTTCTTGCGGTCCTGACAAAAATTTAGATTTGACCAATCACAGAAAATCAGAAAAAATCTGTATAGTATAGTGGAAGGAGTATTGGAGCGCGTTTAAAAACTATACAAACTTGAAGATTTTCAAGAACATTATTTAAAATCACAGGAAATATTTCTATATGATGTAAACACAATAAAAACTAAAATTTAATAAAATACAGTATTTTATTTGATATTATAATATAAAAATAAAAACATTAGGTCACTTTCACTGCACATAAAGTAGGCCATTTTTTCTTCAAATGCCGGAATATTTACCCATTCTATCATATAATTTCTCTGACTCACGTGAGCGGCAGAAAATGTCTTTCTGCTCAAGAAATTCTTTGATTTTAAAGAACGTAAGAAAAAGTATTTGACAGAAAAATCGAACTGTAACTGTTTCTATGGATTCTGTGACATATTCCTGATCGACATACTTCTTTCTTTTCGTGAATCAACTATTTCTGGAGCAAGTTCTTTTACATAAAATGTCTTTAATATTGGAAGCATTCATTTAACACTCTTCATCCATTTTTATTGTCTCTATTTCTATACCTAGATGTGTCCAAATAATAAAATCACATTCCTCTCGTCCTGTTATGAACAACTGGCCTTGTATTTGGTAATAATAATTGTGATTCGTCTTTAATTTTAACTTATCACTATCTAAAACAGAACAGAAGTTTTTTATTTTAACAGCAGCTTCTTTTGGTGACAAATGTCGAGCTGTGTATGAACATTTTAATCAATTAAACCATCTGGCGAAGCAGCTAAATATCCTGCATTAGGTTCTAAATTTACAAATAAACCACATGGTGTTACTGTAACTCCAATTACCTGCTCATAAACTTGTATTGTCACAGATACTCTAGTTTTACCCCAATCAGTTGCTGCAGTTGTAATATTTCGAACGTAAAGCATTCTTTCTACAAGTGGTCCAGCTGGAAGTTTTCGTTTACACAATTCACCAAAGTTTGAAGTGGTTAATCTGTGCTTCCTTTCCTCCATCCATAACATGTTTTCAGATTGTCCACGCATTTTTATTTTCAACTCATTGCGCTTGTTGATATCTACACTTAACATTGCTATTCATTTATAGTAAAATTAAGTAAAAAATACTTGCAATATAAAAATATAAATAAAACGAAAGTAGACTTCAATTATGGAATGTATAGCTTATTCCTGGGCAACATTTCGATAGTTCTGATGTATTTACTTTGTCAGCCTAATCTTATTAAGGCAGTGTCCGCTTCAAAACTGTTAAATAAAAACTTTAATATTAATAAATAAACACTTATAAATACAATTCTACTTACCTTACATACATTTGACGTTTGAGGTTAAAACCATATCCAAAAACTTTATTATTACTTCATTATTTTGTAAAACTTGATTATTTTACAAACAATATATAATATATGCACTATTATTATCATTAATACTCAATATTAAAACATTTTTACATATCTGGTAGCCAAATTTAATTTAGACTGAAAGTTCGATACTTGAGTGTACATCATACGTCATCAAAAATCCGAATCACACAACGAAAACTCATGATTCAAGAACACCAACAATAAATCTATGCAAATTTGAATTTCAACAATTAATTTCTTACGAATGTCATTATATAGATAAATATAAAGCAGTGTATTACTTTCTTATAACATTGTAGTTCATGAATAAATACTATTTAAGAGCAAATAAATCATGAAAATATATGAAAAAAATTATATAAATGAAACAGCCAAATTCACAATTTTGAGTCAGATTTTCTCAAAATTGGGCCCTACGTTTTCAATAAAAAAAATATGTATATTTAAAATTAAGATAGTCTATAACACAAAAAAAAATCAGCCAAATTAAACACAACACTTTTGAGAAAAAAAAGAAAAACTCTGTTTTTCATGGTATTTTGGCCTATTTTATTTTTTGCTAAAAATTGTCGAGTTTAATTTGGCTGAAAATTTCATCAGGCTTAGTCTGTCGTATTTATAATTTACTGTATTTTTTATATTGATATCGTAGGGCCCATTTTTGAATAAATTCAAATTAAATTTGGTGTGATATATAATTTATTTTCTTTTATTATATGAAAGATATGTCAAATTAGTAATATTATTATAAAACTTTGAACCTTAGACTACAAGAATATGTACAATAAATAATATGTTTCATATATAATAAAAAAGATATTTTATTTCAAATAGATCGAGGCAGATCGTCATTTCATCACTGTTCTGTTGTTATCTTCAGCCCGTATGGTTCACCTTAAGTCAAGTGTGCCTGAGTCCGTCTGAGTGACGCCGAATGTGGAAACATGTTGGAATAGGTGAGGGGGATGAAGAGACGTGTGTGATTGGTTTAGGGTGCATGAGGTTTTGTAAATAGTTTTTAAGATAGTGTGTATCCGACGACCGACGAGAGGAGTTGAATTTAATTATCATTGTAAATCTTCATCTTAATAAAACTGATGTACATATTCCCTGTACTTCGTTTGTTATTTATCCTGACGAATATATGAACAGGAAGTGCAGAAGGAGCAGCATTAATCACAGAAAAATTATATCATTTATAGACAATTATCAGAAGAGGATAGATTGTTTTATATTGGGATTGCGACACGAGTATGTATCCTTACTGTTTTCTGTGGTTCCTACTACCAGGAAATCGCGAAATATTTTACAGCTGTGTGTAAATATGATAACGAGTTTATTGTTTCATGGTCTATGAGATAAAACAAATAATATCAACATAATTTATTTTTATACGCTGGATAATATAAAATGAAATCAAATTTGAAACATCTTTCGAACAGTTCGGTCCTTGTCAAATAAACTCCAAGTCCGTCTTTCCATCATTAGATAGTGGATATTCGGAGAATATCTAGCTTTATTCGACAGTTAAGTTATTTGGAGCATTGAGTTCCAAATAAACTGGTTCGTGTCGCGAATAAGAACCGATTAAAGCCGAAGAAGATGCGAACGTTTATAGTGTCATTATCTACTCTAACCTAGTTTAAAAATCAATTTATTTGTTCTGCACATATTTACCAATTCACTAATAAGAATTAAATTTGAAAATGGAACTATTGTTATGGGCAAAACGACCCGTTTGTTACCACTACGTGATTTATATTTATTTAGTTATAGGATTTGTATTGGATTTTAATAATGTTGGATAATAAAATTTTCCTATATAAATATATTTACAATTTACAACATACTATTTACAATATTAATGATTTGGTTTTAAAGTGAAGTTGAATTTGAAATTTAGTTTTTAGTTTAGAAGTCAACTGTTTTTGATTTCGTGATCAAGTCTTTAATTTAGAAGTCGATAGTTTGAGATCAAGTGTTCAAGTGTTTTCTCTTCTAAAAATTAGTAATTATATAAACTTTGAAGTTACTCCCCACTAGAGGGTTTTTACCACCGTTAGTATGCGTTCTTGGATTTCATTGGTGACTTATTCCAATGTGTTACGAAACGCACAAAACTTTGGTTTTGCTTTCTTTAAACGCGTCAAAATTTAGTGTTGAAGTTAAGTGGCTAAGTCTGGATAATATCTGTCAATAGTTAGAATTTGGAAAAGTGATTTTAAAAATGTGTGAGCAATAAAAATTGATTTGGGTTGACACTAACATGATTGTAGGTTTTAAAGAAAACTATAAATTAGTCTAGATGACTTTCGAACTAAAACTGTTTAAAGTGGTTGACATAAATAAATTTGAATACAAGTTATGTGAAAATAGGATATAGGAATTAGGTTACATAATTAAGAAAAATTAATAACTATACAATACTTAAAACTAACAAAGTAAGTAATAATAATAATTATGATAATGAAATAAAAATAATAATATAGAATATGATATAGATTTGATTAAATATAAGTATAATAAAAACAGGTTATGGGCGGCTCCATGACACTATGAATAATATGTTATTAGCGGGAGATAGAGGATATCCTGTAAACTCGTATTTAATTACACCATTGTTGAATCCAAGAACTGCAGCTGAAAATTTATACAATGAATCGCAAATTAGAACTCAAAATGTAATAGAATGAACGTTCGGAATTTGGAAACGTCGATTTCCAATATTATCCACCGGGTTGCGCTGTAGTGGACCTTTAGCTCAAAAGATAATAACTGTTACGGCTATTTTGCATAACTTAGCTGTGAAACATCATGACAATATTCCATATGATGGTGAAGAATACGAGGATCCAATACCTGATGTAGAACCTCCCAATGAAATAATGAACAACAATGATATAATTAGGACAATAATACAATATTTTCTAACTTTATTGTAACAAAAAAATAAACTAAACTGAAATAATACTGTCTATAATAAATTAAATAATAATATATTTGTTGAACATTGTTTTTATTCTTATTTTATATTCTAAATTTTGATTTGAAAAAGCATCGAAATATCTATTGCATAATTAAATAATAATTAATAATTAATTGAAGCAGTTGTTTTAATTTTTCATTTGAAATTTTAAAATCCATTAAATGTTCTTCTTTACCAAAAATTTTTGTATTCAATATTTTTTTTTAACAGATTTTGATTTTGATACTCTAGGCTATTCTCTTCCAAATTATTATTATACAGTAATATACAAATAATAAAATATTAATATAACAGCAAACTTAACTCATTATTAACTAACCATATCTAAATTTTTTTTCAAATTGCTGCATTCTGAATTATTATTTTCAATAATATCAAATACCATTTCGTTTTCATAGACTGTTTTAGAAGGAAAACTGGATCCGCTAAGCTTGAAATAAATTTTCAGTAGCTTTGGCTTTTGCTTACAAAATACATAAATTATTACTAACTAAATAATCGCCATCGCAATCGTCCTCTGGTAATAAACCATCCACACTTAAAACTATGTGATCTAAAATTTTTTCGTCGTAATCGGTGAATGTTTCAACATCTGCTACTCCTCCCCCGGTTTTAAAATGTTCGAATTTATTATGTGAGTGCTTCTTCTTAATTTTCTTTTTAATACAGTCATATTTGAGCCACAATTCTTTAGCAGTTCTATTAACCTGTCCCGTTAAAGAATTAAAATTCCTTGCAACATCTTCCCACATATTCTGTTTCTGTTTCCATGTAAATGCATCGCTAGTTTTGTTTTCTATAACGTGCATAAAATTTAGAACTACATCTACTAACATCCTCGCTTCTAATTCCGTGAAATTCACTGCACGTTTACGTTTGTTATTCATTCTGTAAAAATGCATTAATTAATATAAAACTACAGCAATTTTATACTGTTTTTGGTGTGTCAAGAGGAAATGGGAAAAATTATTTAACCTAAAAATGTAAGAAATACAAAAACAAATCTATGGTGACATGTATTAATACGTCATTTTACTTAATAAAACTGAAGCTGGTAATCACAGATTAAATATATACAGGTGACAGATATTCTAAAAACTACGAATAAATACTTACGTCAGTGTCGACCGCCAAAATAAGTAAACAATTGTTTATCCTTGTCTAACACATACATATTCTGCATCATATTCTCTTTCTCTAAAACTATGATGAAGGCAGTTAATGTAATTTCATTGCTGCCAACATTGAAATAGTTATTTTTGTTCTGTTAATTTACAGAATAATAATCCGATGGACACAGTCAGTTTGAAAGACACATACACATTATTTGCCGAATACCGAATATTTTTATTCAACGAATAGTTACGCGCAAGTTTATTCATAGATGGAAAGACCGGCCCTATGTACGAATTTCATACAAAGTTTTCGCGGCTATATTTTTTACTATGGTTAGTACCAGGAAGTATGATTAAAATTAAGATATATCCATGCAATTTTCAGCTTTAGTATCCCAAGAGCATTGATAAAGTGAGATATTTTTATCACACTCAGATAGCACGTTGTTTGGTAACCACCCGACATTGTAGCTGAAGGGCTGTTACATAAAAGATACGTGCTTAAGCAATTTTCCAACTAAATCATTGTTTTCATAAGTAAACCTAGAAAGTGATATTTATAAATAATTATAATTAAATATGAAATACTGTTTGTTGTCTGGCAAGTCCATTATACAAATGATAATTTCTCATTGGGAATTATAAATATAATTTTGTTTTAATTTGTTTTGCACACTTGATTAGAAACGGATGCATTTAATTAGAAAGTTTAAATAATTATCCAATTAAATTCACCCATTTCTTCTAAGGTATGCGAAATTTAGCCATCAAAATTAAATTACATTTTCATGGGATATTATCACATATGCCATGAGGTTGAATGTAACAAAAAGTATTTTTCCTACGACTGTGCGATTTCTTTGTTATTACGTAACTATAATTGCCTTGGTTACGTATGGAAAGTAGATGAATGCAGACCAAGTGCGTTTCCGAAAGCAAAGAAACACTTGTGCGGAAAGTGCTTCATTACGTAACTGTCAAAATAATATTGTTTAGACAGCGATTTAAATTTCGCGCCAAGCGCGGAATTCATATTTTGACCACAGACGCTTATGGAAGAAGAAGATACGGTGGACCAGCGCTAGTAAATATGCAGCAATATATTTTGACGTTTATAAACGTAACCTTAATTTGCAGTATATCTAATCTGTAGACAATTATTAAAAAGAACCGAACAAAGTAAAATATATCGATAAATGGTTTTATTTAAAGAGTAAGTGAAATACTTCATATTTATTGTTTGTGTATATTATTAATACAGTTGTTACAGTTGCTTATATTGACATAATGTAAAGTGGAAACTTTTGTGTCTAAAGAAACATTGATTTCTTCCGCACCTGTTCATATTATTACCAGTAATATTATTGGTAACAATTTCGGAAGCTTCAGAAGTACCAGCAACAGGTTGATTGTCATTGTCGAAAATAGATCCAACATAGTATGATCCGGAGCTTCAATTATCTTTGGAGGTGTTAATGATAAAGAAGAATCACTCACTGTACTATTCTAATCAAGATGATTTTGAAGAAATTATTTTGACGTTAGTGAAAATTTTTTAAATAACGTAGAACAATGTGCAAGCAATCAACAAACAAACCATAGCAACGCCGTAAAACATCGTTGTCATGTAATATCATTAAAATTTTATAAATTTTAATAATATTTTAGTGATTTACTAAATCGCACAGTTATAGGAAAAATGTTGTTTACAACACGTGCCGAAAAAGGTTACATGCTCGTGCTCGTGCAGATTTCCGTTAAATTCTGCACTTGCACGTAACAAACCTTTTTCGGCACTTGTTATAAAAATAACTATTACATAATATAATTATAATTGTTTTTAAATGTTTTCAAGGTTTGGTTATGAAAATGATGATTCAATTGATAAAATTACTACAAATAAAATTACTGTCCGAATATCCATCGAGCATTGAAAAATTTCTTATAATTTAATCCAAATTTCCTCAAGCACGTTTCTTTCAGGTAACATCTCTCTATCTACAGAGTCGAGTGGTTACCAAGCAAAGTGCTTTCGAAATGTAATAAGATTATTTTGTATTATCAATACCCTTTGAATAATTATTTAATTTAAATTACGTAACTTTTTCCTTGTTAACCCTATTACTGTTGTTTTATTTCAGATCAGAAATTGACTATTCGTGAAGAAAATCAGTTCACTTATTTAAATCTGTTGGCAGAATTGTATTTAGAAAGAAATCATATACATGTTATAAAACCAAAAGCTTTCTACAATTTGAAGAATTTAGCATTATTAACGTTGACTGACAACAGTATATCTCAATTGCACAATGATACATTTTTATTCACTCCAAACTTAACAAAACTTTGGCTTAATAAAAATAATCTCACCGTTCTTAATGAGTTTATGTTTTCTAATTTACCTTCACTTCAGGAACTTGACATCTCTCACAATAAACTAAATTTTATTAACGATAATTGTTTTATCAACGTTTCTTCTTTACACACTATAAATTTAAGTTTCAATAATTTACAAAGATTGCAATTAAGTATTATCGACGATTCGAGTAGCTTAAAGAATTTGTATCTTAACGATAATCCAT
Organism: Pterostichus madidus; assembly: GCA_911728475.2. Taxonomy (NCBI): domain Eukaryota; kingdom Metazoa; phylum Arthropoda; class Insecta; order Coleoptera; family Carabidae; genus Pterostichus; species Pterostichus madidus. The sequence continues at coordinate 24,182,254 of OU452317.1, read as the reverse complement.
GGCAATGCGATGAGTCACTCTGTGAAGTAATGAACGCAGCAGTGAGTGGCAATATTTGGACCGGAGACAATGATTCAATCTGTGCAGCACCACACAAGTTGAAAGGAAAACGATGGTACCAAATTTACGAATATTTCCAACCTCGCATCACCTCCAATGTCTCTAGCATTCAAGAAGGACAAGACATCACGTTACAATGCCAATACTGCTTTGTGTCAAATGTCATGTGGACTTTCAACGGAATTAAGTTATCCAGAAATATTCAGCAAGTATCTAGCACGTCACTCGTGTCCACACTAACAGTGAAGAATGCGCGCAAAGAAGAACAAGGATACTACGTGTGCCACGTGGTTGATTGCCTGCGCTGTGAAGATGCTTGGCTTTATGTCAAAGTCAGTGGAAAGCATCAGCAGGATAGAGTCGACACGAAAGAAGGTTCCTTTATTCTTTATGAGTAATATTTGATTGAAAGTTACTTCAACTGTGTTTCAGTTTTTCACATAATTGCAAATTCAAGCAGTAGCAACACTAGACGTGGCGTTATTCTTCTTTCTTATGCAATTCTACAAGATGAAGGAAAGGAGAACAACAATTAAATACCAAACTATAAGGAAGGATTTAACTTGACTGTATCCGAAAGTACCACAATGGTTTTTATTTTATGTACAATTTATATAAATTATATTATAATTAATTTTTAAATAAAATAAATATATTAATCTCTAATAATTGTCTAATTGTAATATTCTATTGTATACTCCATTCCCTGTATGAAAACGATTACGTCACATTTAGTATCCATGTGATTCAAGATTTTGTACTTAAAACGTTTACATTCGTATTGGATTGACATTTTTAAAACAACCTAAAATTTAAATGTCAGATTAAAATATTTATTACTCTATAAAATTTAATTAGTTTAAAAATGAAACCAAATTCTGCAAATATTAAATAATAACCAAATATAAATTTATCTTATCTCACGAAATATATTACCTACCTTGTTGAAATATGTAATTTTGTAAAATAAAACTTAAGAAATATACTTTTTTATATGTATTATTATTATATATAAATAAATAATATATGAAAGCACAAAATACAATGCTCATTACCTCTTGTACTACAGTTAAATTAAAGGTCCTCGATTATCTAACTCCAGCGCAAAATAATCATGAAGATGACAAACGCATTTCTGCATTTAATTTCCTAAAACTTTTCTAGCTAGTTCTTATTTCTTAGTCTATATTTATAGATTAAAAATGTCACAAACTTAGAAATGACAGGCGAGAAAATAACAAAATCATGGCCATAGGTCTCTATTTTTATTTTATAAACAAATGTGAATAAAGTAAATATAAATTTTTGTATTAGTGAGAACTGTTATACATTCAAATAATACATGTGATAGTACGTGAAAAAACATGAAACGTGTGTCTTTATTTATTAAGATATACGTTAATGCCATTCGCATAGGTATGAATATGATTAAAAAAAGATAGCTATATTTCATCGTATCTATGATAACCTCGCCCACATATGACGTCATCGTTTTCATACAGGGAATGGAGTTTACCAAGTCTTTGTTAGTGAAATACTTTATATGCGTTCGGTTACCAATCTTAACAATTAGCAATTTTTTTGTTGTGAAATTTAAAATCAAATGTTAGCTGTGGAAATCTAACTCAAATTCGTATTTCTGTAAAGACTTAGGTTAAATGACTTTGAGTTGTTATTACTTGTCAAATAGATTAGTTTAAGAAAGAATTAGGAAGTAATAGTAATAAATAATTAGTAGTGGTTTTTCAATGGAAAACAACGATTTACAATATGATTTTAATAGATTCATAAAGATGTCTGTCTATCTGTGTGTATGAATGGATTTATGAATAAGTGGAGTTTGGATTTCTTAAAAGAATAGTATTTAGTACTATACATTTGATCATCAGTGGCAGCTCGTGGATAAATAAGCATTGAAGTTAGTTAAGTTTTTAATAAATATGCAAATTAATAATAATAACATTAGAGATACATACGAGAATCATAATAAATAATTAACAAAACTACTCATTTCAAAAGTAACATTATCATTTAAATACTTTTTTACAAATAACGAGTGAATATAGAGAATATTTACTATTTGCAATGCAAGAAACTTCGAATGACAGTGGGACATTGCCCATTTGCTTCTGTACAATTGTACACAATTTTTTACAAAAAAAAAGTATTTATAAATTAAATAATATATTCTTTTCTAATTCGATGCTCTTAGAAGTCTGAAAAAGCACTGTAAACACGTTGCTAAGGAGACCTATAAGCGCACTGTTTTTGACGCTTTTTATTTTGAAGGAGTGGTATGAATGCTTTTTAGTTTTAAATCTGACAGATGAATGACATATAACCTCAAAATTGTAAATTGTCGGTGTTGAAATATTACTAAAAGAATATGCTAGAATCAGACAAAAAAAATTATTAATTATCAAAAAATTGTATATGACTATGTTTCATAAGATCTGTTATCGCACCCGTCCTTTTCCCAAATTTCGACTCGTGCGTTAACGGATTCCCTTATGAAACTAGTTCTTTAATATACTATTTTCTATTTCGTTGTTCTTATCTTTATATGTAAAAGAAAGGCGGGTTAGTTACACCATTTATAACTCAAGAACGGCTGGACCGATTTTGATGATCTAAGATTTGTTGGATTCGTCTTCGCCCCGAATAGCAGAATAACTATTAAAATATCGATTTACGTAAAAAAACAAAAAAATGATTACAGGGGTTAGAACACATTGTACTTTTATTTTTCCACTCTGTGGATAGATGTCGCTAAATTGGCTGCGTTTTACTTTTCCACTATGTGAATAGATGTCACTAAATTGGCTGCGTTACAGTATAATTATAAAGAGCATAGAATTCTTAAAAGTAGTGTACTAAATTGGCTGCGTTATAGTATAATTAGAAAGAGCATAGAATTCTTAAAAGTAGTATACTAATTTCACACAGAATATATGAGAAATAGACCACATTACTATCTCTATACGCATGCTCATAATGCACCAATCATATTCTAGGAAGTACAGCTAAAATCAAATCAATGTATTTTAAAGTAAAATATCATTTTATCTAAACGTAAATGAATGATACTTTTTTATACAAGTTATATTTAATTTTTTACTATCGGATTTTGCCCTTATAATATATAAATAATCAATACAGTAATATTAAAATAAATATTAAAATTTGAAAATTTTAAGCGCCAATTTGCTCTTCTGTCATCTGTCACTGGCCGATAACCTCAAATTTACGTTTTGTTGTGATTGTTTTGTGAAGTGTGAATTTTGTTTGAAAAATTCCTGGGTACAATTGTTCCGTCCCGGATTGTAATTTGAATTCATTAATTAATAAGCCAATATCTTTTCATTTCTTTCCCAAGATTAGTAAACAGACCAAAATTTCAAATTAAAGATTTATGTCAACTTCAAACTGGCGGCAATAAAACTCACAATTTATGCGCACATGCGCATATGCATCACCGTTCGAGTCACATGGCGTCACAAACATTAGTATTGCCAACATAATTAGAAAAAAATAGAAAAAAAGTTTGTCACCCTGCCATGCTTTTTTCATTTCATAAATTTGCCGGCAGAGGCGCTATAGAAAATAATATGGTCTATTCTCGGAACATTCCATTGCCGCTGTCTGTCAGTATATAACCAATAAAGTTACCTGTAGATTTGTTAGTTTTTTGCGAGTGTTTAAATAATAAATATTATTTGTTTTCTTCTAATTTGTGCGAGAATTATTATTAAAAATGCCGCGACCCAGAAGATCTAATCTTTCCCAACAAAGCCGTAATGCAATTCGGCTTCGTAACACTGCGAATCAATCCACCGAAGAAGAACGGTAAATCGCACGAGAAGAGCGCCGCGATAGTATGGCCCGACTTCGTGCATCTCAAACATAAGAGCAAATAGAGGCAGCCCGTGAAACAGCTCGGTTGGCAATGAGAAATCGTCGAGCTTATCGCACAGATCAACAAATGTCGCCTGTTCCCGTGTCGGACAACCATCAACATTATTTATTTACGCGTCAGAACACAAAACTAAAAATGTTGTGTATCAAAAAGCATTACAATAAACACTATGTTTTCGAAATAATTATTAATTTAAAATTAATTCCACTTCAAATTGAATATTCATAGTTAAGACAGGACAACGTCTGTCGGGTCAGCTAGTAGCTCTATAAACGTACACGTCGTCAAGGAGTTCTATAAGCTCACTGTTTTTGGCGTTTTTTATATTATAGGGAGTGGTATAAATGTTTCTAAATCTGACAGATTAATGATATACAGGGTCTTTATTTTTATATTACACATAGGAGAAACACTGGTAAATTTTACATACATATCTTCACGCTATATCCCAACAAATGGGGTAGCACGAACCCTAAAATCACTCATAAAATATTTACTCATCACACTCACCAAACAATCAGCCCTCGTAAAACATTATCATCCACCCTCATTTCAACCACATTCATAGACTACTCAATATAAACTCATTCATTTAATACACTCGAAATCATTTATCACACAACAAACCTCCAATCACATCATTCTTATTCACTTATCATTCATCTTCTTTCTTCAACGTACATAACATATGCATAAAACATCTCAAATTATCCACGCTTACTCCTAACAACGAATCTAATAACGAATCTAACATCGAATCTACAAAGATTAGAAAAGATGAAAGTGATAGCCTGCAATTGTATATGAAAGAAAAGTCAACACAATGCAGTAACTGAAAATGAAACAAAAAGAGAAGAAAGGAAGGGAGTGTCGCCCTGCGCTTGTTTTTGGAAGTGAATTCCACACAATTGCAGTTAAACTCTCTACGTAAGAATTGAAAACAAATTAAAAGATAAGAAAGGAAGGGAGTGTCGCTCTACGCTTGTTTTTGAAAGTGAATTCCACACAATTGCAGTTAAACACTCAATTTAAGATCAGAAAACGAATAAAAAAGATCAGAAACGACGGGAGTGTCGTCCCTACGCCTGTTTTTGAAAGTGAATTTCACACAATTGCAGATAAACACTCTAATGAAATTACTAAACAACAAAACTAAAATCAAAATTCCTGCACTTCTTAAATTATCAGATTCATTCCGCAATTAATCTTCGCCAAACGTTCCTATCTTGACACACCACTTTAGCTTCATCCACATTCATAATTCCTTTCATACAAGCACGTTTGTTTCTCGTACACGGAAACTTTCGTTCATATAACTTATTCAAAGAATAAATTTTCATAGGCACGTCAAGTGACATCAATGTCTATATTCAGTGTTATTTTTATTAAACAAACCACGCAACTCACAATCATGGTTCTACCTTAAATCTAGTTTAGTTTATTACTAAACGCCAACTTGTTACAATGAAACAGGTAATTTGATCATTGTAACTCACCTTATAAATTACAATGAAATATTTTATTTATGACGTATGTTTATAACATTTTTCTAAACAATAAACATTGATGCGGATAAATGGAAAAATGGTGGCGTTAAATTCGCAACTAATAGAAAGTTTTTATTGAATAAATTGATGTTACATTAATTAATCTGTATTGAATTAAATTTTTATTTAGAAAATAAATACTTGTTTAGTACGTAAAAATGTATTTTGACAATTTATTATTCTGACATTGATATAAACATTACATATTTGTTCATCTCTTGTTTTTAATTCCATAGCTATTACTATTAAGTTGTAATTCCGTGAATTTTCAAATTTTATTTCTGCAGTTATGAAGCATTCAATATGAAATTTATTTATTGATACGGATGTAGAATTTTATGCTTTAAAACATTTATGCCTAAAATAATTAGGGAAACAATTCGAATGGAAAAACTCATTTGTCATGTTTTTTAACTTTATTAGTTTCTCGAGAAAATCCCATTTTCCCGACTTGACAGAATTTATATTTTCTAATATTACTGAATTTAGTTTATATCTGTACCACAAAATAATAAAGCAACCTCCACATTGATCCTGGTTGAATAAGCTCAGAACGAACTAAGCTTGTTTTTTGACTAACAAAGAAAAAACTTGTCTCCAAATTGTACAAACTGTTCTTGTGTGATGCGATAATAAAACAAATATATTGACAGATAGAAACTTGAGTTTTATTTATAAATATATAGAAAATAATGTGTCACTAAAATAACAAATAAAATAAAATACATTATTCGTATATTTTTATAAGTTTTACAGGAAACATTTGTACATATATATTATTATTTTTAACTTGTAGTATAGTATTTAACCTCTAAACAGGATGTGTGAACCAAATAGGTCATCATTATCAAGTTGTTTGTTTGAAAACATGGAAAGATAGTGAAATGTGCAAAAATTGTACACTTTTTAACACGTTAACTGCGATACATATCGCCGGCGATATATATCGGCAGTAACACTATACCACCTTATTTTTGTTCCGCAGTTAACGTGTTAATCATTCAAGAAACTTTGGTTAATGTTTTTGTGTCCACATTTACCCAACTTTCTATTTCTTTAAACAAAATCAATTAAGAATAATGAGCCAATTGGTTGGCAAATTCAGTTTACTTATTATGTAGAATAAAGTTAAATCTGAAAATACAAATATTACAAAATGTGGATAACTTATGTCTTCGTGATGTTCACACAGACATCAAACACATCGTTCCATTAGGAACATTCGTGCCTCTTAATTACGATCTGCCAGTCACACGAATTATTATACACTGCATCAGGCGTTAAGGTGTGCGCGTGTCCAGTGGCGGGGTTAGTGACCCGCACCGAGCACCGAAACTCACTCAGCCGCTCACTTGATACCGAGGTGAACACATTGAATTCAAATTGTGATTTGTTCTTGTGGTACCAGCACACCGCGGTACCTGCAACACTAGACACGAGACAATACTTGTAATAAATATTCTCAGTTACCCGCCACGCGTAGCCGGCTTGATGCGTGGTGACCTGGTGCGCAGAGTCGTAGTGCGCAGGCAATGAGCCTCGGGACACGCCCACTTTGCATATGTAACAGTTGGTACGCTGCTGGCAGAAATAGTTCTCGTGTTTCCAGCATTTGTCGTCGATGTCGGTGTGATTGCAGCCCTGGCGGGGATTCTTGCAGGCTCGTATAGCGGGGACGCAGCACTTGCATAGCCAACCATTGTTGTCGCGGTACAGGAACACCGTCACCTCCGCCTTGCACTTCCCGCACTTTTCCATCGCCCTTGCCAGCTGTTTGGCAGCGTCGTTCACCCTCTGCTTCACCGTCACGGTGAACGTGGTGTCGTCGAAGCCACCCAGCACATTCAGCAGACTGTTTATATCTAGAGCTAATGAAGTATCTTCTTGGATCGCTAGGCAGCCTTGAGGTGCCACTTGTTTCTCTTTTATCAACTATTCAGTACCACGCTTAATGTCCAGAATAAAGTGGAACTTCGCAGCCTCCGCAGACGCCTCCAGCAACCGAACTGCGTGGAAGAGTTTTCCAGTGGCTACACAAACCTTTGTGTGCAGTAAGAACAGCAAGTGAAAGGCAGAAATGATGTAGTTATGCAGACTGGCCTTAGTGATGTCATGAGTGAGGCTGCAGGGGTTCTCGAGCACACTGTCCGGGTGCTGGTCGCGGCAGTGCGCTAGCATGGCCGCCCTGGGGCCCAGCCAGTCGCAGCGGGCGGAGCCGAGCACCGGGCAGACATACTCTCGGTGCTCGCACACTTCCTCGTGCGTGATCACTTCCGCTTCCTGTACAAAGGGCACCGTCTCTGGACAGCCCAACTCCCGGTTTTTGCACGGGTACTTCAGTAGCTTCGCCGTCGCCTCGTACTGAGTATTTCTAGTGGCTGGACGCTTGGGGGTATAGCACCGGCCACAGACCGCCGCCCCGTCGTGCTGCAAGTACACGGGGCCCCGAGACAAGTACGTCGCACAGCTGCTGCATTTTAGTTCGTCTAATATGTCATCTGGAATCTCCATTTTGATTCAAATCACACTCGTCCAACCTGTAACAGAAATAAAATAATATAAATAATTATTTTATATAAATTGTGTTTCTATTTTGATCGAAACGTAAAAATAAAATATCAATTTTTTATCCCCTTCATTTCTTAAAAAAAGACAATTCAAAGGAAATGAATTAATTTAGAACCAAAACTCTAGAAGTAAATAATATTTGATCAAACTTGCGAGTAATTGTCTATAGCACTGTACTTGTATGGTACTATTTACCATATTGTAAAGCAATTTTGTTATAGTAAAATCAGAAAAAAATAGTTATTTATGATACAAGTGTGTGAAGTTCTAAAAATAAATAATATTGGATGACATTTGCGAGTACTTGTCTTAGCACTCTAGTTGCAAAGCAGAGTATTCGATGTTTACTATTTTGCAAATGATAGCAAGTTTGGGCTAAAATGCAGTATCACCAGAGCTGGGCAAGTTACTTAAAAAAAGTAGCTAAGCTACAGCTACAGCTATTCTTTAAAAAAGTAGCTGAGCTACAGCTATAAGCTACATTTTGTAAAATATAGCTAAACTACAGCTAAAAGTTTTCGTCAAAGTAGCTGTTAAATTTTAAAGCTACTTTTTCAATTATTGTGAATTATTAAATTTGCCATTGTCATATAATCAGTTGATGAGTCTTTTGTTATAATGACTGTTAATAAATATAAAAAAATCGCAAATGGACAAATGTACTGCTAAATTTTAATGATATAATTTTTATTTATATCGGAGTAAATTAACAGTCACATTAACAGAAGACTCCTAAACAGTCAATGTTTAGTTCATCTAATATTTAATACAAAACTAGGACAGGTTAAGAACAAGTGAAATATAAAATATGTTAATAGATTTTACACTATATAATAACTTGTTATCCTACAGTTATAGAAAACAATAAAGAAGGTACAATTCACATACAAACAAAAATTACTAGGTATTTCTTAATGAACAGTGGTAGATTTAAGCTACAAAAAGTAGCTTTGGACTACAAAAAGTAGCTTTAAGCTATAAAAAGTAGCTTTAAAAGTAGCTTCAGTTGTTATAACAATATCTTTAAGCTAATAGAAAAAAAACATAGCTCGCTACAAGCTACAGCTATATATTTTCACATTTAGCTAAGCTACAGCTACAGCTAAGGTAAACGTAGCTAAAAAAGTAGCTAGCTATTGCCCAGCTCTGAGTATCACTAACCAGTTTTTAAAATTTCCCCCACTACTATAATAATATTTAGTTATCAATGATCCTAAAACTTTTTCAGATATTTGAAGCTCACCGCGAGTATAAACGTCATAAATGAATTAAAATGACAAAGATTGAGATAAGGTTTGGTTAGGTTAGAAAGAATTATTTTTTATATCCTGCTAATAGTAGATTACATCATGCTTGAGGTTCGAAGCTAGAAAATATTTTTCAAACAAGAGTTTCGAAGCACTGGTTTATTTAGTAATTTTTAGGGAGTTTTGAAATTCACAAAATTTTACCAACCTAAAATTACATTCTTAAAAATTGGCAATGATATTTCACTTTTGCCCAAGTTTAGTTAAAATCAGAAAAATAAAGTTAATTATTATAAATTGAGAAAGAATTATAATAAAATTTTCTCGTTGTTTGGATTTCCTGGCTTTTATTTACTAATTACAAGTAATGACGATGTTTCGAACCTTGATTGAATGAAACTTTTGACTAAAGGATGTGATATTCTTTTATTTTAAACTGTTTCATTATACATAATGTAATTTTTGTAAGAAAACTTATTTAATCTTTCGACTTGATAATGAACCAATCCAAGGTTCAAAATGTCGTCATTACTTCTAATTAGTAAATAAAAACCAGGTAATCCAAGCAACGAAGAAGTTTCATAATCATTTTTCTCCATTTACAATATTCTTCACGACTTAACTAATCCTCTCCATCAAGTTATTTATGATACAAGTGTGTAAACTAGGGTTTTTATGCATTTTTGCGAGCCTTAATCTCAAGGAGTGCATAAAAGCCCTTCACACACTCGTGTCATACAATATTTTATCTAATAATTAGAAAAAATAAAACCAACAAATACAATTTATTAGCTAACTCTTTTTAAATCGAAATAATTGTCAAAATATTGTTGAATCCAAAATAAATGAATTATTTCTTACCGATAAGATTGAAAAATTGCAACTTAATGCTGTATGTTGGTGAATATTTAATGTTCGTCGCAGGCAGCAGAAAGTTATATAGGTAACCATGGGACTGTGTTTATTGTTAGACTTCCACCTAAGGAATGGCGCTAATAGTCTTTATGTGACGACATCCATTTTAGGTAACTACAATATCGGCAATCATTGGTTACTAGATTATTCTTGTAGTTGTCATTTGTATATATTTAAAATTTTTCAATCTGTCAAATATCCAATTAATTTTTATTTGTGAAATAATTTCATATAAATAAAGACATCAACTATTATGAATTATTGTGTAAAAAACTGCACTGCTACTGGTAAGTAAGTGATCATATAATAAATAATATTTAGATGAGGAAGTCATAATATATTTTCAAGTTCACAAGGATTGGATAAAACTGCGATTGAAACAGTTCAAATTATAAATAAATTGTATATAGGTGAATATTTTAATAAATATTTATATTGTAATAATGAATTTATATTTTATGTAGTTTAAATAAATATAAAATAATAATAAAAATAATAAGCTGCGTAAATATGCATATCGGGTTGCCTATAAACTTTAGTTAGACCACTGAACAAGTAACCATAGAAGAAGGGACAGCTATAACAAAAGATTGTTACGCAGTTACTGGTGACATCTCTTGTTGCCCCAAGTAATTATTATTAAAAATACCGATAATATAGGATACATGTTTATCATTCTCGTGATCGTAATGACTAAAATATTTCAAAATAATTAAAATAAAAATATATTACAAAACAACAAAAACAAATAATTAGCAAAAAACTAGTTTTATTGAATAATATTTAAAATATGAATTAAAGACGTACTAGTAATGAAATACAAATAAATATGAATTATGTCTATATTTTGCCTTTTTAAGCACACTCTCATTTATCTTTTCGCTACTTTCTTCAGTATCCGTATTCTTATATGTTGCTGTTACTGTCGTTATTGATAGAGATGTGCTATTTTCATCCCGAATTGTTTAAAATGAATTTATATTTACTATAATAGAATTTTCATAATTATAAAATTTTCAAATTTTACTATATTGTATTAATTACTTACATTGATTAATATTTGGAACAGCCCCAATGTTTAATTTTTTTGATGATGTTTTCCGTAATAATTTATTCCGTTGTAAAACATGGAAAAACACATTCTTACAATTTTTTTTCTACTACAGTTTGGTACCACACACTCCTAAAATTGTAGAATAGTTTAAAATCAAATATAAAATTATAAAAGATACCTACTCACCATTAAATATAGATTGCCATAATAACGCCAGATATATTTGTTATTTACAAATTTTATTTGTCAAAATGTAAAACACCGTTTGTCAAACATTTAAATATGTAATCTGTTTAACAATGTCAACCATTATTACCTACTATGATTCCTATTCTTAATTTAAAATTGATTTAGTTCATTTGGGGCAGCAAGAGATGGCATTAAAAATCGCGTAACAAGGTTACTAATGCAGCTGTCCAGGCCCTGAGTTAGACTTTCACTACTCAGATGGTGCAAAATACAGTCCCAGTGCGTAACATGGCAGTTTCTTATCTATAGTAGTATATTATGATCTGTGGTTCGTTGAAAGTCAAAGAATTGGGAAATAGGTGGAATTTAGGTGGAGGTGGAAAAAGTTTACATGTTGATGCTAATTTATTGATATATTTCGACCACTGAATAGGGCCATCTTCAGCTATACAAAAATAAAAAATACAAATCAGAATTTATGGATAACAATAAGATAATAGATAAATAGTAATTACAATAAAGATATCAACTTACATTAGTGTGATGATGAATGATTAATGCTGTATAACGACAAAATGATACACAAAATCACTCAGTTTGACGTTTGTTTGTTGTATTCGCTTGCAAAGTATTTTGTTTACTATTTGTCGTTACTAGGATGTTTGTTAACAGAAATCGTTTAATCATGAAACTCTCATTTAATTTATATTGGTCTTTCGTATTTTTACACACAATTTATTTAATGTTACACTTCACACACAATATTTTGTTCAACAATGTGTTAACTTTTGGTTCCATTAATAGAAAGTTCGAGCAGCCACGTGACAAAAGCACTGAAAATGACAAACGTGTAAACAGCTGTTCAGTGTGCAACATCAAATTTTGATTTTGACATCTTTTTTCTGGTGTATTATACTTTATTTGTTGTGCTTCTTTTATTTGTCAGTTCTTCTTAATTATTATAAACAATTTTTGTACAAATTTATAGCGCCCGATCGAAGCACCGTCTCCAATTAAAGCTTTCTTCGCCGCTCTTTTCAGTTGTTGAAAAATAAAGTAAATTTTTCACTTTTTTTGTAACAAAATTGTTTATAACAAACAAGAAAGACTAATAAATAAAACAAGCAAAACATATAAGCGATAATATACCAGAAAAAATCAAACTTCAAAACAAATTTTGATGTTGCACACTGAACAGCTGTTCACGCTGTTGCCAAGTTTTTTCGAGGTTGGTTTCGTCGCGTGAATACCCGCGATCTATTAACAACAAAAAATTTCAATATAATAATGAAAGAATATGAAGGAGAAAATATTAATTTATTATGTTTGGATGATATTACATAACACTTTTTCCACAAATAATCGATGAGAAAGAGCAGGTGAATGTGAAAAATTGTACAATGTCTGAAACTAATGACAAGTACCTACTAAGATCCATGCCATAGTGTCAATTCTTTATACCATGTTACAATTACAATTTCAAGTTGGGAATTTTTCAAATTGTAATTGGTTGTATTTGATTACGGTGAAATCCTAGGGAAATGCCGGAGCTTACGTGGATTGCTGATGAGAATGTGACCGTGCTCGCGACGAGACGGGAACATGGCATGAAGTAGATTATCTTTTTTATTGTAATAGCAAAGTTTAAATAAATTTAGTATTGTTAGCAATGTTTATTTATCTCTTTTTGAATCAGGGTGTGTATGATTTAAATCGCGATTAATATCGCACAAGATAATAATAACAAGTGACCGCCTGTTGTTTGATAAAGATCTAGAGAAGTAGTTCATGGTTTGTTCAATTTCTTTCGCAGTTCAAGAAAAAAAACAAGCGTTAAACTTCTTTAAAGATAAATTCGGTATAAATTTAAGAATCACAATTTTGAAATTTGATATTAAATTGGTACCTTTTAATTGTGTTATTTTATTCGACACAAAAACAAAATTAAATTTCCTCGAGCTGAGCTTAGTCATTATTAAAATAAAAGAGTGCATAACAAACGAAGTAATACAAATAATACGTATTATGCCCCAGCTTCCTCAGCAGGGGTAGAGCGCGTTTTCTCGACTTTCAATTTAGTGCATTCTAAATTAAGGAAGCAACTGAGCACAGCAAATGCTGCAAAACTAATTTTTCTATTTAAAATACTGCATAATTAATTAAATGTTTGTAGTTTTTATTATTTTAAGTTGTAAATAATATTGAAATTTAAGTTATTATTGTTGTATTGTTGGAAATTTGATTCTCTTTACTAAATAATGAGAAATACAAAATTGTATTAATAAGTTATTTGCAAGTATTTTGTTAGTAAAGTAAATAATTGAATTTACTTATCAATAAAAATATCCACGAGCCGCAACTGATAACAGACAAATATGGCATCCATCTTGGATTATTTTAATAAAAAATATGTACATTTGCTACAACTTACAGGTATATTTATGAAGCAGCCAGCCACAGAGTGTCTCACACAACAGTGTTGTTGACAAACACGGAATGAAAAATATTGAATTATAACATTAAATATAGCTTAAACACATCACATCAACACTTATCACTACCAAGTACAGCAATGCGTGTCGTGGCGACGCGACTGAACAGAACAATCGAAGCTCGCAGTCGAGAGAGGAGTGGAGTAGGGCAGTAACGATAAGTATTATTTATAATCTATGCACTTTGCGATTAGTCATTCAGAAATGGTAATTGTGCGCATGCTCATAGAAGCTAAGTGACCAAATCTATCTTTAGAGTTGTACGTATAGTAGAGTTTCAAGATATTACAGCACCTAAAAGTGTACGTTAATTTTTCAGACAAAACATTACTAGACGGAGAACAACGGCGTTTGTTATGAAGTAGAATGGGTTAGAATAACTTGTTGATGAGACGGGTGCGCGGCAAAGAGCTAGTACAAGTTGGTGTTATGCAGGTTGCATTTTTGTTGATGACAGTTATCAAACGCGAGCATTTTATTTATTAAAATACAAAAGTGCGTATACAAAACACTCAATATGTCAAAAATTAACCTTTACTTTGATGTATGAAAAGTAAGTAATTGAATATAAAAATAATTATACAAATGTTTGCAACTTGCATAACATCAAAGTGTACTCGCTCCTTGGCGCGCACCCGCCTCACCCACAAGTTACTCTAACTCTTTCTCCTTCACAACACTGCATTGACTTGAATACGGCAGACTTTGTCTAAGGTATGTTTTGTCTGAGGTTAATTTGCTCATTCGAGTGTCGTAATAGCGCAGTACAATTTATATTTTTAAGGTTGGTGGACTGTTCAGGGCCCGCTCTAGGGGCGAACAACCCGGACTTTTGTCCGGAATGTCAAAGCTAAAAGGCGGCATTTTGGCTGTGAATGTGACAAAATATTGTTAAATTAAAAAGCCAGAAATGTATATTCAATTTACATTTTGAATTTACTGTATTTAAAAAATATTTGTAATCCATAATTTTAAAGAAAACAATCATAAAAGAGCGGCATGTTTAATTAAATAACAAAAAAATAAAAAATAGGTAGCTATGCCGAGCACCGTATGAAACAAACGCGTGAACTTAGTTAACCAAGAAGGAAGGAATATCATGTATTGACTTGTTTATTACCTTTAATTATAAAAGGGCGGTTTCGTTTCACAATAATATCATAATACGTCAATGGTGATAACAAATGCAAGTATGTATTATGTAGAATCTGTTTGAGTTTATTGAAAAATATTTGGCAATTTTAAAGTAGAATTGTTAATTTTTAAAGGTAAGTGTCACTAATTTATAAATCTAAAAGAACCGATGCTTGTATGTTTGTTACTACTCAATTATCACGTTACAAAACTTGATTTGAGGGTTTAGAAAATAACTTTTTTTTCTTAAGTGTCAAATAAAATTAACGTCTGCTGTTTGTTAATTAAAGGATGGTTCTATGTCTCAATAGTATCACTTCCGTCAATTATTTATTTCTTTATTTTGTCAACGTTTTGTTTTATCAAATCAAATATTTTCTATTGGCAACTCAAATCAAATATAGAGGCGCTGCGTTCGCTTAGCTTTGGTAGGGTAAATGCTTTGTTTACATTAGAATACATATGTTAATGTAGAGCTCGTTTCATCAATTTTGACTATGAAATTAAGTATTGTGCAATTGTTTAAATTCTTGAATCTCTTCACATTCATAGGAAAATTTGATTTTTTTTTCTCATGATCACTTACTCTTTGCTTGAATAATATTATTTTTGCATAGATATATGATTTGTGGTTACAAAATACATACTAAATGTGGGGATCAACTATCAAAAATTTAAACTTAAAAAATGTCAACATCAAATATGTACTCAATACAAAAATATATTAGTTGCATGTTCTGGGTTCCGAATTACATTTATTTATTACTGATCGGCATACAAAACTACAAGAATAAGATTTAACTGACTAATTAAAATTTAAATTACTTATTGACCACTGCTACAAGAATTTATTAATGTATGAAATTAGTAGTGTAATGTTTGAGTTAAAAAATTGCTGCCGAAGTACGTATTACAAATTATTAACTGAGGACGATTCTTTTATCATATGTTGCAATAATTCAGAGCGATTTGCATCCGTAAACGCAACAATTCGTATTAGATTTTCTTTTTTTTAGTTCTTTCATAGCAAAAATTTAATATTAACGTTATAGAAGCACGTACTTCTACCATACAAACAATACACAATAAATAAAACAGTCCCACCAAGAGTAGTTATTTTTTTACTGCTTGATGGCGTATCAGAGCGCTGGAGTTGTCAATATTGTGTGATTTTTTTTCTATATTGTGTGATATTTAAGGTTTTAACTCCACCCATTCAGCTATATAACGAATGGCGTGGCTCTATTTTGGCGCAGAAGTGAAATATACAGTCTCAGTGAAAACACTTGGCCGCCGCACCATGTACGATATGCGCATTTATGTAAATTTGTTAATGATATATTGATTTATTATTAATCCATCATAATTATTATTTTTAATATGCTATTTTTATAAATCATATAATCATATATAAATCACAGGCAAAGTGGTCAAAAGCGGAAAAAAAATTGCGTTACTTAATTAGCAAGTAAGAGGTTGTGCGTTCAAATCTCACCAACTTCTAGTTATGTAAAAAAAATACAGTTGTATCTGAGTGGTTCGGATGCCACTATAAGCTCTAAGCTCCCTGTACTGTAATTGGGATTAAGTTTTTGTTGTGCACAGTAACTAATAAATAAATACATAAATAAATGGAAAGAATTACAATTAACTATTTGCAACCAGGTACAGGTACTTTTGAATTTTTATTGTACTGTACATTTTATATTACATGCATCCTCAGAAAAAACATCATGTTTTGTCTGAGCATGCATCATTCTAAATACAATAAGTTTTTATTATAGTTTAAAATCATTTGAGTTTTATTTTAAATACAATATATATATATATATATATATATATATTTCAAAAAAGTATATTATGTGTAACGGGGCGGCAATTTATCTTTTTGTCCGGTGTGGCGTAAAAGCTAGAGCGGGCGCTGCGCAACGGTTCTATTTACAAGGTAAGTTGATTTACATGTTCTCGGTTAAAGTTTGAATTTAATTATAACTAAATATAAATATATTATACACTTCTGTAGATTGTATACAGTTTAAATTTAAAATTTTTTACTTGTCATCAAATTTAAATTAAAAGAATAAAAAATAATTGATCGTTATTTCAGACAATGAAGACAAAATATTGTGTTGTTTCTGACTGCAAAAGCAGCTCAGGAAACCATCCGGACCTTGGT
Source organism: Pterostichus madidus (assembly GCA_911728475.2). Lineage (NCBI taxonomy): Eukaryota > Metazoa > Arthropoda > Insecta > Coleoptera > Carabidae > Pterostichus > Pterostichus madidus. The sequence continues at coordinate 24,164,956 of OU452317.1, read as the reverse complement.
TTTTTCTGCTTACCAGCAGATGAGGATATATTAAGACGTGGGCCGAAACTATGAAAGCTGATCTATCTATAGTTTTTTATAAATGTATATGTAGTTTGCACTTTGAAGACAAATGCTTCCGAACTGCAAACAAAGATTGAACCATGGAGTGAATCCTACAATATTAAATCCAACAACTGCTAAGCAAACGTTTTTTATCATGTTTTCATCATATTAACCTTGCACTAGGATTACTAATCTTGTTATAACTGGGTTATAGCTGAATTTTTTTGCAACGATTTTTAAGAGTTTAGTTATTCTAACCCGACATAAAGTAACCTTGGCTGTGTCCTTTATTAATTCAACCAGTTTTATATAAACTTGAAAATGAATCCCTGGTTCACAACTCCTGCAGTAAAGTGTAATGTGTCGAGTACACATCATAGAATTATAATTTAAATCGTAGATAATTACTTTGTATTCGTACTTATTCTCTTCAAATATGTCTAATGCTGAGTTTTGCATTTAACTTACATTTCTGTTATAATATCTGCTTGTAATATAAGACAATACATTAATTTTTATTGATGTTAGTTAACATTTACTTAGTAATCGATTAATAAATCGGGCATAAATAAATATATTATACCAACCATCAAGATATAGTGACTATTTTTCATCTTATTTTACAGAAATCAGTTCCTATACCAGTTAAGAATTAATTTTAAATTGTGTAGATGGTTTATTGATATTTTCCTTTTCTTAGAAATCGGACTTGCAACACATGTTACCACTGTAGAACACCAAGTACTACGAGACACCTAGTTTTGAAATTTCATCAAGTTTTAATGAATCTGTACCTTCCAAGAATTTAAGTAGTTAGAGCCAACGATTCTATCGTTATCGACGCCAAGTACTTCTTCGAAGTGTCGTAGTTGGTTTTACAGTTTCATCAAATCTTTGTGAATCTGTACCTGGACTTTCCAAGAATTTATCAAACTAACGGTCAGTACACAAGCTGTGCCCAGAACTTTACAGAGACCTCTGATTATCGCAAAAGAGACACAAGTCATTTACAACATACAACTTTGATTAAAATATTGTTAGATGCAAAATTATTTATTCTATATTACACGATCTTTTTTTATCTGTTATTGCAGAATGGAATATGTGCAAACCTTTATTATTATTTTTTGAAATGATCATTGCTCGCACTATCCCAATTCGTACAAAATAGCGATATTTATATGTTTGGTCGGCACAATTTTGTAAAAAAATCTATGTTTTATCTTTTTCTAATATGTGTTCACTACATCTCTCTTGCTCGTGACGCCATTTTTACAAGTGTTATATTACATTATATTATTCAAAGTTATGGGTACTTTTTTATAATAAAATATTTCATCAGTTTTAGGTGAGCATACTAGTGGAACAGGATAATTTGAAATATTGGAATGTATTATTTATCTCTCAATAAACGATATTTTCAACATAAAAGTTTTTAATTGTACTGTTATAGAAAATTATTCATTTCTAACCTCAAACATTTCATCAAAATAAAATGCATATAACATATTTGTTGTATTGTTTACAGTTTAGGTTTATAAAATAAATGATAAAAGAAAACAAAATGTTTATACCACGAAACTACGTTTCTAAAATCAGACCATTCTAGTTCTAGTATTTTTATTTATATTTAGAAAAATTCAATGGGAAATGGATATTATTACAAAAGCACATATCACACTATTACTATCGTCATGAAAGTAAAAGTAGACTCAATTATGAATCTGTTGGTACAAAATATAATACAAAATCTATCAACGAATAGTGCGGCGGCATGTATGCAATTTGTAAGTAACTTTACAGGAAAATAGGTGGTCTATGGTAGAAGAGATTCATGTCAGATGTTATTGTGCTTGATTTCACTAACAGTATAAACCAGAATGTAACCCTAAAATATGGAAAAGCAATCAGGAAAAAATCCAGGCAAATATGTGAAAGTTGTAGCAAGGTGGCGCCTCCAAGCATCATCTAAGTATCAGAAACCGGATATGAGTGTTCAGGAATTATGTGATGCAATTAATAAATTATTAGTTATATTACGTATAGATGTGATGGTGAACTTACTATCTTCCTCAAGAACTGATCGGTTGGTTATTTATTAGAGAAGTCTGCAATATGTTCAATGGAACAATTGGTAAAATTTTTAGTAAATGCGCAAATGACAAGTATGTACTCATGAAAGTAAAAATGTTTTTATATTAATAGTTATTTTTATAACAAGTGCCGAAAAAGGCTCGTTACGTGCACGAGCATGTAACCTTTTTCGGCACGTGTTATAAACAACATTTTTCCTACAACTGTGCGATTTAGTAAATCACTAAAATATTATTAAAATTTATAAAATTTATAAAATTTTAATCATATTACATGAGAACGATGTTTTACGGCGTTGCTATGGTTTGTTTGTTGATTGCTTGCACATTGTTCTACGTTATTTAAAAATATTTCACTAACGTCAAAATAATTTCTTCAAAATCATCTTGATTGGAATAGTACAGTGAGTGATTCTTCTTTATCATTAACACCTCCAAAGATAATTGAAGCTCCGGATCATACTATATTGGATCTATTTTCGACAATGACAATCAACCTGCTGCTGGTACTTCTGAAGCTTCCGAAATTGTTACCAATAATATTACTGGTAATAATAATAATAATATGAACAGGTACGGAAGAAATCAATGTTTCTTTAGACACAAAAGTTTCCACTTTACATTATGTCAATATAAGCAACTGTAACAACTGTATTAATAATATACACAAACAATAAATATGAAGTATTTCACTTACTCTTTAAATAAAACCATTTATCGATATATTTTACTTTGTTCGGTTCTTTTTATTAATTGTCTACAGATTAGATATACTGCAAATTAAGGTTACGTTTATAAACGTCAAAATATACTACTGCATATTTACTAGCGCTGGTTCACCGTATCTTCTTCTTCCATAAGCGTCTGTGGTCAAAATCGGCGCGAAATTTAAATCGCTGTCAAAACAATATTCTTTTGACAGTTACGTAATGAAGCACTTTCCGCACTAGTGTTTCTTTGCTTTCGGAAACGCACTTGGTCTGCATTCATCTACTTTCCATACGTAACCAAGGCAATTATAGTTACGTAATAACAAAGAAATCGCACAGTTGTAGGAAAAATTTATTAAATTTTTTTCTTAAAAAAAAAAGGGATTTAAAGATGGTCCCATTTTTTTGTTTATTTAGAGCACTAATCATTTGTATTAGACACACAAAGATGCATAGGAGTAAAACATTTACTATTTTTAATGAGGTGGCGCAGAAAATTATATTAATATTATTAAAAATTATTTGGGTTTAAGACAAAATATGTGAGAAATTGTATTTTATTTTATAATTTCGGAAGTTGAACATGTAACCCAATTAGCACTAATATATTTGGCCCAATTCCTCGAAACATCGGCCACGTATTAAGAGTGATGCAATTGCTGCGGGTTATGAACAAATTAATATTTCTTAGACAATCGATGACAAAATGTTTAATATTTACGAGTAGTACTGCATAATCTTTTATATATATATATATATATATATATATATATATATATATATATATATATATATATATTACAAATTTTGTTTATTCTTTATAAAACAAATATCAAAATTTGGAATTTGATTTTCTCACAAACTCTAGGCACGATTTAATTTTTAAAATCTTTATTCTTAAGATTATAGTTTTCAATAATACAGTAAATTTATATCCAATTTAAATGAAAAATTTTTGAGGGAAAAAATTATATATATACGATAAACCTGCTTTTGAACATTTCTTTGCATATTTAATTTTTTCTTAAAAGTTTTCTGCTTAAATTAGATCAAAATTTAACATGTGATAGTAGATAATATTCTTAAATATATAGAATGTTTTGATTGAAATTGTACTGAGAATTTTTGAAAAATTCAATTAAATTTTTGAACGTAATTTCTTTCAGTACTTTAAAATTGTGGCTTCAAAATTATGTATAATACATAATAAATTTCATTCATAATACGAATAATATTTGGTTTCAAATAGATCAAGCCAGATCGTCGTTCTGATGTTGACTTCAGATTGAATGATTTATCGTAAGTTCTATTTATTTTGGTATTTACTTATATAGAGTACAGATAATATTTTGAATACAGTTACATTATATTTTATTCAATATGTAAAATAAATTTTTTAATATTATATTTCCAATATAAATTAAAATTATGTTGTATATTTATATTACATAGGAATATTTATATTTGTTGCCAGTACATTAAATAACCAAATTGTAAAACTGTAAAATTTTACTACTGATTGTTGACCGTCTGTAGTTCGATTATAGATAATAGAACTTACATATAGTTGAACACAACATAATGAATAATATAAAGCAAAAGACAACAAACTAAATAAATAGTAAATATCAAATTAATAACATATTCTCGGTATAGACACCCTGGAGAATCTTACTCAAAAATCATTATTACTTAAACTTAGATTAACTACGGCATTTATAGTAAATAAATGCTAGATTGCAATAATTTCACTGAATGGCTCAAAAGGTGAATAATATGACATATCAGAAACACAATGTAATCCATAATTTTACATAAGATTTTATAATAAATCCTGTTCTTTACAAATTTTCGTCAGGTTACTTGCACAATTAAAATTAGACTGAAACCGTAGATTAAATAGTTTTATAAGACCGAGCAGTTGTTTTATTTGATTAGCGCATTGCATTTTATAAATTAATTAACTCAAAAATTATTATATTCAATGTTTATTTGGTTTACTGTACTGAATACGTGACGCCATGCTTGACTTCACTAACAATCGTCATAGGTCTGACGTCAGTGTGACGTGCAGCCATGAAAAAGAGAGACAGCACTAGTTTCGGTGATGTGGACAAAGTGGTTGGGGGACCTTTCGGTCTGGTGGCTTTTAGGTGGCCTGGATATTAGGGCGCGCGAATTTTAGGCGCGGGATGCTTCGGAAATAGCCATCAGCTGTAGTCAGTGTTGCCAGATCTACCGATTTTTCGGTAGATCTACCGAAAATTCATGTAATCTACCGAAATACCGAATTCATGTAATTTACTAATCTACCGAATTTTCTACCGAAAATTAGAATTAAAAATAGTAAACATTGGCACAATACGTTTAGTTACTACTGCGCCATCTACTAATAATAAAAACTAGACATGTTCCCAACTCAGCATTGTACATTATAAATAGTTTTCGATAATACCGACTGGCACGCGTTTATTCTTTGTATCTGGCTCTTTCTTGTCAAATGTCAGGTCAAATTCAAAGTCATGAGTCATGTTAAATGCAACAACGACATTACGATTACAACCTGCTACAACTAATGAAAACTTGTAGTGTGTGTAAAAAATGAACAATAATACAATAGTTAAACAGTTAAAAATGAATAAAATTAAAGATTATGGTAGCGATACGAAATGTGATAGTTCTAGTGATGATGAAAGAAAAACTAATAAGAAAAGAAAATATTTCCAATATTACAAAAAAGAATGGGAGAGTGTACCAGATTTTGCCGGTTGGCTTATAAAAGGAAGTCGGGAGGAATATGCAAAATGTAGGACTTGTAATAAGGAAATAAACATAACAAGTGGCAAGGATGCTATTATGAAACATCATCGAGGAAAAATTCATCAAATGAAAATAAAATCCGTAAAACAAAGCACATTAGATAAATTTACATCAGAGGCAGTAACATTGAGAAAAATAGAAGATAATATTAAAGAAGGTAAGAACATTTATATCCTGTTTTGTTATTGTGAAATGAGTAAACTGTATTTTTCAGGCGAGATAAGATTATGCGCTTTTGCAGTTGAACACAATATAGCGTTCAATGTAATGGATCACCTTGTTAAAACTATTTCATGTGTTTGTAATGATTCTAAAATTGCACAAGGATTAAGCTGCAGCAGAACCAAATCAACTGCAATAATTAAAAAAAATAGTTGGCCAGAGAAATTATGAAGACCTGTGTGACCATTTGAAAAACAATAATTTTTCACTAATTATAGATGAATCCACAGATCGAAGTACAACAAAACATTTGTGTTTGGTTGTTCGAATATGTGAAAGAGACAATATAAAAGATTACTTTTTTAGTCTAGTACAAGTTGAAAGTGCAAATGCAGAAAGTCTGTACAATAAAATTATTGGAGCATTTAATTCAAGTGGCATTCCATATAAAACAAATATGATTGGTTTTGCGGCAGATGGAGCAAATGTGATGCTTGGAGTACGACATTCTGTTATGACTCAGCTAAAAAATGATGTTCCTTCATTATATGTACAAAAATGCATATGCCACTCCTTTCATTTAGTCACATCATATGCATGTCAAGTACTACCGAGATTTATAGAAGATTTAACACGTGATATATATAGTTACTTCAGTAACAGTCCTAAGAGGGTAGCTGAATTTAAAGAATTTCAAAATTTTTGTAACATAAAGATTCATAAAATTTTACATCCGTCGCAAACCCGTTGGCTATCCGTTCATACGGTTGTAGCAAGAATTCTAGAACAATATGGACCTCTTCAACTATTTTTTACGGAAGCTGCAACAAAGAACGATGTTTTGGCTGTTGATACGATACTTAAACGACTTTCTGATCCAACAACAAAATTGTTTCTACAGTTTCTTGATTTTAGTTTACCATTTTTCACCAATTTAAATCGAGAGATGCAAAGCGAGTCTCCTAAAATACATTTAGTTTACAAAAATGTTACGAATATATTAAGAACAATTTTTGATTGTTTTATTAAAAGAAGTTATATCAATGTGATCGACATAAAAAAAGTTCAGTATAAAGATCCACAATATTACTTACCATTAGATGAATTATATCTAGGTGCTGCTGTAGCAAAATCGTTATTTGAAGTACATTTAAATGAGGAGCAAACAATTTTTTTTTAAATTAAGATGTCAAAAATTTTATATCGAAAGTTGTTCTCAAATAATTCAGAGATTTCCTTTGCAAGATAACATACTAGAAAAGTTTATTTTTATAGATCCGGTTATAGTTAAATCGGGAAAAATTGGGTCTATAATAGACGTAGCAATGGTTTTTCCAAACTTGATACCAGTTTCTGAGCTACAAGCATTAGATACAGAATGGCGATTATTACGTAATACTGGCGAAATTCACAATTATTCCAATAAAGTTGAAGAATTTTGGTATGCAGTAAAAAAAACTGAGTTGGGTGACGGAACTAAACAATTTGCAATGTTATCAAATTTTGTATTCAATATACTTTGTTTGCCTCACTCATCAGCAAATGTCGAACGAGTATTTTCTGCAATAAATCTAATGAAGACGAAACAGAGGAACAAACTTATCGGTTCCACCATAACTGGCATACTCCATTCAAAACAGTTTATAGGAAACAAAAACTGTTATGATTTTCCAATTGAGAAAAAATTAATTAAAAAAATGAATTCCGATACTTTGTATGACAACACGGAACAAGAATAATAGTGAATATATTCTAAATCAATAATATTTATTTATTTGTTAACAAATATAAATTATAATATATACATATTTTTTTTTTATTTTATAATTGTTACAATTATTTTTATTTATTTTTTTTAATAAATATTTATTTATTAACTAAAAGTTGTTTCATTTTATGATATAAATTTTTAAATCTGTTTATATCTACCTTATTAAAGCAAAATTAATTATTATATAATAATGTCTCAAGTTGTAAGTCTAAAAAAAAAACTGATTTAATTTCGTCCTTTTTATATTATTATTAAAATTCAACTTAACAAATTCTACCGAAATCTACCGAATTTTTCCGAACAAATCTACCGAAAATAGCAACTTGGCATCTGGCAACACTGGCTGTAGTCTGCAACTTGTAACAATGGTGGCCACCTAAGTTTATAAACAAACGAAATGGTAGCAGAATTGCGCCACTGTGTGTACCATTATTTGTTAATAACTTGGTGATGTTCTAAAACGTCTCTGTAGTATTTGATTATGTATGTTAAACAGAGGATGTCGTGAATGTAAATGACAAAATGGCGTGCAGACATTTATATGTCCTTCAAAGATTATCTTTTGGTTTTAGGGTTGATAATCTATAGGTAATTACTAATTATATATTTGTACATACTGACCAAATAAAAATATTAATTATTTATTATTTATTTTTGTTTCAATTTAATTAATTACACTAATAAACTGATTACAGTCGTATTTTTTTGGATGTAAGTTGAAGTAGACAAGATTTGAATCCAAAAACTATTGCTTGATAAATATAAGTTGGCTACGTTTGTAAAAATAATTATATGTTTGTTGTTTTTGACATTTCTTTTGATTTTTTATTATTAGAGTCTGTGATTAGACCACTTAATATTGAAAAAAAAAACATTTTTTTAAGTGGTAAATGAAACGAAATATCAAATCCGTCAGAAATAATAAACAACATTTTCTTAGTGGACTTTATATACCTTTTATAATTTATAACAATTTGATGTTCGAAAATAATACATAATAAGTCAGGACGATTACAACAAAAATAATAGTTAGGTAAAATTTATATCAGACTGTTATTTTTGTTGTAGCCTTGGCTATGTACTTTACTTGACTGTTTTTGTAAAACCCTTCTTTCCATACTAAAATTGGTCAGGAAAGTAGGCACATTTCTGCCGGTTTCAGAAAAATTATTTTTTCTTTGTCATGAATGGCGGTTTTTTAAAGTTAGCCCCGGGCGGCAAAATGTCTTAAGACGGCACTGGTTAGAGCTGATTTCAACATTGTTAGCACACACTAAAAGATCAACAAGAATTGCTTACATGTTTCAAGGGTTCGTGTCACCTGATTTAATAGGACGTACGTAATATAACATATGTAAAAATACAATTTACCTAATTAGAATTATAGATTAATTTGTTACCATTTCAATTTCCATTCTCAATCAATAACAAATTACCTAATTTATTATTAATTTATATTAATGTACCTATTTGAAATGTGTTTGTACATTCTTAAACCAGTGTCTAGTGCAAATGGATCATTTTTCTTAACTGTTTATTGTCTATTATTTATCTAAAATATCTGGAACTCTCACATATACAACAATTAAAAATGATAACAATCGTATTTATAAATCAAGTAGATTTTCAATTTTTTATAGTATAATCATACAATCTTTAATCTGAATAGTAATGTTGTACATGTACGTGTTTTATCCATCAGAGAATGATCAAGGAATGAATGTTGTTGTTATGATTCAAATTACTTCAATCCTCATCTTACTACTGGTTATATTAATATCAGTAACATATTATTCTGTGAAACACGCGAATATACACAACAAAATATCTGCAATTGATCGAATGTTAAATTTACTTGGAATATTTATAAACCATAAAAGTGTACTGAAATTTACTATAAAAATAATCATTTTTGAAGTACTATCTACAATTTTAGTAGCAGTTATAGCTACAGGATTAATGAATGAATTAAATATGTCAAAAACACGCACTATTTTTTATTTTGTATGCACTTTTGTACTCACACATTTATCATTTTCAGTACTACTACAATTTAAAACGTTACTGCTTATTATAAGCGAGAGATTACTAGCAATAAATATGAATTTACATGAAGTAATCAACATTAAAGCAACGCAGTTTAAATATATACATTTACATGTTAAAAAAACTTTAAATGAAACTTCTGTTTTGATGAAACAAATTTGTTCTGTAATCAAAGAAGTAAATGAAGTATTCTCTTTAATACTTTTGATGTTTATAGCAACTGAATTTATTGTCCTGTTAACAAATGCGTATAGATTATGTCTAATTGTATCTGAGGTATTTAGTGAATCCAAATTTCCAGAGCTTGTGACTGTTGCAGGAACAGTATTCTGGATTGCATATATTGTTACCAATATGTTTGTTATTGCAGTTTCATGTACTAACTTACAAATAGATGTAGGTATTTCAAACAAACAGACTTTAACATTGTAATTATAATGATTATTTAAAGGTTGAAAGATTAAAAGGAACCTTATGCAGAATTAGTTGTGATTACCCTGACATCAAACGAGAGGTATGTATTTTTAGTCTTCGGAAAATTATAAAAGCACCATTATTTTTTAGTGCTACATGTTTATAAAATATTTACAGGAAAAACACTTGCAAATAAAATGCTGCAATTGAAATTTTTATATTAAGTGCGCGAAATGAGGTTTTTTTTGTTGCGCGTGGGAATATAACTTTTGGTCGAGACGAAAAAGTCATTCGAAGGCCCTTAATTTAGCGATATAAAAAAAATTCTATGAGGTAATAGCTCAGTGGTATCGAGTCAGTTTGTGGATCCTGCGAACCCTGGTTCAATCCCCACAGCCGACAAACATTTTCACCAATTTAAAATTATCCTTGTGGGTCTCCCACCACTAACATCTTTGGAGGCCGTGATTTTACAGCTGGTAACCGCACTTCACGCGCATAAATATATCACTTACCGAGATCTGATTCGGCAGTGCCACACCCAGTAATGGATGGAAGGCATGATGATATATTTATTTATTTTATCAGTTCGTCGTATAATTAATTTCTTCCCGGAGTATAAAGTCAGCCTGTATGATGATAAATGTGATATATTGCAGGTACTGAATTTATCGATACAATTATTGCACAACGATGTTAAGATCTACGCTTTTGGATTTTTTGTTGTAGACAATTCATTATTATACAACGTACGTAAGCTATAAATGTCTTGTGTTAATTGCATTAATTAAATAATATTTAATTGTAGATTGCTGGAGCCATCACAACGTATTTAGTGATTTTACTGCAGTTTTATTTTAATAATCCAACCAAAACTTTATGATAGTAACTTAAACATTCGCTTTGTCGATTCTTTCTAATTTCCACTACACTCGAAAACACAATAACAATTATAAATGAAAAAAATTAAATACTACAGTAAAATATTAAAAATTTTAACAAAATTAGTTGATTTTGAAAATGTATCCTAAAATGAACTGTTCAAACTTCAATAAAAGTAACACTATTGTATATTATAGTAATTACTTGGCTTTACACTATGAAGTAAACATATAAAATTGTTTTTAAACATTTATTTTCTATATATTAAATATGTAAACACTATAAAATTGTAAAAGTATGCACTCGCGACACAATCTTCAAATTACGTTTCACTTGATAAAATAAATCACACACTTTGTCATGCAAAAAATGATGCACAGAATAGAAACTTGTCACTTTTGGAATTATATGCACATATACTTGTTAAAAATATATTCTACTTATATAATGCAAATCACAAATTTAACGCTTATATATGAGTCACTCGTTTGACTGTTACGGACCACATCTCATTTTGATGACGTCACACGCCCGTGGTCTATATGAAAGTAGTTTGACAGGTTATGGTTTTTAGATGTCAGACACTTCGTTAAACTCACAAAGGAATGCTAGTTGCTCCTTGAATGAACAGTAAAAAGCGTTAATCAATTAGAACATAAGTATTTATCAGGAACATATTTTAATTTTAATATTTTGTAACTAAGCACATAGATTAATGTATTATTGTAATGTTATTGTTGTATTTTAGAAAGAGAATGGCCAGCTAAAAAGATTAAAACGGAAAATTGGACGTCCGATGAAATGAATTTCCTTACTAAATTAAAAAAAAGATGTGACAGAAAACTGGCATGACTCGAAATTATGAATGTGTTTGAAACGATTCGGTACATGAAAGAACTAGGAAGAATTGTAATTTCTAGCACTAAACAAAAAAATTAAACGAGAAATATGTACAATACAAATTTTATTTTATTAATAATAAAACTTTGTTATGTTAAAATTGATTAAAATTTACGAAGCAAGTAGGAACAGAAAAAGGATAGTTTTTATTTTAAAAGTGCAAGAATTAACAAAAAGTATTGCAAATATAATAATCATCTCATTCGATTACAGAGTTTTCGCTAAATTGTCCAATTTGATGAATACTTGAATATGCGATACCAGCACTACATAGGTACAAATATCTTATAATTCTGCAGTCGTACTTTTGAGAAATATCGTGTAGATCACCTGAAGACAATAAAATAAATTATTATACTATTATTATACTTACGTATTTAATGTATTTTAGATACATCGAAATGCAAAACAGAATTGTGGTTATGTGTTGTATCATATGACAGCTGTGAAGAATCAAAATATCACGCGATTTGCGACTGCGCGCAGAGACTGTATAACTGGCGCTTATATTTAATTTAAATTTTACTTACCTTTTTCATCTTGCATTTCAGTCGAAATAATTTTTCACTACATTTATTATATTTTTTGTTTTTTCTTTTGAAAAACGGTATTTTACTATAAATACTCTCGCAGCCAACAAAATTAATGGATTCTTGCGTTCCTAAAATAAAATTACCCGTTTTTAATGCTTATTTACTTCAAAAACTAGACGAATCATACAATTTTTATCATAGACGTCAGCCATGTTTGTCTTAAAACACTGTTTCAAACAACTCTAGGCAGTTTTAGTACACGTTACTAAACAATCGAATTAAAACATGCAAAAACAGTCAAAAACAGAGCTCGTAGTACCAGCCATGAATTTCGGTGTGGTTGTGCATAATAGTTATTTAAGTACTAAGGGTGAAAACAGGCGTTTCTGGCCCGTTGCATGATTATTAACATGCAGAGAGTTAGAAACGCTAATTTCACCCGTGGTACATACAATATTTTATGCACAACAAAAAACATTTAATTTTATGTTCAAAATATTAAAATAGGTATATTTATATGTCAAAATGACATTTTTCAGAATCGAGTTTTCACAATAAACAAAAATTGTCATTTTGTTTATGTATCTACGAGGGCAGGGTGAAAAGTCCCTGAAAAATGAAACAAGAAATGATTTATTTGGTCACAACATATTTTATTTCTCAACATACTATCCTTGTAGCTCGATACACTTCGTCCAACGTTTTTCTAATTTTTTTCGATCCCTTCCAAATAATACGATCCTTCAAAATAGCCGTTTGTCTCAACGATGACCTCATCGTTGGAGCCAAATCTCTTTCCGCCGATCCATTTCTTCAAGTTTGGAAATAGATAAAAATCGCAGGGGGCCAAAAAGTCCTTCTGATTGCGCTTGAACATCGCCAAACACTCCTTTGAACTTGTCATACGGTCGCGCTTGTTGTCAACAAAGAACAAATGCGACACCCATCTGGCAGATAGCTTTCTCATATCCAAAAATTTATGCAAAATGTTCCGTACCCGTTCGGTTGAGATGCTCATAGCCTCAGCCAGCTCGTGCACTTTCACTTGCCGATCGTCCAATATCATACCATGGATTTTATCGACGATTTCTGGCGTTGTAACCTCAATTGGACGACCAGAACGTTCGGCATCCTTTGTGGTCATACTACCACAACGAAAATCAGTAAACCACTCGATGGTGAGGAGTCCTCATAATGTTTAACAAGCGATGCTTTGGTTTGCGTAATGTTTTTTCCACGCAAGAAATAATGTTTAATCAAGACGCGAAATTCACTCTTTTCCACGTTTTCAAAAATCTTCAAGGTTGCTTGCTTTCGACGGGTGTCAAAAGAGAACTGAATGACATATCAGTCTGAAAATTTTAATGCGTTCTAGTTTTATTTTTATATTATAATGTCAAATAAAATACTATATTTTATTAAATTTTAGTTTTTGTGTTGTCATCATATAGAAATATTTCTTGCGATTTAAAATAATTTCTTCACCTTTGTATAGTTTTTAAACGCGCGCCAATACCCCTTCCACTATTCTATACAGATCCACATTCTTGTTAGGACCACAAGAAACGCTACTTACGCAATAACAAATTGTTGGTTAAGGTGAAACATTCGATCTGAAACTAGTATCAGAACGATGATTTGCCTTGATCTCTTTGAAGCGAAATATTATTCTTATTATGAATGAAACTTATTAAGTATTGTATATAATTTTGAAGCCAAAACCTCAAAGTATGGTAATAAACTAGATACATTAATGTTATGTACAAATATTGAAAGAAATTACACTCAAAATTTGAATTTATTTCTCAAAAATGTGACGAACAATTTTAATTAAAAAATTCTCTATATTTAAGTATTTATTTTTATTTAGAAATTTGGACTTCGGCCTAAATGGCCACTAATCCTTGTACAGTGTTATGTTAGTTTTACATTTTATATTAGGTTTATTAGTTCTATGTCTGTTAAGTATTTAATGAGGTTGTTCATGTTTTCGTGGTTGTTGCTTAATGCTTCCTTCGTTGTGCTTCCTATTTTGTGTTTCTGTCTATAGGCTGAGTATTTGGTGCAATCTTCTATTATGTGTTTGATTGTGATTGTAGTAGAACATTCTTCGCAAGTTCTGGGTTCTGTTTTTTTGAGGATGTGTTCATGTGTGTATCTGGTATGTCCGATTCTAAGTCTGGATATTATAATTTGGTGTTGTCGTTCTTTTGGTGTTTTCCATAGTTCGGTCGTATCCTTTATTGATCTGAGTTTGTTGTTGGTTTTTCCTAACCAGTACGTTTTCCACTCTTCTTTCAGCTGATTTTTCGCTGCGACTTTTAAGTCTTCGGGTGGTATATTAATGTCCTCCATTTCTGTTTTTGTTGTTGCTTTTTTTGCTGCTTCGTCCACTTCTTCGTTTCCTTTTATGTTGACATGGGATAGGATCCACATAAATTTGATAATATTTTGATCGTTTGTCCTTGCGTTTTCTATGTTCTCTTGGATTTTTTGTATCAGGTGGTGTTTTGTATTTATGTTTGTTATTTCTTGGAGGCAGCTTAGGGAATCTGTGTAGATATAATATTTCTTGTGTTTGTTATTGTCTTTGGAGATTTGTTCGATGACTTTCAGGATGCTGTATGTTTCTGCTGTGAATATTGACGTATGTTTTGGAAGGTGGAAATCAAAGATTTTGTCGTTTAATTTGAATGCGGCTGCTGTCTCGTTATTTATGTGTGAACCGTCTGTGAAGATTTTTTCATAGTCTTTGTGTGTTTCTTGGTGTTCTTTTACAAGGTTTTGATAGAGCTCTTTAGGTGTGTCATTTTTGTTGTATGCGGTTAGGGCTAGGTTTGGGTATTGCATTTGAATGGTCCAGGGCGGTATTGTATGGAGTGTTCTGTTTTGGATTTTTTGTAGAGAAGGTTGGAGGTGTTTTAGATCGTTGTGTACGGACTGTTGTGTTGGTGTTTTGTTTTTAAGTGTTATTTTATTTTCGGTTTTGTGAAAGATTTGTTTGAATGCTGGAATCTTTGGGTTGCTGGCAAGATTAATTACGTAACTCATCCTAAGGGCTTTTCTCCTAAGGTGTAATGGTGATTCTCCCGTTTCGCAGAGTAGGCTGTCTATTGGGCTGGTCCTGTATGCTCCTGTAGCTGTTCTTATGGCCTCGTTTTGAATGCGCTCTAGTATTTGTAGTTTATTTGTTTTTGCACTTGTAAATGCAATGCTTCCGTAGTCCAGCTTAGATCTTATCAGGCTTTTGTATACATTGAGGATTGACTGTCTGTTTGCGCCCCATTTTCGGTGAGCCAGTACTTTTAAGATATTTAATCTTTGTATGCAAGCTTTTTTAATATCGTTTATATGGTTGCCCAAGTTAGCTTTTTGTCAAAGATGACTCCTAGAAATTTGGTGTTTTCTACGAATGGTATTTCTGTGTTCTCTAATTTTATTTTTGGATGTGTGTGACATTTACGTAACTTGCAAAAATGCATTGCTTTTGTTTTAAGTTCCGAAAATTTGAATCCTGTTGTTCTTGTCCATGCATGGATTTTGTTTATTGCTTCTTGTATTTGACCTTGTATTGTTTTTATGTCTTTACTTTTGAAGTAGATTACTAGGTCGTCTGCGTAGAGAGAAGTTTTTATGTGCGCAGGTATGTTTTCGTTGATTCTATTTATTGCAATCAAGAATAATGTTACGCTTAGGATTTCTCCTTGGGGTACTCCATTTTGCTGTACTTTAACTTCAGAGATGTTGTTGTGACTTTTTACGCAAAATTTTCGGTTACTCAGAAAGTTTTTTATGTAGTAGTACATATTGCCGTTTATTTTCATTTGGTGGATTGATTGCAGAATATGGTGTTTCCAGGTGGTGTCGTAAGCTTTTCTTAGATCGAAGAAAATGGCAGTGAGATGTTTGTTTTTAAAGGTATTTTGTATTTCTGCAGACAGTGCTAGTATTTGATCCGTGGTTGATCTGCCTCTTCTGAAGCCGCTTTGTGTTTCTTTTAATTTTTTGTTTGTTTCCAGGTACCATACTAGTCGTTTATTTGTCATTCTTTGCAGTATTTTGCTCATGGTGTTTGACAGAGATATCGGTCTGTAGTTGTTAGGGTCTGTTTTATTTGTGTTGGGTTTTGGTATAGGGATGGTCAGAACTAGTTTCCATTTTTCTGGGTATTGTTTTGTTGTCCATATCATATTGTATATTTGGAGTAAATATTCCAGTGCTTCTACTGACAGATTTTTTATGAATGTATATGGGATGCTGTCTGGGCCTGGGCTGCTGTTTCCGTTCGTTTCTCTTATAGCGTCGTTCAACTCTGCTCGGGAGAAAGATATGTTTATTGCATCGTTGATAATTTCTTTGGGTTGGATATTTGTTTGTTCTTCATTTACTTTGAAGACTTTGAATTCGTTGCTATAGTTTTCGTCATTTGAATTTTTCTCAAATGCCATATTTAAGTATCTGATCTTCTATAATATAGTAAATTTTTATCCAATTTGATCGTTGAACTTTGGAGAAAAAAAATAAAATATGCGAAAAAACGCTCAAAACAGGACTTTTTCGTGTATTTTTAGTTTTTTCTCAAAAGTCTCACGTTCAAATTGAATAAAATTTTTTTGTATTATAGAAGACCTGAGTTTTAAATATAGAGAATTTTTATATTCAAATTGAACGTCACATTTTTGACAACATCAGACTTAAAATTTTGATATCATGATCTCTTACACTTCAATTCCAATTTATTTATATTACAAAGATTAAACATTCTTTTCAATACCTTTATCAAAAAGCTGAATGTTCAAAGATTATGTAGTACTACTTGTTTCTTAATTTGGATAAGATTAAATATATGAAATATTTTTTTGAAATTTGAATTTGTTATTGCCGAAAAAATACATAGTGGCTGACATCTGGTGGCAAAATTTGAAAGGTCCCTAATTGGGAAAACAAAGCGTTGTTTACATTGCAAGGATAGGAGATTTTAAGAGAAAAATGAGCAAATCTAAGAGATTTTGCTCAGTTCCTCAATGTAACAATTATAGTAGCGAAAAAATATCTTTGCATTATTTTCCCAAAGACAAGCATGGGTTCATGCATTAAAAATAGGAAAACCAGTAAGTAAGTACTTGAATGTATGTTCTGAGCATTTCAGTCCTACGGATTTTTTATCACCAGGTATGTAATAGTGAAACATGTGTAATTAATTGTTTGTTATTGTTATTATTATTTAATATGTTTTTAAAAGGGTATCGTTCAAAGCTAATAAGGAAAAAATTGAAACCTGATGCTGTTCCAACCCAAAAATTACCAGTAGGTAGTTTTCCGAAACAAAAGAAAAGTTCAAGCAGAGATGATACAACAATAAAGCGGAGTATTAACAAGTAAATACCGAAAATAGAGTTAGAAAATTGTTCAATGTTAGTAATTTTTATATATTTGCAGAACAGTGTCAAACTTAATAGCATCTTCAGTATGGAAGTTGCACAATAAAAATATAAAAGAAAGAACGTTATTAGTTTTAGTAAAGTTAAAAACTGATTTAACTTTCAGAGCTTTGGTTGTTATGTTTAAAATTTCATTTACAACAGTAAATAAATTATAGCAAGACGTACCAGTTATGCGGAATTTTCTTGTTAATTTCCAAATCTGATTATCCTGACATAAAGTTTCTGAATATATTTTAATAGATTTATCTATATTAATTTTTATGTTACTTTTATAAAAGTCTGTTTCTAATTCTGATTCATTATTCTCAGAAATATCAGTCACCAGAGAATTAAAAGTTTCTAAAACAATTTTCAATGTATTATATGAATGGAAAAGATTTTCTTCGGTTTCCACTGGTTCGTCTATATCTGCTACAGGTCGAGGTAATCTACCTGCTAATAATTTAGCAATTGCTGAGTCATGAAGATCTGTACAAAATTATTACAAATTATTTTATATACCTATACGAACATGAATATAATACGTGTTGAAATATATTGTAGTACGTACAAAATAAATTATAGTTGGTTTATAAAATGTCGTATTATTAATTTTTTTAGGGAAAAAGAAGCGTTATTTACAATAATAACCGGACCAAAATTAGCCAAATTTTGTGACATGTTTCAGGAGCTCACCATATTACATTTGAACCTTAGTCTAAATAAAACTTACCACTAGTCATTACATCAAAAACTTTATCTTGAAGTTCTGATAACTCTTCTTTCGATGGAGCATCTAGCTTCTTCTTTTTCACTTCAGGGTGACAGTACTCCAAAACTCTAACTGGTGCACTATAATCAACTTAAGTTGATCCAGAGGCACCCCAAGCTTGAGTCATGTCGGTGCAACTTATTTCTTCCAATTTTTCATGCCTGTGAACAAATATTTTTTTATGTAATTCATATTTCAATCATTATAATACATTAATATTAGCATTTATTAATTAGAACTTTTCACAGAATGCAATTATTAACGTTATCAAAAGTAATACATTATTTTATTTTGCATACATAATAATAAAAGTGGCAATTTGTTAACAGGTATAGTAATTACTATAACTATTAACAAATTACATACTACTGACTTACCTATGAGGATAAATTAATGTGGCAATAATATGTTTGCAAGAACCGCTCTGTCCAGCTTTGCACGAACACGTGGCTTGCCATTCTTTCACATTACTTTTTAATGTAATGTTTATATTATGTGGAACACCTTTCAAATTGGAAGTCTGAAGACACAATCCTAATAACTCCTTCTCATCTGCATCTTTTCTGAAGCCACATAATATAATATGTCCCGCTATAATGTAGATAATAATTTCACAAATGGAGGTTATAATGTACAATGTTTATTTACCCTTAAAAACAGCTTCCCCTTCAATAATCTGCCGTATTTTTCCATCCAAGTAGGAAAGAATATCAGATAATGATATTTCCATGCTCAAAACGAATAAAGAGTCCAAGCTTTATAATAAATACGAAACTAAAACACCAAACAACACGTCGAATACATACAAAGCAATGGCGGTATCTGGTTTGTTTTCCCGATTAGAGTGCGCGACGACAGTGCCACCTATAGTTGGATTTTTTTACGAATAATGTCATATATTGTCATGTAATGTCATGTATGTCATATAATGTCATGTATCGTCATGTATGTCATATAATGTCATGTAATGTCATAGAGAGTAAATAAATAGTGAAGTAATTTAACTGTAGTTTATTTAATTAAATAGTAAATTAAGTAAGTCATTGAAGTTATTACTTATAGGTCATTATTGTATTAGTGTTTGGAAAAAAGTCAAAGGCATGTGAGAAAATAAATTAAGTGAATTAAGTAGGTCAAACTCATTGTTGTAAGTCACTGTTATAAGTCATTATTATATTAGTTTGTAAAGAAAGTTAAGTAAATCATGATATTGTAGTAAATCTAAAAAAAAAAATCTTGTGGGGAATCGAACGCTCAACATACCGTGTGAGTGACGTAATCACTCTATACCAAAATAAGCGACGCGTTAGCTGCATCAGCTGTCGATGCAGCTAAGCTAATAAACAAAATTAATTTTGCATGTTTCGTAACGGCACAAAATAAATCTGAAAATGACGAAAATTGCCTCAAAACTATCGATAGCCATGGAATTGAAACAAAATTAAACAAATGTTTAACGTTTAATCTGTCAAAATAATAACATAATGAATAAAGAAATTATTTTGACAGTTTTAACAGATGGAATATCAAACATATGATTAATAAATAAGAAAAAATAGGAAAAAAATTTCCATCACTTATCTCGTAATTCCACAGAGGTTTTACAGCACGTTTGCATCAACTTCTCAGGTCATCAACAAACGGCTGGTCAGTTCAGCTTTAACCATAGACGCGTTTCGTCCTTCCGGACTCATAAGTATGGTGCGATCATTTATCCAACTAGATCAACTAGGACAGAGTGGATTGTGATACCGCTGAACTGACCAGCCGTTTGTTGATGACCTGAGAAGTTGATGCAAACGTGCTGTAAAACCTCTGTGGAATTACGAGACAAGTGATGGAAAATTTTTTCCTATTTTTTCTTATTTATTAAGACTCAATTCCACATCGCAATAGACATTTTGTCTTTTGTTTTATATGATTAATGGTGTTTCAATTTTATGGTTAACGATAGTTTTAAGGCAATTTTCGCCATTTTAAGATCTAATTTGTGTCGTTACAAAGCATACCAAAATGAATTTTATCTATTGATTTAGTTAAAAAAATTTATGCCCTGAAACTTATATTTGAAGATTTTTTGCTTAAAATATTTAGGAAAGCAGGAAATTACGAAATTATAATTTTACATGTTAAAATCCTATGTTCGGGAGTTGCGGTCACCACCAATAATAGTTCGATCTACGCAAGTTGATTTTTTAAAAAGATATTTATTCGAACACTAGCAACGATGTTGCTTGGTACAAGCTTGATTCTAGACTAACTTACAACTATGTTACATCTTACAAGGCATAAAGCAACTAATCAGCATAACATAATACCTTATGATAAATATTATACTACTAAGCATTATTATAGGAGAGCTACGGCAATATAACTCCTCCCTTCTTAAAATTGAGCCCCTTCTGGTAGGCGTATATCTTCGTTTGGGGATGAGACGTTTGTTTTGCGCTGGATCTTCTTCTGTCTAACATGTTGGAGTACACAGTATGCTATTATAAATAAAAGTCCAGCATAAAGTATAATTGTCCCAATACTAGGCCTATGCCAATTGAGAGATTGATTATTAATTTTTGAACAACACTTCACAATTATTTTTTAATGAGATACACGCCACTTAGAACTTTCACTTCTGCACCTTGAGGGCAGTTAAACTTAAATTTTTCTTCTTGGGGAAATACTGCGAGGTACTGGTTGATTTCTGGAACGATCTCGATGTGGTTTCTTTTTATATTCAGCTTTGTGTGCTGACATTGACTAGTTGTCTTCTAGGAGAATTTGGTGTTCGCATACTGGGTTCTAGTGCGTTTGAAATTTATTGGAACACTGATATGTTATTCCTTTAGAACAAATGTCGTCTAGAGGTTTAATTTCATTATTCTCAGATTTTAGCAAGTTTTTTATTTCTGGGATGATTGTTACAAATTCTGATTCCAGTTTTATAAGTATTCAATACAAATAATAAAGTTCAAATTGCTTTTCGAAATTTGTTAATAATGATGTAAAGTAATTATTTGAGATTGTGATATTTTACAATTAATTGTTATTACTGATTCGTTATGTTGAATATTTTGAATTATACCATTACATTTTTATATTATTTTGGGGTTTACACTGTATGCCATTTTTAATTAATTTTGTAAATTTTGTTCATTATTCTACATGTGTTCCAAAATTGTGTTAAATCTTTTCCATTTTTAAATTACCAGTGATGGATTTAAATATAGTTCCTAGGTCATCGATTAGTCCTCTTTTATTTTATTTTTTTTGTGTTAGTCGAATGTGTTTAAATATAATTAATTTAATAATTAATACTAGATTAGGGGAACTTAATTATTTTATTGTAATTGTCTAATTCATGATTATAAATTGTAGTATTTGTGGTGGTTGCGTTAAGATTGTTGTATTGTTTGTTTAAGTCGTCATATTCCTTATATAAAGGTGTCAAGTCATAGTAGTGTATGAAAGTGTGTTTTGCTATTTCTAATTTAGCTGCTCGTGCGATTGCGAACAACCTGGAATATTTTAAAAGAATAAGTTGTTTTCCTGGGACGTTTGATATTTGACAAATGGATATTATCAGAAGTGTTACCGTGTTTAGTTTTTATTTTGGCTGTTTTAAGTTTTTTATTAATATATCTTATTACTTCTGGTTTAAATTTATTTTTAGTTTTTTGTTGTTTCTGTTTATTTTTTACTAAAATTTGATCTGGGATCTCAGGTAATTCTTCTCTTGTTTCATACATACATACATACATACATATCTTCACGCCATATCCCAACAAATGGGGTAGCACGAACCCTAAAATCACTCATCCCACCCATCAAACAACCAATCATCGTCAAACACTCTCATCCAAACACAACACCCTCACTTCAACCACCCTCAAAGATCACTCCATATAAACTCATTCATTTATACACTCGAAACTACTATCACACAACAAACCTTCAATCACATCACTCCCCCTCACCTACCACTCACTTTCCTTCTTCAACGCACACAACGCATGCATACAAAATCTCAAATTACTCACGTTCACTCCCAACAACGAAAAAATAACGAAACTAACAACGAATCTTCAAGATTAGGAAAGATGAAAGCGATAGTCTGCACTTATATATGAAAGAAAAGACCACACAATGCAGTAACTGAAAATGAAACAAAAAGATAAGAAAGGGAGGGAGCGTCGCCCTGCGCTTGTTTTTGAAAGTGAATTTCACACAATTGCAGTTAAACACTACGTAAAAACTGAAAATGAATTAAAAGATAAGAAAGAAAGGGAGTGTCGCTCTACGCTTGTTTTTGGAAGTGAATTCCACACAATTGCAGTTAAACACTCAATGTAAGATCATTAAGTTTATTAATAATTTTATTTTTATTATGGTCAATTTTTTCATTAATTTTTTGGTAAAGTATTTTCATTTTATTTTTGTGTTCTGTGACATAGTTGTTTACTAATTGTTTATTTATTTCTATGTT
Organism: Pterostichus madidus; assembly: GCA_911728475.2. Lineage (NCBI taxonomy): Eukaryota > Metazoa > Arthropoda > Insecta > Coleoptera > Carabidae > Pterostichus > Pterostichus madidus. Next base: position 24,141,905 of record OU452317.1, on the reverse strand, counting down.
AAATGGAGAGTTTTGATTTCTGTGGGTTTTAATTTTGTATTATTATATTGTATTATTATATGCCAATAATTAATTATTATATGCCAATAATGCTTAATTTACTTTAATTTCAATAGGTTCTTGTTTATATAATTCTTGATTGTTAAAAAGTCTGACATGTTCGATTAAAGTCGACTGAAAGCGCAATACTATTAGAGTTGGGAACTAATAAAGTGAATTTTTATCTTATGAACTTCTAAGAGTTCTTGCAAAATTTAATTTTTAAACTCTAGACCGTTATCTGATATTATTTGGTCTGGGATAGGATGATGAGTAAAGAATTTAACTAATTTGTACACAACTTCTATTCCTTGTCCTGAATTTACTTTAAATGCCTGTGCATGTTTGGAAAAAGAATCTACTATAGATAAAAATTTTGAATTTTCTAATGTAATGCTATCAATGTGGATTATCTGAAAGGGTTTTATTGCGGTTGGAATGATATTAAATTTAAATTTCAGGGGATTTCTTGTATACTTTGTTATTTGATAGATCTGGCATTGATTAATGTAAGTCTGTACTGATTTTCTTTGTTTAGGCCAATAATACCGTTGTTTTATCCCGGTTTCGGTTTCATCAATTCCTCTGTGGTTAGTTTTACTTTCATGAAAAGATTGAATAATTTGAATGATTTCGTCTCATCTATTACATCTAAAAGTTTTTTGGTACACTTAACATTTTTATTTCCGAATTTTTAAAATATTTTTGTAGGGTAGTGCTAAATTTTTCATAAAGGGGGTTTTCAAAATAAAGATAGTAGTTAACGCGAGGGACTACATATTCTTTACTTTCATGAAAAGATTGAATAATTTGAATGATTTCGTCTCATCTATTACATCTAAAAGTTTTTTGGTACACTTAACATTTTTATTTCCGAATTTTTAAAATATTTTTGTAGGGTAGTGCTAAATTTTTCATAAAGGGGGTTTTCAAAATAAAGATAGTAGTTAACGCGAGGGACTACATATTCTTTAATAAATTTTATCATATCTCTTTCAAAATCATTTTTTGAGAATTGTACTAGAATTCTTTGTTTATTTTTATGAAGTTTTAATATAGTGGGATTCGGAGGATTGTATTCGATTTCGGATATTATGATTTGATTTTTACCGTAGTTTACGGGGCATTCAACTATTGGAATACCGTTTACGGGATTTTCTACGTTGGAGTGTATTGTTTCGTCACTATCGTCAGATGCGTTGTCATAAAATTTTTGTTTATCGTTGCCTACTTCAACTATTAAAGATTCAGAGTCGTCGGGAGTATTATTATCGTTAGGATCTAATAATTTTTCGTTAAAGTCGTCTATGTATTTTTGAAATGCAGTTATGTCTGTTTCGTTGATGTTAAATTCTACTCGTGGTAATAATTCTAAGTCCGGTCCAGTATACGCGGTTATTGTTACGTCTGTATCTTGAAAAATGTACTGAATCATCTTTTTTATATCTGTCCAGTCTTTCTCGTCTTTATCGTATGTAAGTCTGGGAATTCTTAAATTTGTAATGTTATGTTTTAAAAAAAGTCTTTGAAACTTGACAAGGTGTAAAATATATCTTGAAGAGATCGTTTATCGAAGTAATAATTTCTTATTATAAGATTTAAATAATTTTGATATTCAAATATATCATTATCTTTTAATTTAGATTGAGTTGAATTTTGAAGGTCGTGTGGAATTTTACTAAGTGCGTCTGCGTTTGTGATTAGTTTTTCTTTTTTATAAACAATTTCATGATTGGATTCTTCGTTATTCATGTAATCTGTGCGAGATTTAGATATATCGTGTTTATTTTTTTCTATTTCTAATAGATTTAATTTAGGGGTAGGTCTAGAATGTGATACGTAATTATCGAATAACTTGACAGTCAGTGGTTTTAGTATGTTTAGTGTGATTTTTAAGTTTGTTGGGTTCATTACTGTACATAGTGCTTCATGATTTTCAGCCTTAGTGACACATTCTGGTATTTTTAAATTGTTTGTTTTAATTGCTGGAATAACAACGTTTTCTGATTTTATATTTACTTTTACTTTAATTACTTTTTCAGATTGGGGTTCTAGAACTATTTTATTCATGGCAGAAATGTTATTTGAATTTACTTTATTATTATTTGGTTGAAGGTAATGAATTTAAATTTTTGAATTTGAAGTTATTAATAAATCGTTATCTACGTCAATAATAATTTTTAATAATTTTAGGTTATCTATTACTAACAGTAAGTCAAACTTATCATGGAAATTAAATAAGTGATACTTTAGGCAAGAATTGTTAATGTGTTTTATATTAAAATTTTTGGAGTGGGTATCAGAGTGCTAAATTGTTCTAAAGGTGCTATGTGCTGTAGAGATTTAGAATGGATCTATAAAAATAGATTTTTTGAAATATTTATGTGCAATATCAGCTTTCACGAATGATTTTGTACTGCCTGTATCTATTAGAACTTTAAGATTATTTTCTGGCAATATTATGAAAGGTAATGCGTTTTGATTGTTTGTTAGATTTAGTCATTCTATTGTTGAAATGTTTCCAAGGCGGTTTCGCATACAAAATCGTCCGATTCAGTGTTTGTGTGTGTGGGGAATTCGATGCGAGGTTCAGCTTGATCATACGTGTTATCTGTGTGCGTGTCAAATTCATTCTCAATTCAACTGACTATTTTGTATAATTGTTCGGAGATTACATTTTGTTTAGGTCTAAAATTTTGGTAACTGTGAGATGGTCCTGGTCGTGGTTGATGTGTATTATTTGTGGATATGCTCATAGGTGTTGGTTTTGGAAATCGTTGACCGAAATTTAGATTTTGAGTGATTTTCGTTTTGTTAGATTGAAAGTTTTGATTGAAATTTCTGTTAAAAGGTTTATTTACGTGTGGTACGTAATTTGTTTGGTATAATGGTTTAGTCTGGTTAAATTGTTATGGTTGATTAAATTTTGGTTTGATTGTCTGTATATTATTTTGTAGTTTGGGATTTTTAGTGGTTGAGATGTCAAACTAGAAATCGTTAGTTAACATGCTTAACGCGGAATTAAATCTGCGGGGGTTTTAGCCCTCATAGGTTGTCCTATTGGTTCTCTAAGTCCTCTTAATAATATGCGTAACGCATAATTTTGAAAGTAGCGCGATAAAAGAGCGGCTTCGTTGGATTCACTAGGATCCGAATGAGTTTTAATATAAGAAATCTGAAGATTCAACAAATATTGTAACTTATTATAAAAGTCAAAAGATGTTTCGTTATTAGACTGTTTTAATTCAGTCATTTCTATGGCCAGTGTATATGTATCGCGTTTGTCAGCGTACGTATTTGTTAAAGCAGTTTTTAATTCTTTAAAATTTGAAATGGTACAGCTCACAATATTAACTGCGGCGTCGCCTTTTATCTTTGACAATATTGTGGACATTAGATATTTGTTTTGGAAATCCATTGGTTGTGTTACATTATAAAATTTAGTTATCAAATTCTGAGATATTACAAGAAATCGGGGTAAAAGTTCGCGTTCTCCATGGAAGGCGTGGATCATATCGAGATATTCTCGTTTTAATGCTGGCATAGCCATTCTTATTTGATTAAAATTAAATATGTGATTTTTAATTAATGAATTTGAGACTATTTTATTAGTCAAAATATTTGGGGACAGTACACTTTCAGAACTGGAGTCAGAATCAGAACTTGAGTCAGAATTAATTATTATTTTAGAACCTCTAAAAGACATAAGGTATTCACCGCAGGATCCGCGTCTTCATGTGCGTTGAAGATTTTGACCCGTGCGAAGTTAAGACGTTCCGATGTTTCCCCGGACTGCTCGTTTTGCCCTCGAAGTTGACGTGGGTGTCGTGTGTCCGATGTTCTCTCGGCCACAGTAGACTGTGCTGCGATGCTTGATGTGTGTTCGACGACAGGAGTCACTTTTTACTTATCACTTCTTGATAGATTTAGATTCAAAATTTGCCTTAAATCGTTAAAACGAACCTGTACTATATTTATCGATAGTGCTGTTTGGCAAATCCTACTAAGATTGCGACAATAATAGTTCGATCTACGCAAGTTGATTTTTTAAAAAGATATTTATTCGAACACTAGCAAGTTTGCAAGTAACAAGCCTTTTTCGGCACTTATTATACAAGTAACTATTACGATTTCAGTAATAGCATACCTTAATTTAAAGATAATAAGATGCAATATTTTTTATCTATATCATAGTTGAGTGATAATAATAATAAACTTGTTGTTAATGTTCAGTTACATTTATTCATTACTTATTATAGATTTTTAGGTTAACTTATATGTCATAACATTCTACTTAACAAAAACATTTTATACAAGTACCATCTATATTTCACCAGCTGAACTACTCTTGGACACGAACCATGACGTCAAGTTTGTTGTGTTTGCAATGTCCCGTCTGCTGTTGTCCTCATCGGTTAAAGTCCTGTCGGCTATTTTTCCTTTCGGATAATGTCCCTGTCGGCTGATGTCCATGTACTCCTCCTGACAACACATATGACAACACAAATCTCTCTTACATAGGAAAAACTTTGGTACTATGATATATCTATTTAAAATAACCCGCAACACCATGGATGACCCGTTTTGTTTGAATCTTTTCAATTTCTCTGCTCCAATAATTCAACCCCGTGAAACTAATAATTTCAATATACCCGCTTAACGAACAATATTAATCTTTAATCACTAGTTATTTGAATGTATAGACCATGCAATAAGGTAGCCTAAAAATTTGATGTATTCTTTCATTACTATAGTGATTTTTGTAAAAGACTGAATGACCATTATTGTGATTTAATTATGTAATTATTTTGTTTATTCACATATTTATTTTTGTAACAAAATTATACAATTATTATTTTTAAATTCCATCCTATAATTAGGCTATGCCTTTTGAATAGTGTAATATCAAAATAAAATCAAATAATTCGCTTCAATGCATAATACGAGTATAAAATAAAATAAAATTTAAGTACTTTTTTTTCTTATTACAAAAAAATATATATTTTTTGCGCCTTTTTCAGTAATTTTTGATCTTATCAACTAACTGCCACGGTATATGAAAACAATGGTCTTATGAACAATTAATATGGATTACTGCCAATCTTTTATTATCTAAAATTAAAGGGAATTCTTATTTTGTTGAAACCTACTATATTAATGATGTTTGATTGAATCATAAACCATGTTGATTCTTTTCGTAAAGCGAAATTAATTATTGCAAAATTTCATTTTTTGGGAGGATTTACTAATATACCTCGAGTTCTTATCATATACAAAAAAATGGACAAGGTTTTCGTTATTAAATCTTCCATTTCTGCACGATGTATACTTTCAACATTGACCCATCATGAAACGATGACAAGTCAATACTATTTCACTTGGCAATCAGGTGACAATATTTTAAGAGGCTAAAAATTATTATAATTTTAATATTTTACCAACTCTTTTTTATTATTTTAATAAAATCGCTTTCTACAGAATTATTAAGAATAGCAAGTCACATTTCATCTTCTCATATAGTTTTCTTACAACGAAACCAATTTAAATGAATATAGCTTCCACAAAAGTGAATAGCTCAACCGCTGAATTTTTATAACCATGGACTACTATAGCTATATACATAACAAAAATACGCGAAGACATACTTTGCACATGAGCGTAATTTGTTTGCACGCAGCAGGAAGTTGTTTGCAAGTGGGATTGCCCGAATAATCGCCCCTACTCCCAATGAACTAAATGTAACTTGGTGATCGGAATGAAAGTGTTTGCACTTGCTCAGTAAATAAGAAATATACAGGTATTGACTAAGCTAATGTGAATTTTAAAAATAATTACTATAATAATTCAAACGATTACAAAATTATAAACTTGCACTTTATTTAAAAAATTTTAAATAACGAAAAATTTTAAACCGGCTGCAAAAGTTATTAAATGATTTTATGCACTTAAATTTTCCTTTTTTCTTCTCTTCTTTTACAATATCATCTTCTACACTTGATGATTTTGAAAGAACGGTCAAAATATTATAATACTTTTTAATTTTTAATAGTCCATTTATAACATTAACAATTTTGCCCGCCACCACCATATCATTCGGTTCCAAAAGACTTTTAAAATTTTGTAAGGTTAAAATTTTGATAAATTGATTCAAGTATATTTTAGACTCGCTTTTCAATTTATAATCCCCGATAAGAATTACTTGAAATTTAAACCTGCCTGGAAGCCGAAATTTTTAGAAAAATTGTGCAACTTCTTCATTCAGCCAATTTTGATATAATGGTTTTGCAATCCAAAGTGTCATGTTTTGATGAAAATGTCAAGTAATTTAGTATCTTGAATTGTGCCAAACACATTCCCGTTATTATTGAAAGAAAAACACTCACAAATTTTGCCAAAAGATCCGTCTTCTAAAATAACTTGTTCTTGTTTGATTTCTAGGAAGAAAATAACGATATTATTAATAATGATAGATCAAGGATAGTTTATTTATTGAAATATGTGAAATTATATATGACTTAAGGTCTTCGGTAGCCGGTATGTCGTGATATTCCCATGAATACGTGTAAAACTTAGAATTTTGTAGTGATAATACAGCGTCATTATTATTACAGTGGAATTTAGGTTTCTTTTCTTTTTTCAGTCCAAAACAAGATCGTACAAATTTAATGAAATTGCTCATTTTATTAAATAACTTATAGTATCCTAGGAGGATCACCTACAAACATGAATGAAATATGCGAGAGTAAAGATGATAAGAAAGACGATCCTCAATACAGTTGGTCACTGAGAGGATCTAAGACCAACACCCCCCATCCAAAACTATATATTGGTACAATAAATACCAGAACTCTTAAAGATGAAGACATAATAATTGAATAACAAAATGCTCTAGACAGGATTAATTGGGATATAATAGGTTTATCAGAAATTAGAAGAAACATACAGCAATAATTGAACGAAAATCTCAAGTAATGTTATTGCACGGTGCAGCAAAAAACAGTCATTACGGTACTGGTTTTTGCATAAAAATGTAAATGGAAGCATAATATAGTCTATTTCAAAAGTCTAAATGAACAAATTGCAGTTTTATAACTTAATATTAATAATCAAATAATACATATAATAAACGTACATACATCAACAAGCGAATCAGCAGAGGAAGTAGTACGATTAGCAAGGAATCGAGACGAATGGAGGAAACTGGGGGAGACCTTTATCCAAAAGGATATTCAACGTAATTAATTTTGTATATATATATATATATATATATATATATATATATATATATATATATATATATATATATATATATATATATATGGGCCATTCTCTGGGAAACGGACACCCCACCTTCTCCAAAATTTGGAGCATCAAAAATTTTTTTGAAGGGCATGAGGATATCGAAAAAAGTATCTAGTTTTCAAATATGAGTGGCGAAATTGATAATTTTTATTATTTTTGGGTGTTTTGCCCATTTTTTTTGGCCAAAGATTTAAGCGAAAAATTTTAAAGTTGAATAAAATGCTTGGGTTTAATTTTTTTCTTATTTTGACGGTGGCATCTTGTTTCTTCTTGAAAAATTTAAATATTTTATCTCTTGCCAATTTTTCTAAAAGGTTCCCCTTTTTTATTAAAAGTGGGTCAAAAGAATTATTATTATTTGAAATCTATCAATTTTTTACTCAAAAACAAGGCATCCTACAACAAAAATTGTGTAACATAAAATGCTTAGAATTCATTAGAGAATACGTGTGATTTTTGCAGAGACATTTTGAATTTTTTTGTTTTTTTTTTAACTACAGAATTTTGGAGAAATATTAAAATGTTTCAGAAAATTTCGAAAAAAATCACACATATTCTTATGGAAATTTGAAGCATTTTCTGTTATTAAAATTTTTCTGTAATTGTGATCCTTTTTGAGTAAAAAAAATCATTTAATTTTTATATTCCAATTTTCATATTGTTTGAAATTTAAACTCAATTTTCGCGAAGGAACATTTTTAAAATTTCTTGTTTCTTGGTTTTTCATCTTTCAATATAGCGTTAGCGTTAAGGTGGTACTATCATGGAATTTATCAGAATTTTGAAACATTTAAAAAAATTTCAAAAATTCTCGTCTAAAATACAAATTAAAAAAGTCTTAAAAAATTCTGAAAAAAATCACACGTATTTTTTGATGAATTCTAAGCATTTTTTGTAACATATTTTTTTTTTGTAGGATGCTTTGTTTTTAAGTAAAAAATTGACAGATTTCAAATAATAATATTTATTTTGACCCACGTTTACTAAAAAAGGGTATCTTTTTAGAAAAATTGATTAGAGACAAAATATTTCAGTTTTTTAACAAGAAACGAGATGCCACCGTCAAAATAAGAAAAAAAGCAAACCTAAGCATTTTATTCAATTTTAAAATTTTTTGCTTAAATCTTTGGCCAAAAAAAATGGGCAAAACACCTAAAAATAATAAAAGTTATCAATTTCGCCACTCATATTTGAAAACTAGACACTTTTTTCGATATCGTCATGCCCTTCAAAAAATTTTTTCATGCTCCAAATTTTGGAGAAGGTGGGGTGTCCGTTTCCCAGAGAATAGCCCATATATATCATTTATGCCCTAATAAATAAATAAATAAATATAAATATATATATATATATATATATATATATATATATATATATATATATATATATATATATATATATATATATATATATATATATATATATATATACAATATTGTACAAAAAGTTCAGGGAATTAAGTAGGGTTTGTCTGTAACTTTTTTCTATTTGCGACAGATGGCGCTGTAATTGAAAAATAAGTTCTGCCCTAATCACGACAAAACTATTTTTTTCGATTACAGGCTATCTGTCGCAAATCGAAAAAAAAGTTTCTGACAAACTCTAATTTATTTTAGTCGTACAATCTGAATCTACAATTTAAATAATCACAATTCTCATTTAATACTTCAAAGTTGCCGCCTGCTCCTTTCCTAGGGGGTGATAGTGGGGGTTCGTATTTGGTGTCAATTGATAGATTTTTGAAAAGTATTCAAAAATGTGTTTTTAAATTTTTTTTTCATTTGATGTGTTTTCTCGAAATATTTGACCATCCCGGAACTTTTTGTACAACCTATATATTAGGATGGACCTTAAAATGTGTCAGATCGAATTTTAACCTGGCCGCACCCTAAAATGGTTCCAAATAATTTTTAAAAAAAATTGCTGTCCTTTATCCTTCTTAATTAACTTTCATTTAATTTAATTAAATTTAATTCACCCAACTGGATAAATTATCCCAATTTCAGAGGAATTTTATTTACAAAGTTATTTAACAAAATCGACGTAGGAGTACATATATAAATATACCTATATATATATATATATACATATATATATATATATATATATATATATATATATATATATATATATATATATATATATATATATATAAGTTATGTTTCTTGATTTAGAAACGTTAATAAAAATAAATTTTTATTTGTTATCTTCAAGTACAAAGTTTTATTCAGATTTAGATATGATCAGTACAAGAGACAGTTCTTAACTAACTATGTTCAGTGTTAAAGTTTACAAGTTCAGTATTAAGGTAGTTTAATGTTACAATGTGGGAAATGAAATAATATAGCATAAATAATAATATGATACTGCGGCGTCAGCGTCTGGATGGAAGCGCGTGGCCTTTTAGTGTATTTGGCAGGAATGGTGGATTCTAACTCCTCCCTCCTTAAATTTGGGCTTCATCGGGTAGTTTCGGGGTGGACTGCTCGACTGAAGACCTTGGTTGTGGGCCTTGGTTGGACTTAGACTTTCGGATCTTTTTCTGCAAATAAACTACGAACAGGCTAATACTAGTAATGATTAGCAAAACATATAAAATAATAATAGGGTAGGTTATGTTGCTGGTAACTTCGTCTTGAGTGATGTCTTCGTATTTGTTGATTGGTAGTTTCAACTCTTGGATTGTATTTAAATCGATTGTTATTTTTGGTACGTGTGACATGTTGAGCTGAATGTCATAATTTTCGAGGATGATCGGCTTGCCATAAGTTTCGTTGTTGAATGTTAATTTTTGATTTTGAAATTCTAATTTGCAATCGTCTTCTTGAATGAGGAATATTCCTTGTAAATGTTTAACTTCATCGCCTTGTTTACAATACGCGTTGATGGTTCTGGATGTCGGGAATACGGCTACGAATTGGTTTGCTTCTTCTAAAACTTCAATATGATTTCTTTTTATATTAATTTTAATATATTGACAGTTTTTGTTGTCGTTTTTCAAAATAATGTTTCTTTCGCAAGAGTCATCTGGTACTTCATTGATATTATTGGGACACTGATAATTGTTGTTCTCTTTTGTACATAAGTCGTTCAGAGATTTTATATGACCGTTTTCTGATTTTAAGAAATAGTTTTTATTTGGAATTACAGTTACAAATTCAGATTGATATTTTGTGGGGATAGGTAAAATATGGATTAAGTTGAATTCTGTTTCGTAATTAATAGGAATTTCGATAAAATAATTGATTTTATCTGATTCGATTTTACAGTTTACGGTTATCATTTTCTCTAATTCGGGCATATTTTTAGGAATTGGTTCAAGGGGTAGTTCATTATTATAAAATGGATAAATTTTGTTTAACTCTACAAAAAGATCGTGAGTTTTAATTATACTACGGTGCATAACGTGGAGTTTGCAAAAAGTTAGTGAGTTTTCTATATCTTGTAACACATTTAAAGTCATCGTGAATAGCGTGTTGAATTGAGTATAAATATCGTGGATGAATAGTTTATTCTGATTAAGGGCTCCGCTGACAACGATATGCAATAGTTGCTCGATTTTTGATTTGAGAATGTTTTCATTTTGTTTAATTGTCTCTAGGGTTTTGTTAAACTGCTCTGTCAACTTTTGATTGACTGAATATTGTTGCTTTAATTGGTTGTTTATTTTTTGTTGATTATTTTGTAAATGATCTAGAATTTTTGAATAACGTTTTTCGTCTTCAGCATCTAAGTTACCGGTTACTGCTTTTATTATAGATCCTAGTCCGTTTACTAAACCTCGTTTGTAACGTGAGTTTTCGGGGTTAAGAATTAAATTATTGATTTTGTCATCAATTGAATTTTGGATAAATTTTATAATTTTATCGTTGTTTTCGAACTCATTCTTTGTGTCATTTGTGATTGTTTGTTTAAGTAGATTGTACTGTGTATTCAAACAATGGTATTGGTTGAAAAGTATTTGTAAATCATAATAATGAAGGAATGTGTGTTTAGTCTTTTGTAATTTGGCTGGTCCCAAATTGAGTGTCAGTAGTCCAGGGTTGCGTGTAATGTCTTTTATGTTTAGTCCGACGGTGGACGTGACGTAGAAGGACCTGGAAAATTAGGGTCTTTATTTATTTTTCTTGGTCTTTTTATATTAGATAAGTGTATTTTGGGTTGCTTTTTGTCTTTCGGATCGGTTACAATTTTTGCAGTTTTTAGATCTTTATTAATTGTTTTAATGTGTTCTTTTTTATATTTAACGTTTTTTGTTTTATTAACTTTTTGTTTATTTTCGACATAAATGGTTTTTGGTATTTTAGGAAAAATTTTCACGGTTTTCATTTAATTTGTTTATTAAATTTATTTTACTGTTTTGTATGTATTCATTAATGTTCTTATAAATTAATTTAGTTTTTTCTTTGTGATTTTGCACATAGTCTTGTGTAACGTGTTTTTCTAATTCAACATCAAGAGGTGAATTTGTGTCTAAGTGACCGTTCGTTATTTCTATGGGCTTTAAGTTTGTTGAAGTGTGGGTATTATTGTATGCCAAAATTGCGTACTGTACTTTGTTTTCGATTGTTTCATGTTTAAAGTCTTGTTGAAGGTTAAATAATCTAATGTGCTCTATTAAAGTAGAATGAAATCTTTCTACTAGCCCATTTGAATTTGGATGTTGAGAGCTTATAAAATGAATGTCAATACGGTGTACGGATAGTAATTCTTTTACTATATTGTTTTTGAATTCTAAACCATTGTCTGAGATTAGTTGTTTTGGAATTCCGTGATGGGAAAAATATCTAATTAGTTTGTTACTAATTTCGACAGCATTATTTGAATCAACTTTATATGCTTGAGCATATTTTGAGAATGCGTCAACAGTAGTAAGGAATTTATTATTCTCAAGACTGAGTGTGTCAATGTGTAAAGTGTGGAATGGTTTACTAGGTGTTGGTGTAACATTATACTTTGGCTTTACTGGGTTGCGCTCATATTTCGAAGATAAGCACACTTCGCACTGGTTTACATAATCTGTAATTGTTTTTATCTGATTCGGCCAATAATAGATGTTTTTGATTTGATTGTGGGTTTCATGAATTCCGCGGTGGTTTGTCTTCCCTTCATGATATTTTTGTATCGTTTCATTTATGTCGTCTTCTTTAACTATGTCGATTAATTTAGTGTTAGATTTTACAAATTTAATTTCAGAATTTTAAAAATGTGTCTGTAAGATGGTGCTAAATTTTTTATAAATAGGTTGTTCAAAATAGAGATAGTAATTTACTTTGGGTGCAATATATTCTTTAACGAATTTAATTACATCGTTTTCAAAGTTATTTTTAGATAATTGGACATGAATTCTCATTTTATCTGTATTAAGTTTAATTATTTTAGGTTTAGTGGGCGAATGTAGAACTTCTGAAAATATTATTTGATTTTTTCCTATATTGACGGGACTGTCGATAATGGGAATACCGATAATAGGGTGTTCAGGATTTGAGTGAATAGTTGCGTCGTAATCGTCATGTTCTTCGATATCGTTACGTGTTTTATCGTCGTGTTCAACTATTAGAGATTCGTTATCAGTCTGAGTGTTATTTCCTAGCTGTTTATTAAAGTCTTCCATGTATTTAAAGAAATCGTCACTGTTCGTGTCTTGGTTGTCGTTTGTATTAATTTCGATATCAGGCGGTTTGTTAGTGAGTTTTGGTGAATTTTGAAAAGGATTTTCAGTGGGTGGTGGAATGCGACTTAAGTAGTGTGGACGCGGTTTTAGCTGATGGTACTGAATTTTTATCTCGCATGCTGGGGTCGTTATCTTATCGTTTACTAGGTCAATGTTTGCTTCTATTGTTTTAAGATTGTCAAGTCCTAATAAAATGTCAAATTGATCATGAAAGTTGAACAGGTGATATTTAAGCATTATATTTTGTTTTTCGAATAATTTTGAACAGGGTAGAATAAAACTAAAATTTTCGGTAGATGTACCATGTGCGGTACTGATTTTAAAAGGATCATTTTTAATTTTGTTCTTAAAGAATTTATATGCGATATTAGGTTTAATAAAAGATCGTGTACTGCCTGTATCAAGCAAAACTTTTAAATTGTATTCAGGGTAAATAATGTACGGTAATTCGCTTAGGTTGTTAGTTAAGTTCATTAGTTCAAATTCATTTCCGGGGCTGGTAATTCTAAAAAATGATTCGAGACCGGTTCTTGTTCAATTTCGTGATTTTCATAATCTAAGTCGGGTTCGTAAATAAAAGGATTATTTTCATCATCATATGACTCGTTGTATTCTGTAATTTCTGTATTATGCAATTCTTCGTTCGGTCTTGTTTGTGTCTGTTGAAATGGTCGTGTGTATTGTTGTGTTCTAGGTTGATTATTGTAATTTGATTGACTTGGTCTAGGCATGAATGACTGTCTAGTACTAGTACTCATTGGGGTAGGTTTTGGGAACCGTGCGTGAGGATTTGGTTTAAAGACATTTTGTGTAGGCGTCTGAGTTTGAATAAAAGGTTTATTTATTGGATTGTGAAAATATTGATTAGGTTTATATGTTGATTGCGGTGTGGGTGTGTATCTGAGTTGTGGTTGTTGGTGTCTGTTTATATGTGGTGGAATGAATTGTTTAGGTTTTTGTGGAAAATTTGAATGTTTTTGGTTAATAGTGTCAATCTGGAAGTCATTAGTGAGCATGTTAAGTGCGCTATTTAAATCCAGTGGTTGTTTTGTCCGCATTAAAGTTCCAATAGGTTCTTTTAATCCGCGTAATAAATTTCTGAGAGCTTGATTTTTAAAGAATTGATTTAAAACTATTGCTTCATTTTCGTTATCAGCAGCAGTGTGATTTATTATGTTCGATGTTATAAAATTGAGTACGTCCTGTACTCTGTTATAAAAGTCAAAGGCAGATTCATTCTGACTTTGCTTTAGTTCGGTTAACTCAATATTTAGGGTATATAAATCCCTTTTGTCCGAATAAGTGTTGAGCAGAGCGGCTTTAACGTCTGCCCATGTATTTACTGTGCAACTAGCAATATTAGTTGCTGCTTCGCCTTTAATTTTAGACATTATACTCGACATCAAATATTCGTTTTGAAAATCATGCGTGTCGGCTGTGTTGTAAAATTTGGTTACTAACTTTTCACATACTTGCACGAAGCGGGGCAAGAGTTTGTTATCACCATAAAATTCTGGGATCATGTCCAGATATTCTCGTTTTAAAACGGGAGTAGTCATTTTGATTAAGTTTAATTGACTGATTTGATTTATAAGAGTTAAATCTATAGGATCACTATTTATAATATAATTTAATTGTGAGTCAGAGGAACTATCTGAATCTGTATCTGATTCGGTATCTAGATTTATTGAATGATTATCTCTGAATGACATAGGTACTTACAAGAACATGAAGATCAGTTGGTCCATCGGTCGATCTGCGGCGATTCGCTGATGATGGAGTGGACGGCAATTGCAGAGCTCTGTATTCAGCAGGGCCTGGACAATAGAGTACGATGTTCGCTCGGCCTCTAGTTGTCTTCTTACACGTTCACTGGTTGATGATGGAGCACAAATCTTCTATGTTGTTCGTTGTTTAATAAATCGTTAAAACGAACCGAAATTACTAATATTTCGTTTAAACAATCCTACCATTGACTGCGCCAGTTATGTTTCTTGATTTAGAAACGTAAATAAAAATAAATTTTTATTTGTTATCTTGAAGTACAAAGTTTTATTCAGATTTAGATGTGATCAGTACAAGAGACAGTTCTTAACTAACTATGTTCAATGTTAAAGTTTACAAGTTCAGTATTAAGGTAGTTTAATGTTACAATGTGGGAAATGAAATAATATAACTTAAATAATAATATGATACTGCGGCGTCAGCGTCTGGGTGGAAGCGCGTGGCCTTTTAGTGTATTTGGCAGGAATGGTGGATTCTAACTTATATATTTTAATAATTCTACCCCGTGAAACTAATAATTTCGATATACCCGCTTCACGAACAAATATTAATCTTCAATCACCAGTTATTAGAATGTAGGGGAGACTGGGTACGGTTGTGCCAGAGTACGGTAGTGACAGTCGTCATAACAGCAAAACTATACGGAATGCGGGATATGGTCTACATTGCTTTTTAACAGTCAAAAGTAAGTTTTTTTGTTTAATTTCTTTTAATATTTACTCTTATTTGTATACAGATAGATTATATCATATATTTTTTTATTATAAGTTGAATATTAGTAGTTCATTACGAGCGATTAGTTTTTACGTAGATTACTTGACCCAATCATGGCGATTGTTTGTTTTCGAAAGTATGCGTTGGGTACGGTTGTGACAAATGTTGTGAGTACGATTGTGACATATTTTTTTTTTATATTTTTGCTTTTAGATGTTCAGAAAACGCTTGCTGAAGACCGAAAGAGGCTGTTATAATAACGTTCGATGTTACCAGTTTATGAATATTTGTTAAGCATGTTGTCATAATTACGGTAATTTAAGTTTAGTTAACGTTTTGACTGATTCTAAGAAGACTGTTATTATAATGACGTTAAATGTTACAGTCTATGAATATTTGTTAAGCATGTCATAGTTACGGTAATTTCGACTGATAAAGAAAATATTTTGACTGATTTTAAAGAAGATGCTTATAATAAAAAATCGACTTTTTTTATTTAAATCAGATTTTCTTTATTTTAATCAGATTTTTTTGATTTAAATTATATATTTTTTAATTATTTTTTTTAAAAACGGGTATTTTGAATTAAATTTTAAAATATTATGTATTGTGTAATGTTTTCAAAAGAAATTTTGAACATCGTTTGAAGTGTTGAATGGTGAATGTCCCAAAAAGATGAATGAGGACGAAATAAAGATATAATATTGAAAATTATAAAATCACTTTTATACGCAACTTCGTCTTCAGCTTATGTTGAGCGATTTTTTTATCATTTGGACTTGTGCATTCAAAATTGAGAAACCGACTAGGCTAGAAAACTGGTCTTTTTATTTAAACATTTTAATAACAATGTACCACTAACTGAATAAACGTTTCTACTTTATTTATTTTTTATTATTTGAATTGTTATATTTTAATATTCAAATATTTATGATTTATTAAAACATGTTTTTATTTTTTTACTGTGATTTTTTTGCATTTTTAATTTAATAAATACGTATACAATAATAAAAATTATTCAATTATGTTTAAATTATTAAATTTAATTTATCTTGATTTAAATCAATGCTTTAAAAAAAAAATCTTGATTTAAATCTCTCAACCCTGGTTATAATAACATTAGATGCAGTGCATTATTAATTGTAAGAATAGAAGTGATCGTAGATTTCAGTTCATTTGCTTTAAATATGAATGTTAACTTTTTATAGAAGACAGTTATGTTGTGTTATGTTACATTTTTCTAACAATAAAAGTAATTATAAACCATTTCTGAGTATGTTTATGTCTGTCTCTACTGACCCCAACCACTGTCACAACCGTCCTTGGGGTGTGGTCGGTTGTGACACTTTCTCTTTTTTTTTAAATTTGATGCTATAACGAATATAGTGTATTTAGGGACAACATTTTGGTATTTTTACATAGACAAAAGTACAAATTAAGATTTAAATTACTTTTCTCACAGCTAACTAGTAAATTAACAAAATTATTGGCGATCAAACCAAAATTGTCACAACCGTACCCAGTCTCCCCTACTCGTATAGACCATGCAATAAGGTAGCCTAAAAATTTGATGTATTCGTTCATTACTATAGTGATTTTTGTAAAGGACTGAATAACCATTATTGTGATCTAATTATGTAATTATTTTGTTTATTCACATAATTGTTTTCATAACAAAATTGTACAATTATCATTTTTTAATCCCATTCTATAATTAGGCTATGCCTTTTGAATAGTGTAATATAAAAATAAAATCAAATGATTCGCTTCAATGGATAATACGAATCTTTTCTTATTACAAAAAAATTTATATCTTTGCGCCTCTTTCACTATTTTTTTCACTTGATCTTATGAACTAACTGCCACGGTATATGAAAACAATGGTCTTATGAACAATTAACATGGATTATTGCCAATCTTTTATTATCTAAAATTTAAGGAAATTCTTCTTTTGTTGAAACATACAGGTATTATATTAATGATGTTTGGTAGAATCATAAACCATGATGATTTTTTTCGTAAACCGAAATTAATTATTGCAAAATTTCATTATTTGGTGAGGATTTACTAATATTCCTCGAGTTCTTATCATAAACAAAAAAATGGACATGGCTTTCGTTATTAAAGCTTCCATTTCTGCATGATGTATACTTTCAACATTGTCCCATCATCAATCGATGACAAGTTAATACTATTTCACTTGTCAATCAGGTGACAATATTTTGAGAGACTAAAAATTATTATAATTTTAATATTTTATCAATCTTTTTTATTATTTTAATCAAATCACATTCTACAGAATTATTAAGAATTGCACGTCACAGTTTTTCTTCTCGTATAGTTTTTTTACAACGAACCCAATTTAAATGAATATAGCTTCTACAAAAGTGAATAGCTCAACCGCTAAATTTTTATAACCATGGATTACTAATAAATTTTATACTATGTCCTCGGATGTAGCATCAGTAACTGTTATATTATCCATCGCTAAAGTGCTGCACTTGTCCATTTCGGAACTCTTAATTTCACGTCTAATTAGTAATTATTTGCACGCAGCAGGAAGTTGTTTGCAAGTGGGATTGCCCGAATAATCGCCCCTACTCCCAATTAACTAAATGTAACTTGGTGATAGGAATGAAAGTGTTTGCACTTGCTCAGTAAATAGGAAATATATTAACTAATGTGAAGTTTAAAAAAAATGACTATAATAATACAACTAATTACAAAATTATAAATTTGCACTTTATTTAAAAAATTTTAAATAACGAAAAATTTTAAACCGGCTACAAAAGTTATTGAATGATTTTATACACTTAAATTTTCCTTTTTTCTTCTCTTCATTTAAAATTTCATCTTCTACACTTGCTGATTTTGAAAGAACGGTCAAAATGTTATAATACTTTTTAATTTTCAGTAGCCCATTTATAACTTTAACAATTTTGCCCGCCACCACCATATCATTCGGTTCCAAAAGATTGATAGAATTTTGTATGGCTAAAATTTTGATAAATTGATTCAAGTATGTTCCAGATTCACTTTTATATTTATAATCCCCGATAACAATTACTTGAAATTTAAACCTGCCTGGAAGCCGAAATTTATTGAAAAATTGTGCAACTTCTTCATTCAGCCAATTTTGATATAGTGGTTTCGCAATCCAAAATGTCATGTTGCAGATAAAAATATCGAGTAATTTAGTGTCTTTAATTATTCCAGACATATTCCCTTTATTATAGCAAGAAGGACACTCACGAATTTTGCCAAATGATCCATTTTCTAAAATAACTTGTGCTTGTTTGATTTCTAGGGAGATAAGAACGATATTATTAATAATAATAAATTAGGGATAGTTTATTTGTTCAAATATGTGAAATTATATATGACTTACGATCTTCGGTAGCCGGTACGCCGTGAATTTCCCATGAATAGGTGTAAAACTTTGAATTTTGCAGTTCTAATACAACGTCATCATTATTGCAATGGAATTTAGATTTTTTTTCTTTTTTTAGTCCGAAACAAGATCGTATAAATTTTATAAAATTGCTCATTTTATTAAAATCTTGCAGTATCCTAGGAAACTACCATTAATATTGGTAGTGTTTGTTAAACAATTTCAATAGTAATTGTAATTGTGCGTTTTTTTATGGTTGCGGAATATCGTATATTTATTTTTTAGGTAGATTATTCAATAAAATATAATAATTAAAACAAAATATTGTTTTATTTATTACTAATTTTTGTAATTTTTTACAATAAAATAATGTGGTATCAATGTGGTACTTTTTTTTTGTAAATGTTGGTACCAAATAATTTACTCTGGCTTGAGGTGATCACATACATTGGACGAAGAAAAGGGTAAGCGGAAGAAATTTAGAGATTTCGTCCCACACTTTATATATATATATATATATATATTTTCATTATAATTCGGATTTGCTAAATCATATAATAGTTATTTATGTATCAAGGGTGAAAATCGTATCTACCACTGGTGAAATTAGCATTTCTGATCCTGAGCATGTTATTAGCCAGAAACGCTAATTATACCATTGGTACATAAATTTTTTTTTGTACTACAAAGTACATTTAATTTTATATTCGAAAGATTAAACAAGTACATTTATATATCAAAACATCGTTTTGTAAAATCAAGTATTCACAATAAACAAAAATTATCATTTAGTTTTTATATCTAAAGGAAATTATTTTATTATGGCCCTAGGGCCAAAAACAAGTGTTTACGCCTACTTTTTTGGTTAAAACCTATTAATTTCGGCTCGGTTGAGCATAGAATTTCATATGATCACATAAATTCAATTTTTTTTCTATTGCACTCATGTTGCTATTCAACGCAGTCAGTGTAGCGATATGACCGCTGCACAAAACGCGAGCGCGGTAGCACTTGCATTGTCTTACATAAGCACAATCTGATCGCCTCCGTCACCGCCACCGCCAGCTCTATTACTACCGCGTTGATGTAGTCTGTTTCAACAAAAGAAGAATTAATTCCCCTAACACTTGAAAAATTTTAAATAAGAAAATATTGGCAGTAAACCATATTACATAGATTTTAAATGATATTTAGCAATTAAGTAAATTGGCCGTCTTTGATATTTACAACCAACTAAATACCTTATGCAGTATGGTTTTTATTATTTTACAAGATATAGAAAAGTCTTTAACTTTTTGTAAATTACACTGCAGCATTATAAAATTAAATGAATTCTATTCAGAATTTAAGAAAATCTATAATTATTATAATAATGAATTCCCTGTAGAACCTACTTCTGAAAATGTTAGAAATTGAAAATTTATTTACAATAAATTGCAAACTAGATTTAAATAAAATTATATAATTTTTAGAAATCCCCATAAATTATGAAACTGACATTCATTATTTCACCATATTCCTATTCCAAAAAAATAACACCAGACAGAATTCATAACTGTTATACCAACTAAAAAATATTTCCTAAAAGCACCTCATGGCCATATTAAATCACTGAACGGCGGATGCACAAAGGTCACCAATGTTCAAATAGATTAATGACGAAACTTGCGAGTTAAATTCCAACGACGAGCATCGACATCCAGTACATTCAAGACCTGATCGATTATTAAATTAGAAAACATGAACTAGGACTACGATATCGATAACATCAATTGCGCAATAATAATTTTGTATGTGAATATATAAATTATTGGAATAATTATTTTCGCAGCTTTTATCACAAGAATATCCCCAATAATATTCCATTCTAAGTAAGGAGGAGTTATATCACTTGTTCCCACAGGAATCGCTGACCACAGCTTCTACCCAGATAGCCAATTTACAATAAACCATAGCATCATATTCCGCTTGTATAAATATTTTTGTCATGATTTGTATCTAATGGTATGAATTATAAGTGAGTTACTGTTGAGAAACTAAAACATAAAGTTATATCCATAATCTGTAGTATTCTGTTGTTGTATAAATATAATAGTTATTTATATATCTTCCAAAAAAACAATTACATTGTTAAAAGTACGCCAAGATTGCACAGATTCCTTCCCCAAAAATTGTAATATCTAAATATTGCAGATTTTAAAAAAAGTTATATCTAATTAAGCCAAGAAAAATATTCGAATTTAAAAAACCTTATCGACCAGTTTTAAAAATATCGGGTCAAATAAAAAAAAAATTAATTAAAAAAAACCTTGGCGACCTCAGTATTTAAAATGTTACTTAAACTGGTAACATTTTAAACGCTGGGGTCGCCAAGGTTTTTTTAATCAATTTTTTTTTATTTGACCCGATATTTTTAAAACTGGTCGATAAGGTTTTTTAAATTCGAATATTTTTCTTGGCCTAATTAGATATCACTTTTTTTTAAATCTGTAATATATAGATATTACAATTTTTGGGGAAGGAATCTGTGCAACCCTGGCGTACCTTTAACAATGTAATTGTTTTTTTGGAAGATATCACTTTTTTATACAATAGGTTGACCCTATATTATACCTGTAAATGATATTTGGTATTGGTACATTGTTAATACATCTTTCTATAAAAATCTAAATTCGTTCAAAAATAAATATATAAACATGTTTAGAGTTTCTTGGCCAAGTTTGTTTTCCAACGTGAGAATCATTTGCAAGCATCCACGATTTTTCTTTTTTAATCATATTGTGTAGTGTCCCTCAGCCATTGAAGTACCATGGTGAAATATAGCACTGATCATTTTGTATTTATATCCTTGAATCAAATAAGTTCCCATTGAAACGTTTTAAATATTACGTGTATCAGTTAGTTTGCGAATATATCCATTTTCATTTTCGAATAACAGAATTTGGAAAATTAATACTGTGCCAAAAGAAACGAATTCGGATTTATGTAATTTATGTGAGTGCAAGCATTCTGAACATTGAGCTTCTACATTTTCTTTCACAACCAATTGTTTATTAATAAGCTCTTGCATAGTAATGCTCTTATTATTACAATCACGTATTGGAATAATAATAAATACTATCGGTCGGCCTCACGCTAATCTCCGCGGACACTGAAATAGAATTAACTTCAGTAAGACAATAGACACAATATAAATTGAATTATTACGAATCTAAGACTTTTAAATTCTACACGGCTGTCCATCTAAAAATCTTTTAATATATACTAAATATGATAGGTTTTGAATCATTATCACTAAAACAATTGCCGATCAATAAAAATCCAATTCTGCAAAAAAACTCTTAAAAAGACCTTTCAATTGATACCAAAAACGATGGATTTTGATGTCCTTTCATTAAAACAATTGACGATCGAAAAGTATGAATTTTATACGCGAGCCCTTCCAAAGATCATTTATTTGATACCAAATACGATAAGTTTTGAAGTACTTTCACTAAAACAATTGATAATCGAAAAGTATTAAATTTTGTACGCTAGCCCTTCAAAAGATCTATCATTTGATACAAAAGACGATAGGTTTCGGAATACTTTCGTTTAAACAATTGCCGATCGAAAAATTCCAATTTTGCATGCAAGCCCTTCAAAAGACCTTTTAATTGATACCAAACACGATGGATTTTGATGTACTTACATTAAAACAATTGACGATCGAAAAGTATTAATTTTCTTACGCGAGCCCTTAAAAAGACCTTTCATTTGATACCAAACACGATAGGTTTTGGAACACTTTCGTTAAACAATAGCCGATCGAAAAAAAACCAATTTTGCATGCAAGCCCTTAAAAAGACCTTTCATTTGATACCAAATACGATAGGTTTTGGAACACTTTCGCTAAAACAATAGCCGATCGAAAAAATTTCAATTCTGCATGCAAGTCCTTAAAAAGACCTTTCATTTGATGCCAAACACGATAGGTTTTGGAACATATTCGCTAAAACAATTGCCGATCGAAAAAATTTTAATTCTGCATACAAGCCTTTAAAAAGACCTTCAATTTGATGCCAAACACGATAGGTTTTGAAGCACTTACATTAAAACAAATGCCAATCGATAAAATTCCAATTTTGCATGTAAGCCCTTAAAAAGACCTTTCAATTGATACCAAAAACGATGGATTTTGAAGCACTTTCACTAAAACAATTGACGATCGAAAAGTATTAAATTTTGCTCGCATGCCCTTCAAAAGATCTTTCATTTGATACCAAACACGATAGGTTTTGGAACACTTTCGTTAAAACAATTTCCGATCGAAAAAAATCCAATTTTGCATGCAAACCCTCAAAAAGACCTTTCATTTGATGCCAAACACGATAGGTTTTGGAACACTTTCGCTAAAACAATAGCCGATCGAAAATTTTTTAATTCTGCATGCAAGTCCTTAAAAAGACCTTTCATTTGATGCCAAACACGATAGGTTTTGGAACATATTCGCTAAAATAATTGCCGATCGAAAAATTTTTAATTCTGCATACAAGCCTTTAAAAAGACCTTCAATTTGATGCCAAACACGATAGGTTTTGAAGCACTTACATTAAAACAAATGCCAATCGATAAAATTCCAATTTTGCATGTAAGCCCTTAAAAAGACCTTTCAATTGATACCAAAAACGATGGATTTTGAAGCACTTTCACTAAAACAATTGACGATCGAAAAGTATTAAATTTTGCTCGCATGCCCTTCAAAAGATCTTTCATTTGATACCAAACACGATAGGTTTTGAAATACTTTCGTTAAAACAATTGCTGATCGAAAAAAAAATCCAATTTATTATTAATTAATTAATTAATAATTTCTTCCGCTTACCCTTTTCTTCGTCCAATGTATGTGATCACCTCAAGCCAGAGTAAATTATTTGGTACCAACATTTACAAAAAAAAAGTACCACATTGATACCACATTATTTTATTGTAAAAAATTACAAAAATTAGTAATAAATAAAACAATATTTTGTTTTAATTATTATATTTTATTGAATAATCTACCTAAAAAATAAATATACGATATTCCGCAACCATAAAAAAACGCACAATTACAATTACTATTGAAATTGTTTAACAAACACTACCAATATTAATGGTAGTTTCCTAGGATACTGCAAGATTTTAATAAAATGAGCAATTTTATAAAATTTATACGATCTTGTTTCGGACTAAAAAAAGAAAAAAAATCTAAATTCCATTGCAATAATGATGACGTTGTATTAGAACTGCAAAATTCAAAGTTTTACACCTATTCATGGGAAATTCACGGCGTACCGGCTACCGAAGATCGTAAGTCATATATAATTTCACATATTTGAACAAATAAACTATCCCTAATTTATTATTATTAATAATATCGTTCTTATCTCCCTAGAAATCAAACAAGCACAAGTTATTTTAGAAAATGGATCATTTGGCAAAATTCGTGAGTGTCCTTCTTGCTATAATAAAGGGAATATGTCTGGAATAATTAAAGACACTAAATTACTCGATATTTTTATCTGCAACATGACATTTTGGATTGCGAAACCACTATATCAAAATTGGCTGAATGAAGAAGTTGCACAATTTTTCAATAAATTTCGGCTTCCAGGCAGGTTTAAATTTCAAGTAATTGTTATCGGGGATTATAAATATAAAAGTGAATCTGGAACATACTTGAATCAATTTATCAAAATTTTAGCCATACAAAATTCTATCAATCTTTTGGAACCGAATGATATGGTGGTGGCGGGCAAAATTGTTAAAGTTATAAATGGGCTACTGAAAATTAAAAAGTATTATAACATTTTGACCGTTCTTTCAAAATCAGCAAGTGTAGAAGATGAAATTTTAAATGAAGAGAAGAAAAAAGGAAAATTTAAGTGTATAAAATCATTCAATAACTTTTGTAGCCGGTTTAAAATTTTTCGTTATTTAAAATTTTTTAAATAAAGTGCAAATTTATAATTTTGTAATTAGTTGTATTATTATAGTCATTATTTTTAAACTTCACATTAGTTAATTTCCTATTACTGAGCAAGTGCAAACACTTTCATTCCTATCACCAAGTTACATTTAGTTAATTGGGAGTAGGGGCGATTATTCGGGCAATCCCACTTGCAAACAACTTCCTGCTGCGTGCAAATAATTACTAATTAGACGTGAAATTAAGAGTTCCGAAATGGACAAGTGCAGCACTTTAGCGATGGATAATATAACAGTTACTGATGCTACATCCGAGGACATAGTATAAAATTTATTAGTAATCCATGGTTATAAAAATTTAGCGGTTGAGCTATTCACTTTTGTAGAAGCTATATTCATTTAAATTGGGTTCGTTGTAAAAAAACTATACGAGAAGAAAAACTGTGACGTGCAATTCTTAATAATTCTGTAGAATGTGATTTGATTAAAATAATAAAAAAGATTGATAAAATATTAAAATTATAATAATTTTTAGTCTCTCAAAATATTGTCACCTGATTGACAAGTGAAATAGTATTAACTTGTCATCGATTGATGATGGGACAATGTTGAAAGTATACATCATGCAGAAATGGAAGCTTTAATAACGAAAGCCATGTCCATTTTTTTGTTTATGATAAGAACTCGAGGAATATTAGTAAATCCTCACCAAATAATGAAATTTTGCAATAATTAATTTCGGTTTACGAAAAGAATCATCATGGTTTATGATTCTACCAAACATCATTAATATAATACCTGTATGTTTCAACAAAAGAAGAATTTCCTTAAATTTTAGATAATAAAAGATTGGCAATAATCCATGTTAATTGTTCATAAGACCATTGTTTTCATATACCGTGGCAGTTAGTTCATAAGATCAAGTGAAAAAAATAGTGAAAGAGGCGCAAAGATATAAATTTTTTTGTAATAAGAAAAGATTCGTATTATCCATTGAAGCGAATCATTTGATTTTATTTTTATATTACACTATTCAAAAGGCATAGCCTAATTATAGAATGGGATTAAAAAATGATAATTGTACAATTTTGTTATGAAAACAATTATGTGAATAAACAAAATAATTACATAATTAGATCACAATAATGGTTATTCAGTCCTTTACAAAAATCACTATAGTAATGAACGAATACATCAAATTTTTAGGCTACCTTATTGCATGGTCTATACGAGTAGGGGAGACTGGGTACGGTTGTGACAATTTTGGTTTGATCGCCAATAATTTTGTTAATTTACTAGTTAGCTGTGAGAAAAGTAATTTAAATCTTAATTTGTACTTTTGTCTATGTAAAAATACCAAAATGTTGTCCCTAAATACACTATATTCGTTATAGCATCAAATTTAAAAAAAAAGAGAAAGTGTCACAACCGACCACACCCCAAGGACGGTTGTGACAGTGGTTGGGGTCAGTAGAGACAGACATAAACATACTCAGAAATGGTTTATAATTACTTTTATTGTTAGAAAAATGTAACATAACACAACATAACTGTCTTCTATAAAAAGTTAACATTCATATTTAAAGCAAATGAACTGAAATCTACGATCACTTCTATTCTTACAATTAATAATGCACTGCATCTAATGTTATTATAACCAGGGTTGAGAGATTTAAATCAAGATTTTTTTTTTTAAAGCATTGATTTAAATCAAGATAAATTAAATTTAATAATTTAAACATAAATGAATAATTTTTATTATTGTATACGTATTTATTAAATTAAAAATGCAAAAAAATCACAGTAAAAAAATAAAAACATGTTTTAATAAATCATAAATATTTGAATATTAAAATATAACAATTCAAATAATAAAAAATAAATAAAGTAGAAACGTTTATTCAGTTAGTGGTACATTGTTATTAAAATGTTTAAATAAAAAGACCAGTTTTCTAGCCTTTTTAGTTCCTAGTCGGTTTCTCAATTTTGAATGCACAAGTCCAAATGATAAAAAAATCGCTCAACATAAGCTGAAGACGAAGTTGCGTATAAAAGTGATTTTATAATTTTCAATATTATATCTTTATTTCGTCCTCATTCATCTTTTTGGGACATTCACCATTCAACACTTCAAACGATGTTCAGAATTTCTTTTGAAAACATTACACAATACATAATATTTTAAAATTTAATTCA
This sequence comes from Pterostichus madidus, assembly GCA_911728475.2. Taxonomy (NCBI): domain Eukaryota; kingdom Metazoa; phylum Arthropoda; class Insecta; order Coleoptera; family Carabidae; genus Pterostichus; species Pterostichus madidus. Next base: position 24,114,855 of record OU452317.1, on the reverse strand, counting down.
AAATACCCGTTTTTAAAAAAAATAATTAAAAAATATATAATTTAAATCAAAAAAATCTGATTAAAATAAAGAAAATCTGATTTAAATCAAAAAAGTCGATTTTTTATTATAAGCATCTTCTTTAAAATCAGTCAAAATATTTTCTTTATCAGTCGAAATTACCGTAACTATGACATGCTTAACAAATATTCATAGACTGTAACATTTAACGTCATTATAATAACAGTCTTCTTAGAATCAGTCAAAACGTTAACTAAACTTAAATTACCGTAATTATGACAACATGCTTAACAAATATTCATAAACTGGTAACATCGAACGTTATTATAACAGCCTCTTTCGGTCTTCAGCAAGCGTTTTCTGAACATCTAAAAGCAAAAATATAAAAAAAAAATATGTCACAATCGTACTCACAACATTTGTCACAACCGTACCCAACGCATACTTTCGAAAACAAACAATCGCCATGATTGGGTCAAGTAATCTACGTAAAAACTAATCGCTCGTAATGAACTACTAATATTCAACTTATAATAAAAAAATATATGATATAATCTATCTGTATACAAATAAGAGTAAATATTAAAAGAAATTAAACAAAAAAACTTACTTTTGACTGTTAAAAAGCAATGTAGACCATATCCCGCATTCCGTATAGTTTTGCTGTTATGACGACTGTCACTACCGTACTCTGACACAACCGTACCCAGTCTCCCCTACATTCTAATAACTGGTGATTGAAGATTAATATTTGTTCGTGAAGCGGGTATATCGAAATTATTAGTTTCACGGGGTAGAATTATTAAAATATATAAGTTAGAATCCACCATTCCTGCCAAATACACTAAAAGGCCACGCGCTTCCACCCAGACGCTGACGCCGCAGTATCATATTATTATTTAAGTTATATTATTTCATTTCCCACATTGTAACATTAAACTACCTTAATACTGAACTTGTAAACTTTAACATTGAACATAGTTAGTTAAGAACTGTCTCTTGTACTGATCACATCTAAATCTGAATAAAACTTTGTACTTCAAGATAACAAATAAAAATTTATTTTTATTTACGTTTCTAAATCAAGAAACATAACTGGCGCAGTCAATGGTAGGATTGTTTAAAAGAAATATTAGTAATTTCGGTTCGTTTTAACGATTTATTAAACAACGAACAACATAGAAGATTTGTGCTCCATCATCAACCAGTGAACGTGTAAGAAGACAACTAGAGGCCGAGCGAACATCGTACTCTATTGTCCAGGCCCTGCTGAATACAGAGCTCTGCAATTGCCGTCCACTCCATCATCAGCGAATCGCCGCAGATCGACCGATGGACCAACTGATCTTCATGTTCTTGTAAGTACCTATGTCATTCAGAGATAATCATTCAATAAATCTAGATACCGAATCAGATACAGATTCAGATAGTTCCTCTGACTCACAATTAAATTATATTATAAATAGTGATCCTATAGATTTAACTCTTATAAATCAAATCAGTCAATTAAACTTAATCAAAATGACTACTCCCGTTTTAAAACGAGAATATCTGGACATGATCCCAGAATTTTATGGTGATAACAAACTCTTGCCCCGCTTCGTGCAAGTATGTGAAAAGTTAGTAACCAAATTTTACAACACAGCCGACACGCATGATTTTCAAAACGAATATTTGATGTCGAGTATAATGTCTAAAATTAAAGGCGAAGCAGCAACTAATATTGCTAGTTGCACAGTAAATACATGGGCAGACGTTAAAGCCGCTCTGCTCAACACTTATTCAGACAAAAGGGATTTATATACCCTAAATATTGAGTTAACCGAACTAAAGCAAAGTCAGAATGAATCTGCCTTTGACTTTTATAACAGAGTACAGGACGTACTCAATTTTATAACATCGAACATAATAAATCACACTGCTGCTGATAACGAAAATGAAGCGATAGTTTTAAATCAATTCTTTAAAAATCAAGCTCTCAGAAATTTATTACGCGGATTAAAAGAACCTATTGGAACTTTAATGCGGACAAAACAACCACTGGATTTAAATAGCGCACTTAACATGCTCACTAATGACTTCCAGATTGACACTATTAACCAAAAACATTCAAATTTTCCACAAAAACCTAAACAATTCATTCCACCACATATAAACAGACACCAACAACCACAACTCAGATACACACCCACACCGCAATCAACATATAAACCTAATCAATATTTTCACAATCCAATAAATAAACCTTTTATTCAAACTCAGACGCCTACACAAAATGTCTTTAAACCAAATCCTCACGCACGGTTCCCAAAACCTACCCCAATGAGTACTAGTACTAGACAGTCATTCATGCCTAGACCAAGCCAATCAAATTACAATAATCAACCTAGAACACAACAATACACACGACCATTTCAACAGACACAAACAAGACCGAACGAAGAATTGCATAATACAGAAATTACAGAATACAACGAGTCATATTACGATGAAAATAATCCTTTTATTTACGAACCCGACTTAGATTATGAAAATCACGAAATTGAACAAGAACCGGTCTCGAATCATTTTTTAGAATTACCAGCCCCGGAAATGAATTTGAACTAATGAACTTAACTAACAACCTAAGCGAATTACCGTATATTGTTTACCCTGAATACAATTTAAAAGTTTTGCTTGATACAGGCAGTACACGACCTTTTATTAAACCTAATATCGCATATAAATTCTTTAAGAACAAAATTAAAAATGATCCTTTTAAAATCAGTACCGCACATGGTACATCTACCGAAAATTTTAGTTTAATTCTACCCTGTTCAAAATTATTCGAAAAACAAAATATAATGCTTAAATATCACCTGTTCAACTTTCATGATCAATTTGACATTTTATTAGGACTTGACAATCTTAAAACAATAGAAGCAAACATTGACCTAATAAACGATAAGATAACGACCCCAGCATGCGAGATAAAAATTCAGTACCATCAGCTAAAACCGCGTCCACACTACTTAAGTCGCATTCCACCACCCACTGAAAATCCTTTTCAAAATTCACCAAAACTCACTAACAAACCGCCTGATATCGAAATTAATACAAACGACACCCAAGACACGAACAGTGACGATTTCTTTAAATACATGGAAGACTTTAATAAACAGCTAGGAAATAACACTCAGACTGATAACGAATCTCTAATAGTTGAACACGACGATAAAACACGTAACGATATCGAAGAACATGACGATTACGACGCAACTATTCACTCAAATCCTGAACACCCTATTATCGGTATTCCCATTATCGACAGTCCCGTCAATATAGGAAAAAATCAAATAATATTTTCAGAAGTTCTACATTCGCCCACTAAACCTAAAATAATTAAACTTCATACAGATAAAATGAGAATTCATGTCCAATTATCTAAAAATAACTTTGAAAACGATGTAATTAAATTCGTTAAAGAATATATTGCACCCAAAGTAAATTACTATCTCTATTTTGAACAACCTATTTATGAAAAATGTAGCACCATCTTACAGACACATTTTAAAAATTCTGAAATTAAATTTGTAAAATCTAACACTAAATTAATCGACATAGTTAAAGAAGACGACATAAATGAAACGATACAAAAATATCATGAAGGGAAGACAAACCACCGCGGAATTCATGAAACCCACAATCAAATCAAAAACATCTATTATTGGCCGAATCAGATAAAAACAATTACAGATTATGTAAACCAGTGCGAAGTGTGCTTATCTTCGAAATATGAGCGCAACCCAGTAAAGCCAAAGTATAATGTTACACCAACACCTAGTAAACCATTCCACACTTTACACATTGACACACTCAGTCTTGAGAATAATAAATTCCTTACTATTGTTGACGCATTCTCAAAATATGCTCAAGCATATAAAGTTGATTCAAATAATGCTGTCGAAATTAGTAACAAACTAATTAGATATTTTTCCCATCATGGAATTCCAAAACAACTAATCTCAGACAATGGTTTAGAATTCAAAAACAATATAGTAAAAGAATTACTATCTGTACACCGAATTGACATTCATTTTATAAGCTCTCAACATCCAAATTCAAATGGGCTAGTAGAAAGATTTCATTCTACTTTAATAGAGCATATTAGATTATTCAACCTTCAACCAGACTTTAAACACGAAATAATCGAAAACAAAGTACAGTACGCAATTTTGGCATACAATAATACCCACACTTCAACAAACTTAAAGCCCATAGAAATAACGAACGGTCACTTAGACACAAATTCACCTCTTGATGTTGAATTAGAAAAACACGTTACACAAGACTATGTAAAATAGTAAAATAAATTTAATAAACAAATTAAACGAAAACCGTGAAAATTTACCTAAAATACCAAAAACCATTTATGTGGAAAATAAACAAAAAGTTAATAAAACAAAAAACGTTAAATATAAAAAAGAACACATTAAAACAATTAATAAAGATCTAAAAACTGCAAAAATTGTAACAGATCCCAAAGATAAAAAGCAACCCAAAATACACTTATCTAATATAAAGAGACCAAGAAAAATAAATAAAGACCCTAATTTTCCAGGTCCTTCTACGTCACGTCCACCGTCGGACTAAACATAAAAGACATTACACACAACCCTGGACTACTGACACTCAATTTGGGACCAGCCAAATTACAAAAGACTAAACACACATTCCTTCATTATTATGATTTACAAATACTCTTCAAACAATATCATAGTTTGAATACACAGTACAATCAACTTAAACAAACAATCACAAATGACACAAAGAATGAGTTCGAAAATAACGATAAAATTATAAAATTTATCCAAAATTCAATCGATGACAAAATCAATCACTTAATTCTTAACCCCGAAAACTCACGTTACAAACGAGGTTTAGTAAACGGACTAGGATCTATAATAAAAGCAGTAACCGGTAACTTAGATGCTAAAGACGAAAAACGTTATTCAAAAATTCTAGATCATTTACAAAATAATCAACAAAAAATAAACAACCAATTGAAGCAACAATATTCAGTCAATCAAAAGTTAACAGAGCAGTTTAACAAAACCCTAGAGACAATTAAACAAAATGAAAACATTCTCAAATCAAAAATCGAGCAACTATTGCATATCGTTGTCAGCGGAGCTCTTAATCAGAATAAACTATTCATCCACGATATTTATTCTCAATTCAATACGCTATTCACCATGACTTTAAATGTGTTACAAGATATAGAAAATTCACTAACTTTTTGCAAAAATCACGTTATGCACCCTAGTATAATTAAAACTCTTTTTGTAGAGTTAAACAAAATTTACAAATTTTATAATAATGAACTACCCCTTGAACCAATTCCTAAAAATATGCCCGAATTAGAGAAAATGATAACCGTAAACTGTAAAATCGAATCAGATAAAATCAATTATTTTATCGAAATTCCTATTAATTACGAAACAGAATTCAACTTAATCCATATTTTACCTATCCCCACAAAATATCAATCTGAATTTGTAACTGTAATTCCAAATAAAAACTATTTCTTAAAATCAGAAAACGGTCATATAAAATCTCTGAACGACTTATGTACAAAAGAGAACAACAATTATCAGTGTCCCAATAAGATCAATGAAGTACCAGATGACTCTTGCGAAAGAAATATTATTTTGAAAAACGATAACAAAAACTGTCAATATATTAAAATTAACATAAAAAGAAATCATATTGAAGTTTTAGAAGAAGTAAACCAATTCGTAGCCGTATTCCCGACATCCGGAACCATCAACGCGTATTGTAAACAAGGCGATGAAGTTAAAAATTTACAAGGAATATTTCTCATCCAAGAAGACAATTGCAAATTAGAATTTCAAAATCAAAAATTAACATTCAACAACGAAACTTATGGCAAGCCGATCATCCTCGAAAACTATGATATTCAGCTCAACATGTCGCACGTACCAAAAATAACAAGCGATTTAAATACAATCCAAGAGTTGAAACTACCAATCAACAAATATGAAGACATCACTCAAGACGAAGTTACCAGCAACATAAACTACCCTATTATTATTTTATATGTTTTGCTAATCATTACTAGTATTAGCCTGTATGTAGTTTATTTGCAGAAAGTCTAAGTCCAACCAAGGTCCACAACCAAGGTCTTCAATCGAGCAGTCAACCCCGAAACTACCCGATGAAGCCCAAATTTAAGGAGGGAGGAGTTAGAATCCACTATTCCCGCCAAATATACTAAAAGGCCACGCGCTTCTACCCAGACGCTGACGCCGCAGTATCATATTATTATTTAAGTTATATTATTTCATTTCCCACATTGTAACATTAAGCCATCTTAATACTGAACTTGTAAACTTTAACATTGAACATAGTTAGTTAAGAACTGTCTTTTGTACTGGTGGTTGATTCTGTATCTTGCGTGACTACTTGCGGTACCAATTCTAACACGATTTGTCACATGCATACTGTAAACCATCTGACGGATATTTTACGAATTTATTGATATGACGTCACGAGTTGCGAGACACGCAAATATTGTTGCGTGACCAACGTTGGTCCTGTTTCTAATTTGCGACACTATCTGTCTCATTCTAACAGTATATCTTTCGTTCATTTTACAGTTTATTTGTGTTTTTCAAACCAAACTTCTGTGCTGTGCTTGAACAATTTATTTACAAAAGTAATTAAATTATATTTCTGTATTTATTAATTTAGGCCACAGAATAGTGTAACCTTATAACTAAAATTTTTTTTAAACTTTAATCTTTAGTTTTCATTACTGTCTTTAGAGTTACATTATCGTATATATTTTATTGTAACTTATCGAAATCAGTAATTATTAAAATTATTTTAGATTATCGTTGTTTAATAATAATGACTTTAGCGGGCATTTTTTTTACCAACACTAAATTTGGCGTGAAAACTTAAGGCACGAAATTCCCCCATGAACTTTACTAGAAAGAATACAGTGACGTCAGACATTTTACTAACGCAAATGTAGTCACGCAAATACTAACGCAAGATACAGAATCAACCTCCTGATCACATCTAAATCTGAATAAAACTTTGTACTTCAAGATAACAAATAAAAATTTATTTTTATTAACGTTTCTAAATCAAGAAACATCTCTTATATATATATATATATATATATATATATATATATATATATGTATCAGTATTAATGAATAAATACTAGACAAACTTTAAATTTAATAAATCTGTATAAATATATTATTATTAAACTAAATATGGCGTCTGCAATAAAACAAGAATTTACTAAAGTTGAAATTTATAATTTATTGGATTTCTTGAAACAACAAAAAAATTTTAACCGGCTACAGAAGTCGTTGAATGATTTAGCAAATTTGAAATTTCTCCCGAAAATTTTGCGTTTCCTTATCTTGATGAACTCGTCCTGTTCACTTGTTGATTTGGACAGTGTGGTCAAAACGTTATGAAATTTTCTAATTTTTATTAATCCTGTTACAACTTTAACAATTTCGCACACGATCACCATATCATTTGGTTCCAAAACGTTTTTCGATGATGATAAGGCTAAAATTTTTATATATTTCTCCAAACGGATTGTAGTCTCATTTTTAAATTTATTGTCGCCGATGAGAATCACTTGAAATTTGTATCTATTTGGGACCCAAAATCTATTGAAAAATGTTACAACTTCTTCATGAATCCAATTTTGATAATATGGTTTTTCTATCAAAATTGTCCTATTGATGACGTCAATATCAAGTAATTTTGTATATCGAATATTACCAAAACCATTCGCGGTACTAGCAACGGAGAGACACTCGCAAATTTTACCAAATGTTCCATCTTCCAAAAAAACTTGATTTTCTTTAGTTCCAGAAAAATAATAACAAATTTTATAATTTACATGTTCAAATACATAAAATTATATGACTCACCTTCTTCTGCAGCCGGTACACCATAACTTTCCAATGAATTTGTAGAAACTACTGATTCTTTATTATTACACTTTAATTTTGATTTCGTTCCTTTTATTCCGAAACAAGAGCTTACAAGTTTGATAAAATTATTCATATTTATTTTAAAAATTCAATGCACTTTATGTAGTTTCCTGGGAAACTACTATTAATATTGGTTGTGTTTATTAAACTATTCAATTGTAATTATGTCATTTCTATGGTTACAGAATCGTAATGCGAAAATTAGCTAATAGTAGCAGGGTGAGGTGAAAAGTTCCCGGCCTGACAATGAAAGACTGCGATTTTCAGTTGAAAAATGATTTTATTTTTTTAGATACTCTCCCTTAACTTCTACACACTTGGTCTAGCGTTTCTCCAACATCAATATTCCTTTCCGGAAGTGAGAGTCTGGACTTTTTATGATTTAGACCTAAAAATATTTCAAGATGACTGGCAGAAATCTTATGAAATAAGCTTTCAGGCACATTAAAATTCAAGTTATTTGGATAAAAATCAACACCATAGCGTCAATTTGAGTAATGCGAAGTTTGAAGCAAACGACAAAACGTTAATATAAGAATTACGCTTAATATTTCAAATCTCACCCGTAAAATGTATTCAAAAAGGTCAAAAAATAAGATCTCCGAAGTTTATATACAAAAAATTTAAAATTCATATTTGTTGCCTTAAGGTTATGTCGAAAGTCTACTGCAACGGGACTTTCTTTGCAAGAAACTAATTATTTAATAATTCTTGATAGACTTACCAGAGCAGCATACTGTATTCATGGGAGAATGCTTCGGACCTCATAAACAAATATGAATTTTAAATTTTTTGTATATAAACTTTGGAGATCTAGTTTTTTTGACCTTTTTGAATACATTTTACTGGCGAGAACTGAAATATTAGTCGAAATTCTTATATTAACATTTTTGTCGTTTTTATGCTTCAAACTTCGTATTACTCAAATTGACGCTATGGCGTCGATTTTTATCCAAATAACTTGAATTTTAATGTGCCTGCCAGTTATCTTGAAATATTTTTAGGTCTAAATCATAAAAAATTATACAGAAAAGTATCGGAAAAGGCAATTTCCCCATTTAAACTACATGCAAATAATGAGCACTCTTGCGGCACGTTTTAACTTCATTTGACAGTCCTGGGATTTTAACAAAATTTTTTTAAATTTATTATGAGTAGATTTAGAGGGTGAGAGCATCAAATTTCCTACCTTGCCAAAATAACGGACACCCTAATATATATATATATATATATATATATATATATATATATATATATATATATATATATATATATATATATATATATATATAAGTTAAATTAATTGATTTTCAATTAATGTTTTTAAAAAATTTATTTAGTACTATTACAACAAATAAAAATGTTATAGTTCAAAAGTTAAGATACAGATACATTTGTATGTGCTTATCACACAGGGTTCAGAATCTGACTGACTTCCGTCTTACAAGATTCTACATATGATGTTATATGATCCTGGAATCATATTCTTGGAGAGTCAGCGGTTTGTGTGGGAACATCGTTTCCTAACTCCTCCTTCGCTAGAATTGAGCTTCATCGGGGAGTTGCTGGACCTTTCTAAGGGTTGAAGTTCAATGCCTTCTCTGGACGTTGGATTTGGCTGCAAACGTCTGTGGAGTTTTTTCTTTAAAAAGAGTACAAACAGGATGACTTATATATATATATATATATATATATATATATATATATATATATATATATATATATATATATATATATATATATAATTGGTCAAGTAAGCTTCAATATGTTCTTACAGAAATTAATTTTGTAAAAGTTTGGAAAAGCCAAAGCTGTGTGCTCCTAAAATTGACAACATTGAGAAAGCATATAGTGAATTACTATATGTAAAGGATACTAATAGAATAATTAACTCATCCTACAATTCAAATTATAAAACTTACATAACTAGCCAACAATATCTATCTTTAGACATCCCTTTCAAACCCTTAAAACTGTTTGGACAACTAAGGTCAGACAGCTTCAAGTGTTTTTCAATTTACCAAGATGATCTTTGGCATAACTTTAAAGAAGATGAAATTTGCAGTTTATGCAATCTTTCCGAAGAAAACAATATTTAGCATTTTCTGATTCAGTGTCCACTGTACTCTCCGATTAGAACCCAGCACATAGACAAATATATTTCTTACAATAATGCTTCCAGTCCCATCAACAATCTACTATCGGAACCATCAGAAGAAAAAATCTGGGATATAGCTAACTATTTCAAATCAGCTTTGAAAATTCATGCTTTCATTTTAAGTGAATAGCCCTATGTACACTATGTAATATATATATATATATATATATATATATATATATATATATATATATATATATATATATATATATATATATATAATCTAATCACTTTGTATTGTCAATCCACTTTGTATAGATTATTTCTTTAACAAATTAATTATATTATTATTAATATATAGTGACAAATCGCCGCACAAAATCGGTCAGATCCCTATTGAATCGGTCCAAACATTGCTGCGAAGATCGTTTGCGCATTTGTTTGATCGGAATTCGGCAAATGCGGCACCCATCTTTCGCAGAGCTTTCGCATCTCTAATTATTTGTGTAAGATGTTTCGCACCCTGTCTCCCGATATCCCCACAGCTTCAGCTATCTCACTCACCTGCCCACATTTTAACATTTACATGGAAGAAGAAAAATCCCCGTAAACTTTTGTCATCTTTAGATAAATTTCTTTAGGGGTTAATCCATCCAAAACGAAGAATTTTATGACCGCACGATATTCAAGTTTATCCATTTTAACAAAAAATACGCAAGACGTCTACTTCAAAAATTTGTGTAAACAAACTGCTTGAGAGAACAAGTATAAACTTGTCATAAGAACTAATGACACGTGCACCCAGGCAGGAAACACATTTTTTTGCTGATTGGAACGACATCTCTGTGTGAGGCCGAAAACTTTTTACCTTACCCTCTTAAGCTATACTATGTTTTATCAATGCACTGTGGCGTGAGTTAAGTAGTTTGCAGTGATATTAGTGTTGGTGCATCCACCAAACATCATCAAGAGACAGGACATATCTTTAAGTTCACAGGCACTTCTGTCATTAGCACTGTAGCCACCAAAAAGCAGACATTACTAAATAAAACTCTGTACATCAACTTACAGTCTGACGATTCGGTTAATTTTCTAACAACAATTTGAAATACACGCGATATATTTTTATTAATTTCCGCCTATGCTGTTCGTTTGACACATGCTGTTACTATACGTGTGTTTCTGTTTATATTATTTCTTGAAAATGATGTTTGCTTTTTCTCTCAAAGGTTCCTGACATTTAAATATATTTCTTGTACTTTTATTTATAATTTGTGTCCCTGACACATTTACAGAATTTTATATTTATGATATATTTTTTGTTGCTTTGTATTTTATACTATGTTAACCTTATTTTTTTATTTAGTTGAAGATGGAAGGTATTTACCTCCCGAAACGTCCAAATATTTCAATAGAGTTATTTTCCAAGGATCACTAAGCCAGTTTATTTCTATAATTTCTACTATGGATCCTACATAACTCATACATTATTATAATTTATACATTTATCAATAATATTTGTTTTAATTAATAAAACAAATCACTCATACTGCGGGTATCGAACTAACTACATACATGTTCATCTAAAATAAGTATGCACACTCGACTATTTTGGAATAATTCCAAACTTAAGGTAACGTATTCCCAAAACTATATTAAATCCAAAATAGAAAATTAATTACATTTTTAATTATTTATTTTAATTAAATGGAAAATTAAAGTAACGTCACGATAAAGTTGTCAATTAATCTAAATTATTAATTATAGAATGTTAATAAAAATCATGTTTCGTTCACTTTTTTTTAAGTTGAGTGGTAAATTCAAATTTGTTTCATTTTTTTAATGAAACTCCATGACAAACTTTGAAGATCAGTGAAAACGGTGGTTGAAAATTCTTTATATATCAGAGATATGATTTTTATCAAGTTTTTTATTGAGGTTGTGACGTCCCAAGTTAATTTTAGTTGTATTTAACTTGTTTCGTTAAAAAAATACAAATAATATACAATATAATTAATGAAAAATAATCTTACTATGTTGAAATCATATTTTATTATTTGATTAAATGTTACAAATACATATTTTATCTTTCCTTTTAAAATATTGATGAAAGAGATCACATACATGTGCTAACTACTATAGATACCAGGAAAGTAGGTACAAAGCGAACTAAAAGTAAGAAATTTTTAAATTCAATAATTAAAATATAATATGCATATAGATTTATTTTGTAAAAAAATAATATTACAACTCTTTTTAATTATTTATTAAACAAGAAATACAAATAAATATATATATATATATATATATATATATATAAGTTAGATAACAGATCCTCTTGTAACACACCATTTCTCACACTCATATTTCATAGTATCAGCAGTATGTCTGAGAAGCCACGTTATCAGTTCTCTTGAACCATACATGTAGTTAGATTGTACTCAGCATTGAAAGCTTGCGAGCAGTATTTGATAGACTCAGAAAGGTTAACTTAAAGATTCAAATTGACAAGTCAGAATTCCTGTGCAAGGAAGTAGCGTACTTAGGTCACGTAGTCACCCCTGAAGGCGTCAAGCAAAATCCAGATAAAATTTTGGCAATAAAAAATTACCCGATACCCAAAACTACAAAACAAATTAAATGTTTCCTTGGTTTGTTAGGCTATTATCGAAAATTTATTCAAAATTTCGCCAAAATCACTAAACCCCTCACTAAATGCTTCAAAAAAGGAGCCGAAATAAATATTAAAGACCCTGAATATGTTGCATGTTTCGACACATGCAAAAATCTACTTGTTAATGAACCAATCATCCTATACCCAGATTTCACTAAACCCTTTAACCTTACGACGGATGCTAGTAATTATGTCATCGGTGCTGTGTTATCACAAGGACCTATCGGCTCAGATTTGCCTATCTCATATGCCAGTAGAACAGATCTTCTTGTAACACACCATTTCTCACACTCATATTTCATAGTATCAGCAGTATGTCTGAAAAGCCACGTTATCAGTTCTCTTGAACCATACATGTAGTTAGATTGTACTTAGCAATAGAGCAGAGTAGTTGTATCTTGTTTTGAGTTTGAAAATAAATTTTTTAAAAAGCTTTTATTGATTGATTAAATATAATTGGCGCAGTCGGTAGGATTTTTAAGAGATCGATACACCGAAATTCTGAAAGAATCAATTCGTTAAAGTGTAAAAATCGTTGGTGTTAACCATTTACTTAACAATTATAAATACACACGTTCCGACGGCAAGTACGACACCCGCAATCCTGACGAATAAACCTACGAGTATATCAGTCAAAAATCGAAGAAGATACAAGCAGATTGGCGATTATCCGAGAACTTCCAGAAGTACAACTCGTTGAAGGTGATCATCTGTCCACCCTGCAGTCTCCTGGCCGGCAGACCAACGTCTCCACCAGCATCACCGCTGAGCGCAAATCAGCACACTCAAGCTGTCGAGCGCAGATCGACAAAGAAACCTACTAATGAAGATTTTACTGTTGTTACTATTGTAAGTAAGAACAATTTTTAATTATAAAAATAGTGTATTATTAGTGAAGTCAAAATTGATGCTCTAATTAATTTATTAAATAATTTAAATATTGAACAGTCAAATATGCCAGACAATCAGTCAAATGCATCTGGTGTGTTAGCAAACCTTGACACCAGTGTTCTAAAAATTGTAGATTTAATTCCAGAATATAATGGAGATAAGAAAGCATTATCTCATTTCATAAAAGCTACTGATGAAATTTCAGATATAATAAATCAGAGTAATCCATCCGAAATAATTAAAGCGTTAACATTAATTACAATAAAAAAGAAAATTACTGGTAAAGCTAGTGAATTTTTAACTACATGCCCTAATGTTAAAAAGTGGAAAGATTTAAAACAATTCTTAATATCTCAATATCAAGATAAGAGAAATTAATGTACGTTAATGATTGAATTATGTCAGTTACAACAAACTAGAGAAACAATCTTTGATTTCCTCAAGAAATATAATGAGTTATTTCTTTTATATATTAATAATATCGAAAATCAGTATAATGCTGAATCTTTACAAGATTTTAAAATTTTGGACATAAATTCGCTACTCAGTGTTTTATTAGAAACTGTAAAGAACCGTTTAAATCACAGTTAGCCGCAAGAAATCCTTCTACTCTAGATGAAATTAATATATTAATAACTAATGATTTTCAACATTATAAAATTAACGCTACACAAATCAATCTTATACGAACGTGACTAACACTCAAACCAGACAACATGCATCTTCGATGACAAAATTCCCGTAACCTAAACACCAGTGGCGTACCAATATTACCAGCCTGGTCCATCATCCAAATTCCCGTCGCAACCGATAAGACTACAACGCACACCACCTCAACCTACACCGATGTCAATTTCCACCCGCACATTTAAAACATATAAAACAAATCCAAATAATTATAATTCTTATGGTAAACAAAATTTTATTTCTGAAGAACTAAAAAATATTGAAAATAATGAGGACGCTACTGATTCCGAAATTCAAGACGCGATATTACAAGAACAATTAGAAACAGTCGAGGCTGAAAATTTTAACGAATTAAATGAGTTAACTCATGACGAAAATTTTCTCTTAAGCCAACACTTAAATTTGAAACCTTAGCTATTAATATGATATCAAAATTACCGTATATTAAATTACAAAATTTATTTATACTAATTGATACGGGATCATCTCAAAATTTTATTAATAAAAATTATGTCTATAAAAATAACGAAAAATTTAAAATATTTAAAGAACTTTTTTTATGGCTTCCTGGCGGACCAACTACTAAGGTTATATGCCGCCATTACGCCCTGATCCTGCGTTTTAGGTCTTAGACTGAACTAGATCGGTTTTGCACACTCATTTTCGATGAGGTTTCACTGCGCCCCCACTTATCGTACAATAAAGGCTCAAAAAGAGTAGAAGGTTTGGAATCTTTCGGAGCTACAAGTAGCTACAAGCTTGCTGACCATGCTCTGGTTTTTATGTTACGCGGATTGTACAAAGCGTGGAAACAACCACTTGCGTTCTTCTTCGTGCAATCCGCAGCCAAAACATTTCAGCTTAAAGACTGTATCGAACAAGTTGTAAAAGCCGTTCATGAATTAACAGAATTCCGCATTCTTTGTTCTGTGAGTGATTTAGGTAGCACAAATAGATCTGCAATAAATACTTTGAGTAACGGAACTTATAAGTACACCATATTTAATACCGAAATTATCCACATTTTCGACCCACCTCACTTATTAAAATGTGTTAGGAATAATTTTATTACAAAAAATGTAATATTTAATGGACATGAGAATTGTGGGAAACCAGCGAAGTGGGAAATTATTCGAAAATTATACCATCTGGATGGTACTACTGTGGATAGTAAATTTTCCAAGTTAAGCAAAGATCATATTGACCCAGAAGGAAAAAAAAAAATGAAAGTTAGTCTCGCTGCTCAGGTATTTAGCCGATCTATTTATGCTGCCTTGACATTACTTATCAGAACAGGGGAGTTTTCTATTGATGAGAAAACAACTGCGGAGTTTTGTTTATTTATGAACGACTTGTTCGACAGTTTAAATTCCCAGTTTGTGGGAAAGCGGCCGCTGTCATGTAGAGTACACGAAAAATCAGAGCACCATAAGTTTTGGGCTGAGGCCAAAATAAAATTAAAAAATCTGGAATTCGTTGGAGGTAGAGCTCCGCCCTGCGTGAATTATTTCATAATATCAATTCAGAATGTGCAGGATCTCTGGATTCGGCTGAAGGGCCTTGGTTTTAAATATCTATTAACTAGATATTTAAACCAAGATCCTTTAGAGAATTATTTTGCTGTGATCAGGGGTTTGTGTGGCAGCAATACCAATCCTATATGTGCACAGTTTGTTTCAGCGTTTAAAACAACAATAATAAATAGAACTTTAAAAAATTCTAAGGATTCGAACTGTGCAGATGATGGGTCAAATTTCCTACTTGCCTTGAATTCCCTTCTTTCTCCTAAATCAACTACTGCAACGTCTTTACCAAATGTTTCCTTAACTTCCCGAGAACCTTTCCTTACTCCTGCTGCACAAACCTTTGATACGTCTATATCAGAAGCAATTAGAAAAATACGGGTATTCACGTCCGCTTACATTGCTGGCTTTGTCGGCCGTAGAGTTTTACAGCGTGACTGCCAGACATGTGTCACATTTTTTACTTCGGAGACATGTACTGACAGTCACGCTCTAATACGACTGAAAGATTACGGCACGACAAAGCCAAAATTGGTCTACCCCAGAGAGGGAATAATTGTGCAACTTGATACAATACGAAAATCCATCTTCGCTGATATTCCCAGCTATCTAAATGAAATTAATGTAATAGAGAAATTACGTGTAAAATATCAAGATGTATTATGTTTTGATTGCCCATGCCAAGAGCATGGCATCAACTTAAAAAAATATGTTGTAGTCACATTGACACATGTCATGGTGAAATTATTTTTAAGTACAGTAAACAAAAAAATCACAAAAAAAGACACCCGACCAAATGAAGTTATTGACAATTTTCTTAAAATTTATGGTCGGGTGTCTTTCTATAGATAATTTTTGTAATGTAAAATGTAAAACTTACATTGTTTTATTAAATTTTTTCACATTTATATGGTTTTTCCTTAATATAAATTCTTATCTCCATAACCGATATATTTCCATCCAATTCCAATAATGTGTAATTATTATTTGTAAAATTGAACACTTTAATTTTAATATTACATTTATTTTTATTATTTACAAAAATATCATTATTCAAATATAATGATTTCATTTTTGTTAATAGTAAAAATAATTGTAATATTAAAATATTTAATTGTAATTTTCAAAACATTTGAGGAGGTATACTGCCCGCATTACATCTTTTCGCTTTGGCCCCGGTACTGTGTCGCCACTATCGATATCCCCACTACAACTCCCACTTCTTCCTTTTCAAATAACATAGAGCTGTCACGTCTCTCTTTAGATCTTTGGTCCGTGGTCTTAGAGTCAACAGCAACGCGGGTTTCTCTGGACGGTCACCCATCCAAGTACTACCCGCGCGCAACGTTGCTAACTCGCGTTATCGCATAGATCAGTTCCAACGAGTGCAGCCATGGCCGTTGACAAGACCAATTTAAAATTCAGACTATGAATGGAGAATCTGAAGGTTCTGAATACACTTTCATAAAATATAAAGGTAAAAATATTAAATGTTACTTGTATAATTTTTATAAATCATTTCATATTCTATTCGGTTTGAATGTTTTAAAATTACTACAAGCTCAAATTAACTTAAATAAAGAATAAATTAAATTATTAAATAATAAACATAAATTTAATTATTTTAATGATAAATCTAAACCAGTATATAACACGGAAATAATAAAAAAATTAAATATTAGACATGAACATTTGAACTCGGAAGAATTAAATGAACTTTCTAAAATTTTAAATCAATATAAAGATTTAACTATAGCAAAAAATGAAAATCTTACTTTTACTTCTAAAATAAAACATCAAATTAAAACAACCGATGACATCGCCATTTATACAAGAAATTACAAGTTCCCGGAAATTTATAAAAATCAAGTAAATGACGAAATTGATAAATTACTTAAAAACGGAATAATACAGCCGAGTTATTCTCCTTGGAATAGCCCTATTTGGGTAGTAGAAAAGAAACCAGATGCCTCCGGTTTAAAGAAAATTCGCGTAGTCAATGATTTTAGAAAATTAAATGAAAAAACTGTCGATGATCGATTCCCTATACCCGATATAACAGAAATTTTAAATAAACTTGGTACTTCTACATATTTTACGACCCTTGATCTCACTAGTGGTTTCCATAAAATTGAAATGGATCCCAAAGATATCGATAAAACAGCTTTCTCAACTGAAAATGGACACTTTGAATACAAACGTATGCCCTTTGGTCTGAAGAACGCGCCTGCGACGTTCCAGCGACTCATGAACTATGTTTTTAAAGATGTAATTAATACGGCTTGTTTCGTTTATCTAGACGATATCATTATTCTTGGTTCATCGTTACAGGAGAATTTAAAGTCATTTTTAGATAAATTGCGTGAGGCTAACTTGAAAATCCAGTTAGATAAATGTGAGTTCCTAAGAAAAGAAGTGGCATATCTGAGTCATGTCATAACAACTGATGGCATAAAACCAAACCCCGAAAAATTAAAAACGATTCAAAATTTTTCGATACCAAAAACCACTAAAGAAATGAAATCATTTTTAGGCCTTCTTGGATATTACAGGAGATTTATTAAGGACTTTGCAGCATTAACAAAACCTTTAACAAATTGAAACTTATTTATCTTGAAAATTGTAGATTTGGCAGAAGTTTAAAAACAGGCCATTTTTATGAAAAAATGAGGTTAGGTTTTTAGCTTCCCATGAGCAGAGGGTTGATCTTAGGTTATTGCAATTGATCTGGTTTGAAAGCTGACAGAAAAACAAAGAAAATGCGATCAACTGGAAGTCATTAGGTTAAAATACAAGAGTACCTACAGTGAGTTTTCGAAAATAGGCTAAAAACAGCTAATTTTGAAAAATTTATGGACCATACCTGTCCCAGGATGGGATAGGCGGCTGAAATTTGGGCTGGTGGGGGTTTTTTCTATAGCTTAACAACATACTAAAATTTAAGCAAAATCGGAGAACCCCTTGCGCACCATTATTTAAAAAAGTAAAAATCAACATAATATATAAATAAACTAAAAATTAAATTATAAGTTTAAAGATAATAAATTCAATCTGAAACTAAATTTCCAGCAGTATTCTCATGGCCAGCTAGTGACATGTTCCCTATCTAACGATTGAGTAATCTAAGTTTATTAAGTATACACAAACACAAAATATTAGAA
The DNA here is from genome assembly GCA_911728475.2 of Pterostichus madidus. Classification (NCBI taxonomy): domain Eukaryota; kingdom Metazoa; phylum Arthropoda; class Insecta; order Coleoptera; family Carabidae; genus Pterostichus; species Pterostichus madidus. The sequence continues at coordinate 24,095,791 of OU452317.1, read as the reverse complement.
TATAAAAACGGTAAAACTGCTAAATTGGATTTTATTGAAGAAGTGGTGTCACTTAAGGGAAGAGTTATTCAAGGCTTCTCGTTCCTCAGACGACAAAGACTAGTAATTTTCACAAATTCAAATATTTTTTTTATATATTTGTTGTGTATTTGTACTTATGTTATGTAAAAGAAATATTTTAGAAATTTATGTATATTTGAGTCCTTTGCATGAAAGTTACCATGGTTTAACTTATATTTTTAAAATGTCAATCATGAAAACTGGCAATTAAAAATTATTATTTGTTGTAATATAAATTAATTTCGTGGTCGTAGATAAATAAAATTTTGTACAATATACGTGTGATAATGTATCATTGAGATACTTGTGTGATTACACAACTCGCCCGTCGCCTCGTTGTGCAAATTTCACACATGTATCTTAATCAGTGGCGGTGCTAGGCTCTGAAATCTAGAGGGGCCAGTAGGGACCTGGAAGAAAATTAGGGGGAGCATATATTTTTTATCATTTTAATAATAAATAACAAAGTTGTCAATATTAAATTTATTTGGTACCAAACAAATATAAATATAATATAGAGTAGAATCTCTTATAGCATGCTCTCCTGCAACACCCCAAATAAATTTACGACTCATATCAGTCTATTACAACACGCCAAAAATCTCACATATAAATATAAATAAATAAATATATCATCACGCCTTCTACCTGTTACTGGGTGTGGCACTCTGCCGAAGCAGATCTTGGTAAGAGATATATTTTTGCTCGTAAAGTGCGGTTACCAGCCGTCAAATCACGGCTCCCAAAGATGTTAGTGGAGGGGGAGCCACAGGAGTAGTATTAATGTGGTGAAAATGTTTGTCGCCAGTGGGAATCGAACCAGGATTCTCAGGATCCACAGGCCGACACGATAACCACTGTGCCACTTACTCCATATAACACGTGAAATAACACAAAATCGGCGCTTTTTACTGTAACGTGCTATAACACAGTCGGGCGTCTCCTACTGCACGAATCTTTTACAACACGAAACGAGTTAGCGCGTGCTGTAAGAGATTCTACTGTATAAATAATAAACAAAAATAATCATTTTCTTTAAAAATAAAACAAAAAATGTTCTCTAATATAATTTAAAAAAAAAAGGTAAATACAAAACACAGCAGTGATTTAATTATACTAATTTAATCCTTCGGTTTTTATTTAAACTTGCAAATTTGTCTACAACTTCATTAGGGTCTATTCATTTTGATGCCTTTTTCTACACTTAATATACTAATGTTGTTTAATCTTTCATTTGTCATTCTTGTTCTTAAATAACTTTTAATTCTTTTTAAAGAGGAAAATGATCTTCCACAAGAAGCTGTTGATACAGGCATTAAAATACAAATTTTTACCAAATTATAAATGCATTCAAATGCTTGCTTATATTGTTCAACGAATGATAGGTGATTTAATATTTTTATTTTCCTCCCTACACAAAAGTTTCTTAATTAGCGCTATTTCTTAGTCTAAACAATCACAATTTATGTTATAATGTTCTGTGTAACACTCCCGAATACGGCCCTGACTACCAGAGCGAGACCTTCGCATGCCAACAGTGACCGTTACGCCAGTGAGTCAGTCGGAGCCGAGCCGCAGTGTGCGAGAGACGCGCAGCCGACCAGACGCGCCATGATATTTATATGTTATATTTATTACTGAGTTTGTAGAATACATTTAATTAGAGTTAACCTGTTTTGTATTTCGTTAATATAAAATAAACCAACTCAACGTGACGCCCAACCTGGCGCGAACTCACATACAAAGAAAATAAAAAAAAACAATCTTTGCATCGTTAGTGTTTGTTTAGTAGTGCTAAAGTGTGAACACGTGCGAGAAGGCTCGTACGCGGTATTTCGTTGCTGGTCCACGCCATTTTCAGTCACGATAGTAGTATTGCAAGCGTACGGAATGCCACCGAAGAAAGAAATGGAGCCGATTGTGGTAATGACATCTGAGCAGTTGCAGACGTTGCTTGAAGGTATGAAGAATATTTTGTCTACTCAACCACAACAAGCGCAAGGAGAACAGGTAGCAACACTTGTTAATTCTGCATGCATCAATTCGGGAAATTTTTCATCATGTAACTCGAGATTTGCCGGAAAGAAGGAAGAGGATGTAGAAGGCTTTATTAACGCTATTAGTATATACAAAGAATGTGTTAATATATCAGATGATAATGCTGTAAAGGGTTTGCCAATGTTGCTTGATGGCCTAGCTTCTACATGGTGGCAAGGTACAAGGTCCACCATAGAGACGTGGGATGATGCTATATCCGCGTTAAAACATGCTTACGGAGTAAACAAACCAGCTCATGCGATATTTAGAGAATTGTTCTCGCAAGAACAAGATATGAATGAACCGACAGACATATTTGTGAGTAATGCTCGCGCGTTACTGTCACATTTACCCGCTATCCCGGTTCTTGATGTCACTCATCAGATAGACATGATATATGGATTGCTCAATAGAAGAATAAAACAAGGGATCCCGCGAGATCAAATCAAAAGCTTTAATGATTTGATACAGAAAGCTCGCTGAATCGAAGAAACTTTTGTGAAAACGGGAAGCTCTCGTGATGATAACAAAAATTTAAACTTGCAAAGACCGCGTTGTTCATTTTGTAAACTCTATGGTCACGTACAGAAAGATTGCCGAAAACTAGAAAGCGCTAATAAGCAAAAATCAGAAGTAACTGGCGCAACGCAAATAATTTGTTTTGGTTGCAAGAAACCAGGCCATATTAAGTCTAAATGTCCAGAAGCACAAGCTACTATTTCGAGTTCGACCCTTGAATTCTCTTCAAGTAACATACAGCAATCGTTAATTAAACCTATAGCAAGACCAATTATGTATGTTAACATAAACAATAGACAAGGTCCTGGAATCATAGATACTGCTGCAAAGCAAAGCCTAGCCAGTAAATCACTATATGATCTGCTTGTGAAAGATGGACACACCTTCACCAAAGAATCTGTTCAACTCAAAATGGCTGATGGAATGAGTCATGCCAAAAAAGTACTTTCGACCTCTGTAAACGTGAAAATACACGATCGAAGTATACCTACCACATTTATAGTTTTGCCAGATGCAGAAAACGATACCTTGCTTGGTATTGATTTTATAATCACCGCCAAACTAAGATTGAATCCCAGCGAAAAGAGTTATAACTTTTCAGATAAACCTGATATTCATTATGACCTAGCGTTCGAAAGTCAAACTAACGAAGTTGCCATTGAGGAAATAAGTTTCTTAAGAGAAGATGAAGGAGTGATGCTGTCAGAACAAGAAAGATTACGGTTAGATGAGATGCTTAAGGAGAACAAGAAAGTTTTCCAGAAAGGAAAGGAAACCACTCCTTACGCAGAACACAGAATTGAGACAGGAGACCATCCACCAATAGCTGTACCACCATACCAGATGACTGCTACCAAGAGAGAAACTCTCAGAAATGAGATAGACCAGTTGTTATCAGAAGATGCGATAGAAGAGTGTGAAAGTCCCTGGGCAGCACCAGTAGTACTAGTGCCAAAAAAGGACGGAACTACCCGACTATGCGTTGACTGTAGACGACTTAATGCTGTAACTAAAAGTGATAGTTATCCACTACCGCGGATGGATGACTCGATTTACGCAACTAAACGCACTTGTTACATGTCAACACTTGATTTAAAATCTGGTTACCACCAAGTCTCTGTTAGAGAACAAGATAGAGCTAAAACTGCTTTTATTTCTCCCTTGGGGACTTATCGTTATAAAGTGATGCCTTTCGGATTGCGAAACGCGCCTGCGACATTCCAAAGGATGATTGACCGTTTTAGGAATGGATTAGGTGAGATGATAATATTAGCTTACCTTGATGATCTAATAGTTATCAGTTCGACATTTGACGAACATCTAGCAGATTTGCAGAGAGTTTTCGACAGATTGAATCAATTCAACTTATATGTCAATAGGAAAAAATGTAACTTTGCGAGCAGAAATGTGAAGTATTTAGGACATACGATTACCACGGAGGGAATTCCAAGTCGATGATGAGAAGACTGCCGCGATATCCAAAAGATCACCACCTAGAAATGTTCGAGAGGTTCAGTCGTTTTTACAAGCTGCATCTTGGTATAGACGTTTTATACCAAAATTCTCCGAACTATCTAAACCACTTAGCGAACTTACAAAAAAAAACTATCCATGGAACTGGAGAGAAGATCAGCAAAAAGCTTTTGAAGGCATAAAACAAGCTTTAATAACTGCACCAGTTTTAAAACAAAACGACAACAATAAACCCTATACACTCAGAACTGATGCGTCAAAGTATGCACTCGGAGCAGTATTGCTACAGGGAGAAGGCGCCGAGGAGCACCCTATAGAATACGCGAGCAGAATGCTGACAACAGCCGAAATGAATTACACTGCAACCGAGAGAGAAGCCCTCGCAGTTGTCTGGAGCTTAAATAAATTCAGAGGATACCTGGATTGTGCATCCGTGATAGTTACGACGGATCACCAACCACTGAAATGGTTGTTAAGCTTGAAGTCACCCACGGGTCGATTAGCAAGATGGGCACTGTTAATTCAAAGTTTTAATCTCACCATTGAATACATACCAGGGAAAAAGAACATCGTTGCTGATGCTTTGTCTCGTCCACCGTGTCCACATGAAGTTGGTACCAGTTGTGAGGTTTGTGTAGTAACAATAGAATTGCCGACGCGAAGTCCGAAAACACGCGAGCAGCAGTTAAGAGATCCAGAACTGAAGAAGATCATCAAAGCTTACGAAGATGAGGACGATACTGCAAAATTCTGGGCAGACCGAGGATACATTATGGAGCAAGGAGTGCTTTATAGATATGCACCGGAAGCTGATGAGGAATCAGCACAACTGGTAGTCCCTAACCAAGAGCGTGAAAACGTGTTAGTGGAGTATCACGACTCTCCTTTATCGGGACATAACGGTGTTGAACGAACTATCGCACGTATTTCGTCACGATATTACTGGGGCGGAATGAGGAAACAAATTACGGACTATGTAAAAAGGTGTGTTGAGTGTCAAAGGTATAAACCTACGAATCTAAAACCCGCAGGACTTATACGTACACCCGCGATGAACGCACGGTTCGAAGTGTTATCGGTTGATTTATTCGGTCCGTTGCCGGAATCTGAGAACGGTGAAAAGTGGATTTTAATAGTTGAGGACGTTACATCGCGTTTTGTAGAACTGTTCGCTCTAGTGAACGCGACCGCGAAGGAATGTGCCAAAACATTAATCGAAAACGTATTCCTACGGTATGGTGTGCCGCGGAAAATAATCAGCGACAATGGGGTCCAATTCGTAAGTGAAACAATGCAAGCCGTTTGCCACTGCTTAAACATTCATCAGACCTTAACACCTGTGTACTATCCACAAGCGAATCCGGTGGAAAGGCGAAATAGAGACCTAAAATTACAACTTGGCATACAACTGGGTAAAGACCACACTGCATGGCCGCAGAAATTAGCCAGCATACGATTCGCCTTAAATACCGCTGTTTGTCAGTCAACGGGAGAAACCCCCGCGTATCTGACTTTTGCTAGAGAGTTGCGTACACCCGATGACGTCGCCCGAGATCTACGAGCGATCATAGATCAAGAAGACTTAGCCGTTGACTTAAAAAGGTATCTAATGCAACACACAAATGCTTTACGAGAAGCCCGTGACGCCAATGAGCAAGAAAAAGAACGCCACAAGGTGTATGCTGACCAGAAAAGAAGAGAGGGACCAGAGTATAAAGTCGGATGTCAAGTATGGGTCGCTATACACCCACGCAGTAAAGCCAATGCTGGAGTCACCAACAAATTCACTCCCAGAAGAGATGGACCTTATGTAATTATGAAGAAAATTTCCGAGAATACATACGAGATTGCTGATAGTCGGAATCCTAGCGTCAATCTCGGGAAATACCACGAAAGTAGTTTCAGCCCCTACCAAGGACCAGAAGAATTACCGCAGCCAATCCAACCGCTCCGGAAGAGGGGGCGCCCACGCAAGCAATAACTTAATTATTTTTTATAGGTGTATCCCGCATAGTTCCTATAGCAGGATACAAGGGGGAGACTGTAACACTCCCGAATACGGCCCTGACTACCAGAGCGAGACCTTCGCATGCCAACAGTGACCGTTACGCCAGTGAGTCAGTCGGAGCCGAGCCGCAGTGTGCGAGAGACGCGCAGCCGACCAGACGCGCCATGATATTTATATGTTATATTTATTACTGAGTTTGTAGAATACATTTAATTAGAGTTAACCTGTTTTGTATTTCGTTAATATAAAATAAACCAACTCAACATCTGCTAATTTAGTTAAATGAATTTTATTGAGGATTAAATCATCTGTGTGATCAAAAGCTTGTAATGATTTTAAAATAGTATCATTTTTTGTAAATTTTTCTTTTAATTCAATTATAATTTTATCTACTATAGGGATGTATAACTTAAGTTTGACAACATCTTTCTCATTTTTTACTTCTATGTCTACAGAATCATCTATTTCACAATCTACTATAAACTCTTGTAACCTTTTTGGAATAGATTTCATTCTTTTTGGTTTGTCAAAAAAGTCTGTTTTATCTAAACCAAGAGACAAAAAAAAATAATTTGCAGATTTCCATATAGAATTCCATTCATTATCATTGTTTCGTAAGTTTTGAAATTCATTAATTGTTTCTTGAACTAAATTTAAACCTTTTACATAATTCATATGAGGGGATTGGAGATAATTGGATACAGTTGTAACTAATTTTAAAATTTTTATAAAAATAAGCAGTAAAACAATAAATTCTTTATCAATTTGTAAAATTAAACCTTTTGCTTCACATCTTCTATCCTTTTTTACATCAGTTTTAGATATAAGATTGTTTAATGTTACAAAAATAGATTCAATTATTTATAAAACAGTCTCGCATGCTCTGAACTGAACAGTCCATCGCGTATCACATATCCTTTTTAATTCTCGAGCCTGTTTTGTAGGATAAATTAGTTTTTGCGTATTTAAAAATAGAGGATGAATTGTAGAGTTTGATATAAATGTATATAATTTTTCAAGATTAGAAAAAAAAATAGCCGACTTTTTCAAATGTTTGCTACAATCAACAACAACAAAATTTAATTTATGGTTAAAACAATGAATATATATTGCTTGCGGAACAATACTTTTAATATAATTTTGTACGCCACTTAAATGACCACTTATTACAGCAGCACCATCGTATCCTTGTGCTATACAACTGCTTAATGATATATAATTTTCATCTAATATTGTTTTTATATAATTTGCAAAACTAGCAGCATCTAGCATACCGTTTGCACTTTTATACCCTAAAAACCTCTCCTGAATTGCATTTTGATCGGACTATAACAGTTATTTGTTTATCTTTACTCAAGTCTTGTGTTTCATCAAACATTATTGCAATAAAATTTGATTCCTTTACATCGTCTGAAATTTTTTTACGTACAATGGTCGCCATATTAGAAATTAATACATTTTGGATATCATGATGTAGTATTTAGCTTTATTTGAACTAACCTGTAACTTTTTTTGTACAATGGTGTCATGTTTACTTATCAATAACATTAATTCTCTTAAATTACCTTTATTTAAACTTAAAACACTTTTATCATGACCATGTTGAGGAATATCTTGCGTACATGTAAATAATAAATACTCACATAAAGTTTTGATATAGTGTCTGTTTTCTTTAATTTCATTTTGGTATTGATCATTCACCATTTGTTTAATATTTGTTTTCTGTTTCTTTAATTTCATATTATTTACATATTTTATAACACACATTTTATGTTGTTCAGATTTATCATGTTTTACTAGTCCTTTACTTGAATCAAGTGCATTCTTTCAGTTGCGAAACCCTTCATTCACAAAAATATTTGCTTGATTTACAGCATGGAAAAATCGGCAGTATAAACAGAAAACACTGTCTTTTAAAACACTATACTCCAACCATGTAAATTTTTTAAACCACGTTGATTTAAAGCTTCTCATTCTTTCACCTTGTTTAACTTTTGGATACTGTGATAGTATCGGCTGATGTGGTCCTTCTTCAGGAGTCTGTTACAAGTCGCTAGGTCCAGCAACAGTAAGAATTGTTTGTTCCGGTTCAGGTCTCACTGTTGGGGTATGAACACCAGTTGCATTATCATCCTCACGAGTTTTATTTTCACAAGAACTAGACTCACTATCACTTTCTTCAGTAGCACTTAAGTTACAAGATGTCACCAATTCATTCGTTTTTAATATATTTTCTAAATTACTGCTTGTACTGCCGATACTGGTCGAAGGCACGAAAGTATCAGTTTTTAATTTTTTTTTATCTGATTCGGATAAAAAATAATTTTTTATATTATTTGTGCGCTTCATATTTATTTTTACTTTACTCGTTGACCACAAAATAACGAATGAGCATTGAAGATTTTCATCACTCGTATAAATACCAAAATTTGTAAAACATGTTTGAACTTGCTAAACTATGCACGTGGACGAGTAAGTAAAGTATAGAACAATCTTAACAAGGAATTACATTGTGTTTCTTTCAGTGTTTCTGTCTTTTTTAAATGTTAAGATGTTAAAAGAAATATTACTAGCAAAACTTATTAGATTGACACTAAAAGTCAGGGGGGGCAACCAGGGGGCTACTAAAAATTTTAGGGGGCGGGAGCCCCTCTGGACCCCCCGCTAGCGCCACCACTATTACGGACCTACGTTATGTTTTAAATATCGAAGAATATAACCCTCAAAATGTTCGTAATACGAAGTAGCTGTTCAATGGTGGAGGAAAGGTTCAATTTAAATGAAAGAATTAAATTCATTCCAAAAGACATGACTATGACGTCGTACCTTGTGCATTTATTGAAACGCATCTAATCGACAAAAAATTATTTATCATTTGAATTTACACGTAGTGTGAACAGAGTGATTTGACCACAAAGTTCTGTCGTGAAATAAATATTAAAATAGTTCTCTGATATTCATTTTACGTAAGAGGAAAAACAAGACAAAAACCCCAAACAGAGAGAAAAAACCATTATTCAAAATATTATCAAAATAAATCAGAATATTTCTTGTACAAACAAAGTTACATATTTTATATATTTCATTCAAAATATTGTAGAAGTAATACTTCAAGACTCATCACAATAATTTGCCAATGTAGCAATATCTTTGTTTAAGCATTGTTAAATCGGTGGATGAGTATTGTTGAAATTGTTGTAATTATAAGTTGGCCCTGAGGCAACGACGAATGAAGGGTTTTCTTTTATTGATAACCAATGTTCATTCCTGGGGAGTTTCCTTGTAGGTAACCAATGCCCAGTTTTATGTCGTTTTTATAAACAATTATCAAGAAATACATGATCAGTAAAATAGTTCTGATAATTCAAATTTATATCTTTGTGCCGTTTTTTAATATTAAATAATACTAAAATGCATTATTCAACATAATAGCAGCTTTTATAAGTACTTTAAGTAAAATTGCATTGTTCCTGTGACCAGTACCAATAACAATCTATTACTGATTCATAATATGAAGTCAGAAAAGTTCATTGAAATGTGTATTTCGTATGGAAAGTTTCACCAGCAGCCTGGCCAAGCCAATACTTGACAATCAGGTGACAATATTTTAAGAGTCTAAAAATTATTATAAATTAAATATTTTTCCCAATTGTTTTTATTATTTTAATAAAATCGCTTTCTACAGAAATATTAAGAATTGCACGTCAAAGTTTATCTTCTCATATAGTTTTCTTACAACGAAACAAATTTAAATGAATATACCCGTAGCTTCCACAAAAGTGAACAGCTCAACCGCTGAATGTTTGTAACCATGGACTACTAATAAATTTTATACAATGTCCTCGGATGTAGCATCAGTAACTATTATATTATCCACCGCTAAATTGCAGCACTTGTCCATTTCGTAACTCTTAATTTCACGTCTAATTAGTAATTGTTTGCACGCAGTAAGAAGTTGTTTGCAAGTGGGATTGCTCGAATAATCGCCCCTACTCCTCACTGAACTAAATGTGACTTGGTGATTGGAATGAAAGTGTTTGCACTTGCACAGTAAATAAGAAATACATAACTAAAATAATATGAATTTAAAAAAAAAATATGATTATAATAATACAAATAAATACAAAATACAAAATTCACTTTATTTATTCAACGAAAATACCGGATCTGCTAGACTTTTTTGTAACGAAGGGGATCTCTTCAAATTACGTCGATGTAACTGAATGTTTCGACTTATCATCAGATCACTCACCAATTATAGCCACAATCAGCTCATCAATCATCCAAAAAGAACAGAAACCTACTCTCTTCAATAAAAAAAACCGACTGGCGGGAATTTCAAAATTACCTAAACGATACTGTCAATATCAACGTATCACTAAAATCTGAAGATAATATTGATGCTGCAGTAGAGCAAATAATCTTGCATATTCAAGAAGCTGCCTGGAAATCAACACCTACTATAAAATTATACAACGACTCAGTTACAAATTACCCAAAATATATTAAAGACAAAATTACGGAAAAAAGAAAAGCTAGGAGAAAATGGCAATATACTAGAAACCCAAATGATAAAAATGTTCTAAACAAATTAACCAAAGAAATTAAAAAAATATTATACTCAATTAAAAATGATTCATTTCAGAACTATATAAGTAATTTAACTCATCATGCCTATAATGATTACTCATTATGGAAAGCCACGAAGAACCTAAAGCGACCAAAACAATCAATCTCTCCAATACGCAAAGTAAATGGTGAGTGGGCAAGATCACATGAGGAAAAAGCTGAAGTCTTTGCTAAGCATCTAGCCGGCATATTTATGCCAAATGAGTCACAAATAACAGATGAAGAAGAAGAAGAATACTGTCATACTTAGATTCTCCATTGCAATTATCACCACCAATAAAACATTTCACAGTAGGGGAAGTCAGTGAAGAAATAAAATTCTTAAACAACAAGAAAGCTCCCGGATACGACCTTATAACGGCTACAGTCCTTAAGCATCTGCCTAAAAAATCAATAGTTGCAATAACTCAAATATTTAATGCAATAATTAGAATTCAATATTTTCCAGTGCAATGGAAATTTGCACAAATACTAATGATTCCTAAGCCAGGTAAACCGGCACACGAAGTCACATCCTATAGACCTATATCCTTGCTCCCTACATTGTCCAAACTCTTAGAAACACTTATACTTAAACGCTTGAAACTAATAATTGAAGATAAAAATCTAATCCCGGAACATCAATTCGGGTTTAGAAATCAGCATTCAACCCTGGAGCAAGTTCACAGAGTAGTAAAAGAAATTGAAGAAAATCTAGAAGAACAAAAATTTTGCTCAGCCGCCTTTCTCGACGTGAGCCAAGCTTTCGATCGTGTCTGGCATACAGGTCTTCTGTACAAAATCAAACAATATCTTTCTCATCAATACTATCTATTGTTCAAATCTTATGTACGTGATAGATATTATCAAGTAAACCACGGCGGTAGCTACTCCGAACACTATCGTATAAATGCCGGCGTGCCACAAGGAAGTGTGCTAGGTCCTTTGCTTTACCTACTGTACACTGCAGACCTACCCAGTCAAGACATAACAACTGCTACATATGCAGATGATACTGCATACCTTGCGTCACACGAAGATCCAGTAGAAGCGTCAAGACTACTACAAGAATCCGTTAATAAAATGCAAGCGTGGGCAAACAAATGGAGGATTAGAATAAACGACACCAAATCTGTCCAAGTGACATTCACCACCAAACGAGCAACATGCCCTGAAGTTTCAATATACAATAAAACCTTGCCCGTAAAAACAAACGTAAGATATCTAGGCATGCATCTAGATAGGCGTTTAACCTGGAAAAATCATTTATCATCAAAAAGAAAGCAACTAGATATAAAAATAAAACAAATGTACTGGTTAATAGGACGTAAATCAAAATTATCATTACAAAGCAAAATATTACTATATAAAGTTATAATAGTACCTATATGGACCTACGGCATACAGCTCTGGGGCTGTGCTAAGCAATCCAACATCAATCTGATACAACGCCTCCAAAATAAAACATTACGTATCATTGCAAATGCACCATGGTTTGTAAATAATGAAACATTGCACACAGATCTACGAATAAAATACGTAAACGAACAAATAAAAACTTTCGCCACAAAATACGAAGCAAGACTAAATTACCATCCTAACGAGTTAGCAATAAACCTCCTAAATAACGAGAACGAAGTCAGAAGACTAAATAGAAGAAAACCACTAGACTTAAGTATAAATTAAATATTATGTAATTATAATATGACAAATGTTATGTTAAGAAGGCACACCGATGGGTAATTTCTTCACGCATGCTATCTAAATTTATCAAAAAAAAAAGAAATAATAATATTTATAAATTTGTAATCATAGTGTTCCCGAATAAAAGCTGCCAGTATACATAATATGACTGTAAAATTCATCCAATCCAGAAATGTAAGTACAATGTGCACTTGATATACTTTCAGTACTGTAGCAATTTGATTGCAGACTTCATCAAATCCAATGATAAAATTTTATCTAAAAATAATAAATCATATATTTTTTTAATGTATCAGTATCAGTAATATTAACAGATTAATATTATCTTTGCGACAGTTACGTAGCCATAGTTAATTTTCTTAAAGCTTGTAAATTTTTCTATGCTTTTAATTGTTATCGAATAAAAGCTGTGTGTTAGTAAGATAATTGACCAAATTATTGGTATTCAAGATTTTGTACAACTCTATAAATGTTTATAATTTATTTTAATAAGTCGTACACTGATCTCTTTCTAAATTAAAATGATTAAAACACATTTCTATTGACAAACGTCAAACTAGCATTTGAAGTATGACAGCTGACGACTACTTGTGCCATCTAGTGAGAAATTTAGGTTATAATGGGACACCATTTTAGGAATAGAGAATAAAACAGTGCTTGAATAAAGCGAGAAATTTAAAAGGCAGTATTTGAATATTATAGTGTTGAATAATGCACTGTGTGCATTTGGCATTATATGCATTTTATATCACTGAACAAAACTATGTATGAATAATTTAGTATATAAAATATTTAAAAAATAAATACTCTAGTCTACATCTACTGAGAGATAGACTAAACACAAAGTCTTCTTCATTTGGTTCGTATCTTTACTAAATTAGGAATTTTAATGAAACTGTGCTTGCACGAAGCAGTACATGAAAAAAGGAATACGAATATGAGGCAGTAGTTGAATATTATAGAACTACAGTGTCACCCGATAAAAAGACCGGCTCTATAATTACTAGCAAACGGTTAAGAATTTCCCGGTTATTTGTGTAAAATTCCGTCATCGGCCGCCGAATTCCGCTACATCTAGCGGTGAAACCTATGAAGCTGGACGTAAAGTCGTCGCCCTGCCATCTATACATGGGTACTGTCACCAAAGTTCGTTTAAAAGTGGCATCTCTTTACTTGTTAACCTACTGTACTTATACTAAAGATGGCAGCAGCAGTAGCATGCTCATTTAATAATTACACTAAAATGTAGAGGGGGCAAACAAAATTATTTCATACATTTTAGTTAAAAATGAAAGTATTTGCGAAAATAATAAATTTAGAATTTATTCAGCTTGCCCAACAATGAAAATTACTAATTATTTCATTGTTAAAATTACAATTAGTAATTGTTACAATGGGTAGCATCAGAAATTCATAATCTGCATACACTGCTTTATATTTCACCGTAAAATATTTCTTTATACTAGTCATACATCAACTTGGTCATTGTCCTAAAATGGTGGTCTTAGTGTTTCATCTATCTCTCACTAGATGTAGACTGGTGCACTACATCAAATTCTTCAAACATATCCCTATGCAGTCACATAAAATGCATGTGTGCTAAAATTCACACAACAATCTCCAACACCCTAAACCGCAGTTCCTGCTTTTGAATTACACAGTATTTTGCAACACTCTAAAGTGCAATCCGCGCAAAATGGCGGTTGGCAGAAATATATGAATCCATCACTTGCCAACAGATGGCGCAGCAAGCAAAAATATAAAACGTTATTTTGACTTTTAACAATGTTTTCATAATAATAACCATAGATAGAGAGCAAAGATTAATAACTCTCTAGATATATAGAAAAGCATGACTTTAAAATTGTAATGTTATACGTAGTATGTACAATTCAAATAATGTAATAAAATATCCACAAACATCATAAAAAAGTAAATGCCTAGGTAAATGAGAAGTTTAAAAGAAATATTAATTGAATTTTTATATGCAGGGAATATTTATATAAAATGAGATGCAATTAGGCATGTCGATTCATTCTAAAAAAATCTATCTTCGATTCGATATGAATCGAACGCACTAGAATCGATTCTCGATTAAATCAAGCATTGACAGTTATTATGCAAACTTACAATCATGAAATAAAATAATAAATAAATTATATTTGTTTATTGAATTAAATAAATAAATTATTACATGACCCAGTATTTTAAGTCAAGTGATTTATTTTAAAAAGATTAATTTACCTAATCGTTCCGGATCTAGGCGACTTCTTTCGTCATTTGCAATATTTCCTGCTACGGAAAAAAGCCGCTCACATGGAACGAATGTTTCAACAATACAAAAATATTTATTGAAAATCGGCTTTATTGAATCTCACAAAGAATTTTTTTAATGATGCCAATAAGTAATCGGATTCATTGTTTGGAAGTCGACTTAAGTCAGGAAGAAAACCATTATTTTTGCTTCATCCAAATTACATACACAAAATAAAATAATAAAAGATACGATGAAAAGAAATAATAAATTTATCAATTATATTGACAGTTCACGGTATTTGTATACATTAAAAGCTATTTAGATACGAATTTTACATTGACAATATAACCAGAAATAAATTTGTGTGGATGTATTAATAAGTGAAATTATTTGTAACTATTAAAAAATGATTTTGATGAGTACGTGATAAGTCAATTACTTTGTTAAACAAAACACTTAGCTCCGTATTTCTTGTTCTTTAACTTTGTATCATATGAAATTTTAGTCGTTTTAATAAATGACGAGGCAATTTTTTTGAAAATATGTTTTTCATGAATTATTCTTTCAGTTAAATGGTTCAAGATGTTTAACACAGACGCCAACCGTCTTGATACGTGTGGAAAAATCTAATTTAGAAAGTTCGACAAATGTAATTTACCAGGGATTTATTTTAGATAATCCATCCTTCTTGATAATTATATCTATATTGAAATTACCATTTCTAATGATAAATGAAGACAGAACGCGGATCATACTTATTCAAATTTAATAAAATACTTTGTTGTTACCATGTAAATGTCAATTCATCCATCTCGGATAATTCTTAGAATTGATATCGAGTACTTGATGTTTTCTGAAAAACATCGATATTTTTATAATCGGTGTTAAACCTCCGATGTTTCAATAACAATGTTATTCATATTTATTTTATTTTACATTACAATCTGTACGGAAAATTACAAATTATTTTTTTTAAAGACTGTTATTGGTGTGAGCGAAGTGGTCCCTTCCTACTAGTTCACTTCGCAAGTCCTATGAATTTGAATCAAATTTTCATTTGGGTAATAATAAAGTGTTCGTAAAATCATATGTTCATTTATACCTACCTTTTTTTATAAACAATATTTTTCTTTTTCAATGCACGAATCCCTCATCAAAATTGTTCGTCCTAGTGCACTTTTCAATATCGAAGTGTTATAAGAAAATTAAAATATTTTTCATCAGAATATAATACAACAAAAGTACTATAACATTCTTAGTTTGCTATTTACTTACGGAAATTCATACCTGAGCTCTGTCGGATCGCTTTGAAAATTTGCATGATTTAGCACTAGGTTCGTGGGCTGTCGTAGAAATATTCCGAACCCTTTATGTCCAGCCATTTAAAATTATAGATGTATAAACTTTTTACGCATTCTTTTATACGAAAGCCAGTGAAATTCGCTTCCAACTACTTCTTTAAATCTGTCGGCTGAAGACTCTACCGATTATAGCAAATGTTAAAAGTTTGTTGTAACTTTAAATAAAAAGAGGATATCTACTTCAGACAGAGCTAGTATTGAACATAATAAAGTGGTTATTCTTAAACATTAAAATTAAATTTAGTTCTTAATCAAACATAAATAAGAAAATAATTTTGTGCATAGTTGAAACTTTTATGATGATGAGCTCGTTTTTATATTCTTACTATACAACAGGAATCAATTCTAATTAATAGAAGTTAAAAATAATAATATATTTCAATTAATTTCTTTATGGGACTGTCACCGTTGCCGTCGACGGCAACCTAAATAGTTGCCGGCACCTATAATATTGCTAAATTTCACAAGTAACATTACATTAAAATTACATGAATTTGCTATTTGAACATTTTACACCGAAGTCGCGCTATAGCTGCTCATTTGAATTTTTTTTTAATAGTTTTCAAAGTGTTTTATAAGTTTATTTAAACTAAAAACAAACATTTCAACCTAGACTAAACCACATCTTTAATTACTTTCCTTTTCAAGTAGACCGCATTTTTAAAATGCTGGCAACGATTCATAAAATACTAGGTTGCCGTCGACGGCAATGGAGACAGTTCCTTTCTTTATAGCTTTACTCGTCCATATTGTTTTATCATTCACATAGCATCAATTTGACATCTGTAAAACTATTAATGCTTATTCGTTATGTGTAGAAACCGCAACGTGATAAACGTAATCGAGGACGATCAAGTATCAAGTCTGGTCGAATTGGTCAAATATTTCAAATTTAAAAATTTCGCGCGACATTTCAATATAGACGGCTGCACTACACAGACGCTCCCGGTCATGTCGATAATACAGGTTTTCTGTGGTGTGATAAAGGCGACCCTCCCTTTTCTATGTGGCCGACTTTGGTTATAAAACGAAGTGTGTGTGTGTGACAGGAGTTTTTATGTGCCTTTATGATATATTATACATATCTAGTAAATTACAGATCATCATTATTCTAACACTTTGTTGACCGACAATTTTCCACAGAAACAATGTTATGTCACCGGCTACTATTGGGCATGAAAAGACGAGTTAACTCGTCACCGGTCAACAAAGTGTTAATTTGATCCCGGCCATCCCTACACTAATTAATCTATTTTCCGATGAATTATCATAAAGTTTTGATAAAAACAAAATCCATGAAAACAGTACAAAATATACACTGAACTTCTGTTCGAAGATAACATAATTTATTAACATGATTTTAAATTCACAAAAACTGACTTTTTAATCCGATCCTACAAAATATTTATTGTACATTAAATACATACATTTTAATACCTAACCTAGGACACTGACAAATATAAAAAATTTGGGATAAAATAGTAGTTATGAAAAGTTTTACAGTTAAAAAACGTAAGTTAACCTAATCAGGACTGCCCATGTAAATTTAGAGAAATAAATATATTCACGTAAAAGTATTACAATACCAAAAATAACTCCTGCAGTTCATTAATCTAGTCAAATTAAAATGTTTGGCGGAAATAATTAGTAATATGCTGAATTTGCATAACGCTTCATCATACTACAGTTAGCCATAGTGAAATTAGCAGCCGTAAATTACTATTTTGTCTATTTCTCAAAAACAGTTAACTTTTACAGTGAAACCACAACTCTGATCAAATAAAGAAGACAATTTTCCAGACAAAACAGAAACACATTTATCTTAAATCTCGTATTTGTCTAAATATTATGCTTTTTGAAATCTTAGTTTGTCAAACTATCGTAGAACTGCGAAATTTATGATTTAATAAAATAGCTTATTTATAACGAGGATTCATAATTACTAAAAAGTGTATTACAAGGAATCTAAATATATTAAGAAAATGTTTATTTATTATCAGACTGAAAGGATGACTGTTATCATTTTGTACAAAACCTGTAATAATTAAATATATATATATATATATTAAAGTATATATTATTCAATATTCTTTTGTTATTATATCGGTCAATGAAATTTTTTTTTCTTTGTAACTTTTTTCTTGTTTTGTAGTTCTACATTCATATTTTAACTAAGTGTATTTTACCCTCGAGAGCACCAGGTACAGGATGTTAAGATTTTTATTATAAATCGTTTTATCGAAGGTGTTATTCAATTTGGGGGTTTTTCTTTAACTAAAAGCATTCGAAGACCTTGCAGAAAACTACAATGTCAGGAAGCGTTGATAATGCGTATAATTTTACGTAGGTGCAAAATGGCTTAATCATTGCTTTATATAACAGCAATTTGCTAATGAAGAGGATATATTTTCTTCCGATGAGCCAAGCAGCTGTTTTATCTTCAGTTCAAATTTATTTCGTTTGATCCGACTATGTTTATATCATATCAGCCAATAACTTGCCTCCGTTTATTACTATGATAGAATTAGACCTATATTTTTCTGTAGAAGTTTGGATTTGGAAGCCAATTTTGAATCATATTGACATGTAGCGTACGTAGTAATTAGTCTAAAGAGTCAAATTATGATAACGATATGTCACTAAATTCATATTTATCAAGAGACTAACGACTAATAAATTTATACGAAATACACAATAATATTCCTTTTGCCATTTGGGTCAGATCTAACTTACATTTAATGAACCAAATTATTTATTTATTTCGCTGGATTACTTCACTGACTTTATTTCCAGTAATAGAATTACTCATTTTAATTTATTTTGTAGTAATTCACCCCAATAAATGCATCAGTTTGCTTAATATAGTTCATGTTGTCTAATTCATCTGAACTGATTTAAATAAACCAAGAGGCAAATGGAATAAAGCTATTGTTTATACTTACAATACAATATTTTTTCCAGTACATTCTTTTATTTTCTATCTTTTTTATTTATTTTAAACTGTACCAGTAGTTAAAGAGTTATTAATCTTTGCTCTCTATCTATGGTTATTATTATCAAAACATTGCTAAAAGTCAAACTAACGTTTTATAGCAAGTGATGGATTCATATATTTCCGCCAACCGCCATTTTGCGTGGCTTGCACAGTATGGCATTGCACTTTAGAGTGTTGCAAAATACTGTGTAATTCAAAAGCAGGAACTGCGGTTTAGGGTGTTGGAGATTGTTGCGTGAATTTTAGCACACATGCATTTTATGTGACTGCATAGAGATATGTCTGAAGAATTTGATGTACCTGCACCAGTCTACATCTAGTGAGAGATAGATGTAACACTAAGATCACCATTTTAGGACGATGACCAAGTTGATGTAGGACTAGTATAAAGAAATATTTTGTGGTGAAATATAAGGCAGTGTGATTTGTTATTGTTGTACTTTTTCATTGTTATAACAAAATAGAATTATTCAATCATTTGATTGTTTTCATAGTCATTTTAGAACACTTTTAGAAACATAGATTGTCTTGTAAATGATTACCGCGACTTATTTATTTACTTATTTATTTATTGGGTAATGGCATAGTGGTGTAGCAAGTCGGCCTGTGGATCCAAAGAACCCTGATTCGATCCCCAGAGCCGACAAAACAGTTTCACCAATTTAAAATTACCCCTGTGGTTCTCCCACCACTAATATCTTTGGGGGCCGTAATTTATCGGTTGGTAACCGCACTTCACGCGCATAAATATATCACTTGCCGAGATCTGCTTCGGCTGAATGCCACACCCAGTAATGGTTAAAAGGCGTGATGATATATTTTATTTACTCATTTATTTATTTATTTATTTAATTTATTTATTCGTGTTTTTATTTATTTATTTATTTAATTATTAATTAATTAATTTATTTATTTCTTTATGTATTTATGTATGTATTTATTTATTTATTTATTTAATTATTTATTTATTTATTTATTTAATTGCTTATTAATTTATGCTTTAGTATCCAACAGGAACTTAATTGCAATTACAGTATAGGGTTAGAACTCACCGAGCCACAGTAGTGAATAGGTAGCTCAGCCATAGGCGAGTAAAATTAACAAAATTGTCGCCCAAATCATCTCTAAGACAATTATTTTCCAAAACCTCTATCAAATTATCTTTAAAAATAGTCATTTATTTCGAAATGTCTCTAAGACAGTAATTTTCAACAAAATGTCTCTCCAATCGCAATTTTAAAAGATTTTTGTATTATACTTATGTTTTTAATATTCCACTAAAATAGTTTCATAACAATTAAAGTTAAGATTTCTTCAATTTAATTCATTGTACTTTACACGAACATAATTTAAAAAACGAGACTGTCTATAACACACAATCATATTGAAATAAAACTATAAATATGCCCTATCATCTAAATGATAAAAATTTAGTATTATCTTTCAATATTTAATAACGAATTTATTTCCGTTTTAATCATTTAGATTTTAGATCTTTGGCGTCATAATTTAGAAATTTATACTTAAAACTAAGATATGCGTAGTACAGATATTTTTGAAAAAAAAAAAATTTTCAAAGAAGCTTTTATTCACAATAAATTAATAAATCAATCAAAACAAATCAATTTAATAGCTTAAACTCGTTTCAAAATTGTCTCCATTGGCATTAACAACAATGTTTTTAGCTTTCACATCTGTAGATTCACTAATTCTATCTTCACTAGTATTTCTTTTACTTCTATGCGGCTTCTTTTCAAAATTACTTGGCACTTCGAATTTGAATTTCGTGAAGAATTGTGGTCTGTGCTAACATTGATGCTTTGTGTTCGATTGCCTAACGTAGACGTACGAGATGTTAAACTACTTTGTGACGCGTTGAGGTTGTGTGAAGATGATTTTCTGTCCCAGGTCAGCGATGGCTCTGGAAATTCTGATGGATCAAAAGCTGAGGCAGGAGATTTTGAGCTATGGCCGAAGTTTTGAGGATTTTTTCTTCAAAAATCTAATTTGAAATGTGATTATATAAAATAAATAAAAGAAATACAATAAAATACATGCAAAAATAATAATATAAATATAATATAAATAACATAATAATTTAACAGATTCATGATAAAATACTTCAAAAAGATATTAAATAATTAAAAGTACAAAGAACCAATATACCAGTTAAAAACCGGAAATAAATTGTAACACGAGCTCGTTGAGCGTACAGAGCGAATAAGTTAAAATATGATATAATAATTAATTTGATGTGAATGTTACTTACTTGTTCTGTGAATTCCTTTTCTGGTTGTGAACTAAAACTATGGACTGGCAAATCCGTTGCCAGTTAGAACACATAAATCACTTATTTGAGAACTGATGAACACTTAGTTAATTGGAAGGGTTAATAAAATGAGCTTTGATCTTTAGATATATAAGATATTATAAAATATTGTAACACGATTGTACAATTGGTAAAACGTTATAAATGATGAAATGGTGAAAACAGATTTAATTTTAAGTTACATTAATTATAAAACACTAAGTAAATTTGCGCACACCGCGTCTCATATGAGGATGACCGCCCATCCTCACGCTTCGAGTCGGTGGTTCTGACTAACTTGGCTATCCCAAACACTTGACATCCTCTGGGTAAAGCTACCCACATCTGGAATCCATTTCCACAGATGCCTCAAGTGTTTGGGGCTGTGTAATCTGACACAAAGGCTCTGCCGACCTTTGGTGAACACGAACAGATTCTAGAATTCTTAGTAAATCAACTAATATCTGTCACTTTTATAAGTTAGATGTCCTATCTTTGAAAACCTAAAGTTTTCGCATTCACACGAAAGGCCATGTGTCCACGAGTGTCAAATTACACGAAGCCAAGCTTTTATCTAAAGCAACATACAATAATGAGATAGCTCATATTGTTACAAAATGAAAGCTGTAAAACTACATCTGTCAGAAGATAAACAAATCAAAACCATAAGAATGCATTTAGTTATAAATGAAATGGATGATATAAATATAGAAATATGAGGGACATGAAGAGAATTTGCAAAGAATATAAACAGAACTAAACAAAATACGAGTTCGTGCAGTTCAACAAATCAAGTTCGAGTGGTGTGGGTAGGTTACCTGTAGTCATCTGCACGCCATTCTGTTTCGCAGGCGGTGGCAGATATCGGCGAACGAGGGGCGGCGGATGGCAAGCTCGGCCCAGCATTCCACCATGAGCGAGTAGCAGTAGCAAGGGCAGAAGTCCGAGCACGGCAGCAGCTTACGGCTACGAATCATGTTGATCACTTCTTGGTTATTGTACCCGTAGTACGGCTAACAGAAAATATACACGTCGTATTTGCACTAGATTAAAAAATCTACCAAAGATTTTGTGTACCAATGTGAACATTTCAATACATTTATTTCATTTATCCGAACTACAATATAGCGACTCAAAACATGTGTACAACATGTAAACGAATTCGTATATTTTATAAGTTTAGAATGATAGCACCTCGAAATTGATACATCCAATTTTTGGTTATAAGTTAATATTCACCCTTAGTCTATAACACAAATTACTAAGTATAGCAATTGCTATATTTAACAATTTGTGTTACAGAATAGGAGTCATTAATCTGCTTGTGAAGCGACATCGTTACAATGATGCTACGACTGTCTTCAATTTCGATAGATATACAAAATAATCCACATAATATTAATAATTTTGTTCGAGTACTTGAAAATAATTAGATACAGGATTACTTGAATTTTAAATTCAGCATTTTTTCCAACGCGTAAAATAATACAAAAAGCGGCTACCAGTGTGAAAACACCAATGTCAAAATATTATTAGATAATTGACGTATATTGAAAGGTATTCCGTAGATTCAGTAATATCTGCAGAACAAATTTAAATAAAAAAGATTTTTTTAAAGCAATAGACTATTACCTGTAATCCATAGCTATAAATTTCCCATAAAACTACCCCATAAGAACAAACGTCGCTTTCTGTTGTGAATTTTCCATACAAGATGGATTCTGGAGGCATCCACCGGACTGGCAATAAAGATTTGGATTAAACTCTATGTTTCGGAATAAAAAAAAATCTAAATAATTTTCTTACCTATACTAATCGCAACTGTACATATCTCTACTTAAACCAAAGTCACTAATTTTCACTATTAAGTCTTTCGATACTAAACAATTTCTTGCTGCTAAATCTCTATGTACGTAGTGATTACTTGATAGATACTCCATCCCTAAAGCAATTTGTAATGCGATATGTAAGAACTCATTCTGTGTTAAACTTTTTCCTTCGGATGGTGAATTTGCCCGCAAAAATTCGTGCAAATCACCCTGAAACAAAAAATGGTTGCAAGGTTCAAATAAAAAATTAATTTATATTAATAAGTGTAAAAATGAAATAGTGCAAATTATCAGATATATTTAAAATATATTTCAAGCAAGAAGTATGGCTTACCTCAGACATAAATTCAAAAGGAATACACATGGGTTCTTGCTTCACTATAATTCCTAATAAGCAAATAATATTTGGATGACGCAGCTCTGAAATTAAATCGATTTCTCTCTGAAAATTCGCTTGAGTTTTAGCACTGGCGTTCTCCTTTAAAGCTTTTACGGCTACAAACATTTTCCCTGTTTTATTTTTTAATTCTCCTTTATATACTTTTCCTAAAATAAAAACATAATTTAATTTTGATAAATACAAAATAATAAATTACTATTTACCGAATTCTCCTTCTTCTAATTCTTCAATAAAACTAACTTCTTTATAACTATAATTCGGCACATTCTGGAAGCTATTCTTATTAACATTGTGGTTTCGCAGAGTAGGAGGAATATTGTTACTTTGCTGTGGCAACATTGGGTTTAATTCCATCGGGGAGTTCATTCGAGAGTTTCCATATATGTTTTTATCGGCTGCAGGAATATTTATCTACAAACATGATGAGTTATTTTAATTTTGTCTCAATTACTAAATAAATAACATACATTTTGTGGACTCCTTGGATTTTGTTTATTTCTGTTTTTAAAGCAACAGAAGTACACAATTACTCCTGTTACTCATAAGAAACAGAGCACAAGAGCTATTGATATGTAAATCCATATGAAAATAGCTGTAAATAAAAAAAAAATCATATTAAAAATTTTAATATTGAATTTCACCAAAATTTATTGATATTAATTTCCAACTATTTTGCTATTATTATAACAAGCTTAAATTTTTAGTTCACGCAAAAATATATTTTTTTAAATATAATCTTAATAACTTAATATCAACCCTTTATCAGGCTCAAAACCTTATAGTTCATGTACCATAATTTTCACTCAATTATCATCGAACTTCTTGAATAAATTTTTATAACAATTTCAAACATTTTTATAAAATAGTACAGGCATGATTCTCTACTTACCACACTTAGGCACATTGCACAATTCATTTTTTGTTTGCTCTACGTAACAAAACGGTTCATGTTCGATTCCGTCTGGATTTCGACAGTAACTGTGACCAGTTAGCTCTGGATGATTCGACAACTAAACTTGAAACTGATGTGACCATTTTAAACATTTGCTTCCGTTTCCGCTAATATCTTGGATTCCTCTGTAAGCTTCACCGTTACCCCAATAACAATCCTCATCTAGACATAATACATATTATTTATATAGTATAATTTACATCATATGTGTGTAGCCTGTAATATTAATAAAATTATACATTTAGACAATGTACAAGCAGCACGTACCTGCTTGAACATTTTGTGTGCCGAGTGGAAGACAGTATTCGGAATGTGGATCTCCTGGCCGAGGAAGGGTTACACATTCTTCTAGTTGCAATGTTTGTCCTGAAGTTAAATATATAATGGATATTATTTATATATTTGAAAATTTCAACGTAAATCATAATTAACTTTATTTCAATAATCAAAACTATTTCAAGTTTTGTATTTTTATTTTGTTCACACATAAAATTACTACAGTTATTCCTGAAATTCTGATTCAAATTGAGTACAAAATTAATCAATTAATTAAATCTAAACGTCAATTCGAATTACACTTCATCCACTATAGATGTAAATAAAAAATTAAAATTACAAAATAGTGTTTCGCTTTTGGTCGGACATATGACTTAAAAAATATATATCATGCATAAGTTGTTTTATTAGAAAATTAACCTATGAACAAGAAAAAAAAAACTTTAGTTTTAATTGTCAATATATATATTTTCATTATAAAGTAGATAAATATAATAAATAATCAATTTGTATTTCTTTTGAATTATAGAGGAAAATTGGGACACCAAAAAGATTTGAACCTGCGACCTATAAACTCCGGTCATATCCTTAAGCCAACTGATCTACGGTCGTCATGTGATTCAAATCTGATATTATTCCAATTTTTCTCGCTATTTCAATTATGGATATCTTTACTTATTAAAAATTGTAAAGTACATAAAACGGTTAAATAATTGTCAGAGCCTCGTTAGTAAAATCAGGGAACACCAACGGGAAGGTGAGGTTGACTTGGACAGTTGCACTGTCCCTTGTCCCCCATTAAGGTGCGGCAACAGATCAGTCGCCAGCCCCCGGGATTCGAACCCGAATTAAATCTACTTGAGAAGCAATCAGGCTCAGTCGCCAATACTGTGTAGTGAGACAAGCGTTCAGCTTAAATGGCACGTGGGTCTTTGAGTCTCAGAGGTGAGCGCGTCAGTGGTGCTCAGGTCTTGCATCATCGCTGGCTTCCACGTCCCCGTGGGCCAATGTGGCACCAGCCTCCACAGTCACTGCCGCCGCTCCACCCCCTCCTCTACCACCCTCACCACCCTAACCACACGCCCCCAACACAAACACTCGCTATGTCTTACTGCCCTTTGTTCCCCCATGGAGGCGGCAACAGACTAGTCACTCGCCTCTGGAATTTGATTCCAGATTTATTCTTCCGGTATGTACAGCAGC
Organism: Pterostichus madidus; assembly: GCA_911728475.2. NCBI lineage: Eukaryota > Metazoa > Arthropoda > Insecta > Coleoptera > Carabidae > Pterostichus > Pterostichus madidus. The sequence goes on along the minus strand of OU452317.1, from coordinate 24,069,801 downwards.
CAGGCTCAGACGCCAATACTTTGTAGTGAGAGAGCGTTCTGTTCATGTGGCATGTGGGTCTTTGAGTCTCAGAGGTGAGCGCATCAGTGGTGCATCATCGCTGGCTTCCACGTCCCCGTGGGCCAATGTGGCACCAGCCGCCACAGTCACTGCCGCCGCTTCATCCCCTCCTCTACCACCCTCACCGCCCTAACCTCACGTCCCCTACACAAACATTCCCGATGTCTCACGCACAAAGCCATTACGCCTCAACCTACTAACAACATGCTCATACAACATATGCAAATAAACATTTCACTTTCCATAGTAACCATTACACATTATTTAGGTTTTATTATTGTATTCGACAATATTCTACATAGTCCAATAGAAAATCAGTTGCTAACAAAGTGTAAAGCGACCAATAGGAATATAGAATAAATATAACTAATAATTTTAATATCAAAGGTTGTTTTGGAACAATAGAATCCATAAATGTCAGTAACAATAATGACAAATTTCGCCACCATGTAATCAATCATTCATTTATAACTGAAATTGAATTTTGGTCTTTTTTAAATAAGAAAAGAAAAACTTCTCGTATACCTGGAGTTATGTACAGGGATAATAACGTATACACACACACTTCTTCAATTGTGCAAGGATTTGCCGACTATTTCGCTAGTGCTTATAGCACTGAAAATAGTATTATTAATTTTTCAAACATATACAATAAATCTGTATCTTCGAATTATATGGCTATTACTAACATTTCGAATGATGATATTATCTTTGCGATCAACACTTTGAAAACCTCCTGTACTGCTGGCCCTGATAATCTCCCAGCCTATATTTTGAAAGGATGTCGTGATTTATTTATTAAGCCGTTACATATTTTATTTAACTTGTCTATAAGACAAAATATTTTCCCAACTGTCCTAAAAAATTCTTCTGTTGGTCCCATTTTCAAATCTGGTGATTTACATAATATATCTAATTATAGGCCTATTTCCATTGCAAAGTGTACAGATACATATATCGTAAAGTTTGTAAAGCAATTTCACCAAACCGACACGGTTTCATGCAAGGAAGATCTACCTCAACTAATCTGACAAATTTTTCTGAATTTATTGTTTCTTCTCTCAATAGTAACACATAAATCGATGTCATCTACACAGATTTCGCCAAAGCTTTTGACACAGTTAATCATAGCATATTATTGCATAAGCTTCAGTATCAATTCAACTTCTCTCCTGAGCTAATTCAACTCATGCAATCATACTTAAATGATCGTAAGCAATATGTTTATTATAATAACTTTAAATCACATCAATTTACGCCGCTCTCGGGTGTACCCCAAGGGTCTAATTTAGGCCCTTGATTATTTAACTTATTCGTAAATGATATTACTTATTGCTTACAATCTTCCAATGCTTTATTATATGGCGATGATCTTAAACTGTTCAAAATTATCAACTCTTCTGATTCTGATCAATTACAACTTCAATCTGATATTGACAACCTATTAGTTTGGTCTTCATCTTCACTTCTATCCTTTAATGTTAATAAGTGTAAAATCATGACATACTCGATGAAACAAAATCCTTGTCCTTATAGTTACAAAATGAAAGATATGTGTCTTGATAGAGTTAGAATTTATAAGGATTTGGGCGTCATTTTTTATTCAAAATTTTCTTTCACTGCTCATCTCGAGTACATTATCAAAAGTTCATATAAGAATTTAGGATTTATTATAAGAAACTCGCAATTCTTTCATAACGCATCGTCACTTCAATTTATTGTCTATTACTGTTATAGTAATTATTTTCTATTATATCATGTCGTAATGTTTAAAATTTTTCTGTTTGTATTTTTTTTCATTTTCCAACCCTCAGTAATTGGGACAATTTTATCCTGTTAAATGGTTGTAAATAAATAAATAAATAAATTGGTTAGGAGCAGAAGGGTTGAGAAAATTACTCCACTATGTTTGGATTGCTTGGCTTTTGTACCAATAATTTTTAATAAATAATATTTATAGGTGACGACGTTTCGGGACTATGGGTTGGTCCCATTTTCAAGTCTAGAAAGGTTTGGATTAAACAGAATTACAAAAAAAATAAATCTAACTACAACCACAGTGCTATTGTAGAACATGCACATTCTCATAACCACCAATTAGACTTTGAGAATTATAAGATCTTACACTATGAATCACATAGGTATAAACGTTTATTTTTGGAAAGTTGTTATATCAACATGTTAGATAATACTATAAATGTTAAAACCGACAGCATGTTCTCCAGTAATCATTTCAAAAATATTTTACATCTTCTGCTCCTAACCAATTCATAAATTCAACGGCTTAATAAAACGGATCTCCATTTTGAGATTCCATATATTAAATAAATAAATAAATAAATAAATAAATCAGAAATTACGACAATTGATGAATAGGGACTTATACAATTCAAATTTTTCGGTTGCCATCTAGTGAGTAAAATAGAATTGAATAATTTGTTATATAGCGAACATGATATTGCTTTACAGTTTGACGTTTATCACGTGATCCGTACGTTAAACGTCAAAAAATTTGTTGATCTGAGGGGAGAAGTGTTGAAAGGAGAAAGCAATTGATCGACTCGGCATGGTGTCATCTCGTTTTTTCTACAAATTTGTTGTTTCACATAAAATTATGTGCAGGAGGGTCTGCTTAGGGTCTGCTGCTTGTGACCTCAAAATTATAAGTCCCCATTGACTCGGTATATTTAGAAAAGACGCAAAATAGAAAAAAATGGTATACATAACTCATTTTATAAGACTTATCGCAATTGTACTATAGAAAACTCGCCTGTGGCTCGTTCTCTAAACTTGAACGCGTGTAATAAGAAGTCTTATAGAATGAGTTATTTATATTACATTTTCTATTTTAAATCTTTTATAAAAAATGGGGTAGGTAGCAGAGTGGAACCAAGTCGGCCTGTGGATCCGGAGAACCCTGGTTCGATTCCCACAGGCGACAAACAATTTTCACTATTTTAAAACTACCCCTGTGGGTCCCCCACCACTAATACATTTGGGGGCCGTGACTTGACGACGGCTGGTAACCGCACTTCACGCGCAAAATATGTCACTTACCGAGATCTGCTTCAGCAGAGTGCCACACCCAGTATTGGGTAGAAGGCGTGATGATATACCTATTTATTTTATTTTATTTATTATAAAATAATACACGTTGAGTGCAGTAAGTGATAAAGTGTGAAATAATAATAGTTAACAAATTGAGTCGTACGATGTTATCGTTTTGATTCGATTTAACCTGGTCAGTGCCGAGTAAAAAGATGACTGGACTAATTGACGCTTCGTGTAGCACATCGACGCAGCGGTAATCAGAACTTCGGTAAAACAAATAATCACTACAGCGCTCAACAACACGTGGTATCCATGGTCGATGATGCATTATCGTGACACGCGGAAAACCTGACACAGTATCCCTATTCACGAACCAACGTTCGTCTAACTACGGAAACTGTTGTGCCAAAGGTGCACACAAATAAATATGACCAGAGAGTCTCGAACCCAACCGACAATTACAATAAAAATACGTATTAGTAATACAGATCTATTACTAATTAGTGCAACAACTAAATCAAGTACGACGACAATAAGTAAGTATTTCGTGTATACAAACTTAATATCAAATATGAATATAAATAATAATATATCACTAAATTCACAGTTGTTAGATTAATCTATTACTTTTATGTGTACTTTTATAATATAATTAATAATGTCATATTTGGTTAGTTTATCGCTTTGTTTTAGTAAGCAAATGAATTATGATCCGTAATTGGGTCCTTGGACCTGTTGATCTCTGTATATTAAATAAATAAATAAATAAATAAATACCGTGTGTCACAATCAGAAATGTAATTCCTATAGGCGTTTCTGATATCAGATTTTAATTTTGCACGAAGCTTTTTGTATAGAGTTAAATAATGAGAGTTATTAAAATTATTACTCAGCTTGCGAAAATGTTCTTTACGTTTTGTATCCGCCCTAATTTCGGAGGTAAACCAGGGTGGATATTGAATTTTGACAGATTTTTTAATGGTACACATTCATCTAAAAAAGAATAAATAACACTGTATAGAAAGTCACAAGCTGAGTTTACATTGTTGAAATTAACTAACTCATTCCAGATAAACTCACTAATTAAATTGTAAAGTTTTGTAAAATTGGCCTTTTTGAAGTCATAAGTAAAACCATTAACTCTATTCATGTTTTTAGGTTGACTATGAAAATAAAAGTCACATTTAAATTCCAAAGCCGGGTGATGATCATACTCGATATCTAATATTAAATCACTAGACTGGGAAACAGTGCAATCAATATTTGAAATAATTAAATCAAGAATACGGTTAGTTTTGTTCAATACAGAGTTATGCTGTTTGGCATTAATTAAATCTAAAAATGAATTAAACAAATTAACTTTAGGACATTCATGATCCAATATAAGTTCCGGTATGTTGAAGTCACCAATGATTATAAAATTGTTTTGAACAAGAAACGTTAGACTTAAAAAAAAGTCATATATAGAATTAAAACTAGATACATTTAAAGCTGGAGGAACATACGTAACAAAAACAAAGAATGGCCTGTTTTTTAATACAATTTTTGAACACACAATATCCACATTGACAGGAAGAATGCTGGAATACTCGGTAAGATTAACTTTAAACGATGTGATATTCTTGTTAATAAGTACAAGAACACCACCGCCACGTGTGACTTGGCACCCATCGAAGTTACGATCAGATCTAGGTATATATGGAAAAAGTATCGTCGCATAATTCAGAATCATAGACACTACTGTTTAACCAAGTTTCTGAAAAAGCGATCAAATCATAAGCCAACGAAGAACAAATAGAGTACAGCGAGTCTATTTTATTGCTAATGCTTTGAACATTTTGATAAAAACAATTAAAATGGCTTGATAGGGAGGAACGACTACTATTCTGTAATTGCTTTGACCTAATATATTAGCTTTAAATTTTTTTAGAGCTTCATTGTAGCTATTACAGTTGGGGTCCCAAACTGTGTGGCAGACATCGATTTTAGTTTTATTAATGTCATTGAACCTGGAGCAGTTGATACATTTTTGTTCTGATGACTTGCAATCTTGAACTTTGTGATTGCCAGAGCATTTAGGACAAGTGAGTTTTTTGGTACATTTGTGGGAAAAATGATGGAAGCCACAACAATTATAGCATCGACGTAGATCAATAGCATCATATACAGAACAATAATCATATCCAATAAATAATTTATTGCATTCAATAATTTTATGATAGCTACATTGATCAACTTGAACGAGAGCCTTCTTTTTTAGAGGACATATATCAAGAATATCACATTTAAAATTAGCAAGAAAACATGACTTATTTTGTGTAAGTAAATAATTTTTGAATTCATCTTTAGTCATATTTACTGTCATTCCGACAATTCTTAGTCGTGGATTTAAGAGAGGCAATTGTTTAACATCATATTCTCCACCAAGATTAGAATTAATTAAATCACCAAATTTATGAGAGTTATCGCTTGTTACAATGACGCCACCATTAATAGCTTTTTGTATATTTGTTAAGGCGATATTAGCAGAAACAGGATCAACAGATCGTAGAATAGCGGATGCTGTTTTTGCAGATGATTGAACTTTATTTTTTGGTCTCACAAGGATAGGAGGATCAAACTTCTGGAGGCCAGTAGCAAACGATGACATGGGTTCCGGGTTTGTAGCAGCAGTAACAGGAACAGTTTTTAAAAGTTCATTAAATTTACACTGGTTAGTGTTTGTAAGTTCAGTTTTCATGAGCGACATAGTATCACATATAAGATGATTGAATTCACTTTATAATTGTCAAAATATTTTTGCATTGCATCCGAATTACATTGGGCTGATAAGTTTGATACATTGAAATTTATTTTATCAAAGTTTGAATTGACTTGATTGATTAAGGATTCAATATTTAACACTTTTGTTTGATCTGTAACTACACAGTTAGTTTTACACGCTTGACACCAAAAGAACAAATTTTTATTCTTGTCGAGGAGTTTAAAGTCATCTTCAGTAAAATTAAAACATGATGTGTGAAACCACTTACGGCAGGAACCTTCACAACCGACAAGATTGTCCGAATTTTTGCACTTACATTTACCGCACTCTTCCGACATTGTTGAAATTTAAATCAAGCGTAAATAATAAGTATGAAAATAAAAAAATAAATTAGATAAAATGTTTTAGAAACACTGGAATTAAAAAAAAATATGAACATGACACCTGTTTGTAAACTAAATTATAGAATTTTTCTATTCTTGGGACAGTATGGTCAGAGTACATTAATAAATCTTCATATTTCAGAAACACATTTGGCCATATAGAATATTTTACATATACAAGTTTATAGAAAAATAGTACGCAAAATAATTGTTTCAAGCATATATGAAACATTGATAAAACGTACATTTGTATTATTTTTCTGACATTAAACAATGTTTATTCCATTTGACATTCATTTCAAAGAATAATACAATTAGAAAAATAAAATACTGACATATAGTCCATTCAGAGAACATTCAAATGGATAAATATGTTCACATTGAAGTTAAATGATGATTCCAGAAATAGAATTTGAATTCTGAATATTCTGACACATAAACAATTCATATACGTTGCCATTCGTTTAGTTTTTTTTACTGTATTTAAATTTTTCATAACGAATTTATTGTAAAAATAATACGCATTTTGGACAAAATATCATAACTTTTATTTTTACGATTTTTTTTTTTTTTTCGTTGTTACTTCACAAATGAACATCATTTAACAAAAGACTACCTTATCTTAATCTATGATATGTTGATTAATTATTTATCGTGAATTTTTGTGAAAATTTTTTGAGCATTTTTAAAAATCTATAATATTCAGAGCTCCCATTTTGTGCGTTATATTGCTTTTAAAATATAAAGTAGTCATTTGTTAATAATCAATTACTTCATATGAAAAGGCAAAATTAAATGTAAAAAGAAATGATTCTTTTAATAATTTCGCAATATATAATTATATTTAAAAAATAACTTCAGTTGGTTATTGAAGTCATAAAGGAAAAAAAAAACTTTTGAAAATTGCGTAGATACCATTATTTTATAATAAAACAACTTTATTTTTTATTTCATTCAATCGATTATAGTAAAATAATATGAATATAATAAAATATTTTATCTAAAATCCAATAAAACATTGTAAAATGTATTTGAAATTTTTGATAAACTGAGAGATTAAAAATCTATAATAGTTGAATTTCAAGCTTTATGTTTAAAAATTAAAATTTAAACTTATATTTTACATTTCTTAGACGATGTTTCGACCAATGGTCGCAATTACATTGTAAATTACAATATAATTACATGATAATGGTGAAAACGACGAGTAATAAATGTAAAATAAACTATTATAGATTTTTAATCTCTAAAATAAAGATAGGATTCGTTTACAAATCTAAGCAATTTTAAAAGATTTTTTTTATTATACTTATGACTTTAATATTCCACTAAAATAATTTCATAACAATTAAAGTTAAGATTTCTTCAATTTAATTCATTTTACTTTACACGAATATAATTTAAAAAACGAGACTGTCTATAACACACAATCATATTGAAATAAAACTATAAATATGCCCTATCATCTAAATGATAAAAATTTACTATTATCTTTCAATATTTAATAACGAATTTATTTCCGTTTTAATAATTTAGATTTTAGATCTTTGGCGTCATAATTTAGAAATTTATACTTAAAACTAATATATGCGTAGTACAGATATTTTTGAAAAAAAAAATGTTTTCAAAGAATCTTTTATTCATAACAATATTAGAATATTTTTCAATTTTATATTATCATAATTCAAATGATGATATGCCTAACAAAATTAATATCTGTACCAAATTAATAAATAAATCAAAACAAATCAATTTAATAGATTAAAGTCGTTTCAAAATTGTCTCCATTGGCATTAACAACAGTGTCTGTAGATTCACTAATTCTATCTTTACTAGTATTTCTTTTACTTCTATGCGGCTTCTTTTCAAAATTACTTGGCACTTTCTTCGAATTTGAATTTCGTGAAGAATTGTGGTCTGTGCTAACATCGGTGCTTTGTGTTCGATTGCCTAACGTAGACGTACGAGATGTTAAACTACTTTGTGACGCGTTGAGGTTGTGTGAAGATGATTTTCTGTCCCAGGTCAGCGATGGCTCTGGAAATTCTGACGGATCAAAAGCTGAGGCAGGAGATGTTGAGCTATGGCCGAAGTTTTGAGGATTTTTTTCTTGGTTTTTGAAACAGGCGCCTGCAATATTTTCCTAGGTTGGTAAATTTCACCAAAATATATATATTTTCTTAATTAGGACCAAATATTAGTCCTCTAATTAAGCAAACTAATATCAAAAACGGTAAACTAAATAAATCCCGAAGAACACAAAAACTATTGAAACCTTAAATTTTTATCTTTTGAGGAAAATACAAATTGCAATTTCTTTAGTTGTCTAAGATTTATTTAATTTAGATTTTAATTGTAAATCTTATAAAAATGCAAGTTTATTTGATTAAAACAATATTTATTTCAAAAAATCTAATTTGAAATGTGATTATATAAAATAAATAAAAGAAATACAATAAAATACATGCAAAAATAATAATATAAATATAATATAAATAACATAATAATAAGATATTAAATAATTAAAAGTACAAAGAACCAATATACCAGTTAAAAACCGGAAATAAATGAAAGCTGTAAAACTACATCTGTCAGAAGAGAAACAAATCAAAACCATAAGCATGCATTTAGTTATAAATGAAATGGATGATATAAATATAGAAATATGAGGGACATGAAGAGAATTTGCAAAGAATATAAACAGAACGAAACAAAATACGAGTTCGTGCAGTTCAACAAATCAAGTTCGAGTGGTGTGGGTAGTAGGTATAATAAAGCTTCAGTCCTATGTTATTCGAATTCAGACGTTTGCAGTTTCCGGTACGACTCAATGAACATCAACAAAGCACAGGGACATTCGGTACAATTGGGTGGACTAAATTTGGAAAATCCATGCTTCTCACATGGACAGCTGTACACAAACACTTTCTTTGAGTTACAAAGCAACGCATGCCGGGTACTCGCATTAAATTGTAGACCACGCGAACGAAGTCGCGGGTAATAGCTAGTAATTTATAAAATATAGCATAGAACTATATTTTATGGGAATTGAAATGAAGTTCTTCAATTCTACTGAGCCATGTACGCCATAAATAATAGAATACAAAAGAATAGGACTGGGTCTTACTTTCACCAATCATCAACTTTAATAATAAATTTAATTTTTATTTAGTATCAATAGTCATTCAATTTGCTTGATTCAACCGTACTAATCAATGAAATTGAAATATCTAAATGCATCTTACCATGTTCATTGTTACTGTCTATCTTATTCTATTGCCCCTTAATATTATTTCAAATTAGTTATTACAAACTTTTTTAAAAATGTATATAACCTAAATAAACGTCTTTTTTTACAGGACTCCATATAACAATAACATTCGTATATCACGTGCCGCCATCTGCAATTCCATGACTATAACAAAGTGTCACACTCAGGAAAGGCTAAAATGACGTGTTGATGATACATTTATTTTATTTTTCTTTATATAACAACATCTAGTAACCTCAAGCTTAGATAGACTTCTTGGTAAACAAGAAATCAATTACTTCTATTCATCCCATTTATAGGTAAATTTTACATTCATAGCATTCCAAATTACAAATGGTGAAAATATTGAAATTTTTATTATATCAAAATAAGAACAAAACAACTTTATGAGTTGTATAAAATTTAATGAGATACATATTTGGTTTTATATAATTCATATTTTAAACCCACTAGAACATTTCTATGACTGTATTAAAAGTTCATTTGCAGTCATATTCAGCAGTTGTTTTTCTTGGCAGCATTTGAAATGAATATATTTCAAATGACAGACTCTCTATTAAGTAAATCCGGTAATTACTCTTAAAACTCTTAAAAACTGTAAAAGCTACAACTTACTTAATCCATTCAGACATCTTTTATTTAATATTTATTTATTTACTACTCTCACTACAGTTTATTAAAACCACTTACTGTCCAAAAACATTCTCAGTATGGCAAGATGACTCGTATGCTTGCTTGAACACTTAATTTTGATACCGATTCATTAAAATCAATATTCATTTTGTGATTATTTTATAAAGCTACCATATTGTTATGCATTTGTTAAACGTTGATACGTAAAACAAATTTCAAGTTTTGTGTTTATAATTAAATTTATCTACAACTCATATATTATAATAAAGATATTACATTGATTTCAGTTGAATTATATGGCTCATAAAACACTAGTGTTTTATATTCCATAAAACACTGTAAACAATTTGTTACTTAGCAACGACTTCATGATCTACCGTATTTTGGGAAACTATATATATATATATATATATATATATATATATATATATATATATATATATATATATATATATATATATATATATATATATATATATATTTTAACATCCGTCAGTTCAGCTTAAACAGTATCACAGTTCACTAGCGCATAGTTGGTCTAGTTGGATAGTTGATCACACCATTCTGTGAGTTCCTAAAGAACGAAACGCGAAAATATAGGGATAATCTTTTACTTCCATTTGAAATGACGCAAGGAAGCTCTTAATGGCGTACATTTTAAAGAGGATATTTGTTTGAAACTTAACCCATTTTTCTTTGGTAACGGAAACTAAATTTTATGATTTTATTTTTACTTTTCCTGTTGAAGCTATACATGTATAAAATCCTGAATCGAAAGTCGAACTACTTTTTCCTGGAGCTCACAATTCTCGTTTCTTCATTCTGGAAAAAACACATTTTAATATCAATTAAATTAATCTTCCTACTTCGGAAAATATGGAAAAGAAAATTTTAATTTCTTAGTTTATGTAGCCTTTAAAGTACTTTATGAAGCCATAAAAAGGTAAATTTATCGAGCTTCAAATTTGAAAATAAACGTCTTCTGAGTTCAGTAAATTTTACGATAAAAAGATAAAAATTAATGCTACTCTTATTGTATGTTGTTATGCGGAAATTTAAATAATTAAATTAGAGAAAATTTCTTTTATAAATTGTTTAATGATAAAAATATAAATTATTATTTTATTAAAAATCGTTTATTTGCATTATATGTTATTAAATTTATCAGAAAAATGGAATTATGTCCATTTAATCGTCTTTTTGTGGCTTCAAGCAAAAATGTAGCAATAATGAGACACTTACGTTACTATACTAAAAACGTTATAAAGATCGATTGACGTCATCCATCCTGATAAAACTTAATAAAATCATAAAAAAACTGGTGTAGTATTTAAATGACAATTGAAAAAAAATGGCATTACAATAGAAATATTATATAAGAATATTGAATAATAGCTATATTTACCATCGATTCATGTATTGAAAATAATTTTGTTTCATTTATAATAGTATATTAAAGATCTAGTTTCATAAGGCAATCTGTTAACGTACGAGTCCAAATAAGGAAAACGAGCCGTTTCGTGGCGAGTTTTACAAAGGACGAGTGCGTTAACAGGCCTTTTGAAACGTGTTCTTTACACTATTTATTCTATTGAGGTAATTTTATAATTTTGTTAGATTTTTATAAACTGCGACTTGTCAAAAATATAACTTGGTGTTTTTATCATTCGTGTTGGTAGCGCTTCTCATAACACAGATAATTTAAATATCATATTTTTTGACAACTAATCAATATGTTTTTCTGTATTGTGAATGTTTTGAATTCTAGCATATTCTGTTAGTAATATATCAACACCGACAATTTACAATTTTGAGGTTATATGTCATTCATCTGTCAGATTTTAGAGCAGTCATACCACTCCTACAAAATAAAAAGCGCCAAAATCAGTGCGCTTATAGATCTCCTTAGCAACGTGTTTACAGTGCGTTGTGCGTTTATAGAGCTATAAGACACAATTTCTGTCTATATCGAGTTGTCATTGATCTGTCAGATTCATGATCTATTGTTTCAAACATCAAAATATCTGTTTAAGTACTTTGACTTTGACCTATAGTTCTTAAAAGCTATTTTATAGCAAAGCCGAGGGAAAAAAATTGTCAAAGGAATGTGAATTGCTGATTCTTCTTTTAATTTTTTATTTTGAACAAGAATATGCAAATAATGGACCGCTCTTACCCTTAAGTGCTGTACGAGCCTTAAATTTGTATATATCATTAATTTTCATTATTAATTTAAATACCGGACGCACTAAAAGTTAGTAGATTCACGATCTTTAAAATGTCTGCGAAGGCATAGAAAAATTTTGTCATCTCCAAAAAAGCAACGCGCAATAAAATTTAAATCCGATTACATATATACCATGTAAACATCTCAGCACCCTATATCATTAATCTAGTTATATTTTTGGATGACGTCAGTCGTTCTTTACAACGTTTCCAGTACACTTCCTTAGAAAATAAATGAATGATGAGTTAAACAGTAAAAGTTTTGAACTAATGAATGATTTATATCTCAAACTTAGCTTTCTGGCCGGCAATAATTAATTTTATATTGTGATTTGAAGTAACTTACTGGTATCGTTTTGACAAGGATCCTCTTGTCTTCTTGTAACGGAGCTTCATTATGTAACCATGTGATTCTAAGCTTGTTTAGTCACGTTGACATCTAAAACTTTGACATCGCATCGTAGTTTCAAAGTCTGGCCGCTGTCCCGAGTTATATTTGTCAGCTCTTTGACAAACTGTAAAGTTCCTGTGCAAAAACAAGAAATCGATTGACATATTTGTTATTTATGTTGAATAGTTGAAAGGACGACATTTGGAGTGAAATGGTACGTCTAATTTTATGGAAAACTGTTAAATGGTAAAACGATCAATGACTAATGACCAGTTATGGTACAAATTTATTTCTTTTATAATTAATGAATGAACTTAATCCCAATTTTAGAACAGAGGATCTGCAGATTACAGTCGTATTTTTTTTTAGAAATGGAAGTTACCGATGTGTAAATTTGCGAATTCTCGCTTAAAAGTGAAAGATGTCTGCGGATCTCAGGACTTCGCGAATATATCAAGAATTATAAATTTAATTATAACAATAATTTCTATTTGTTTTTCGGATACGGGTTATCGGATAGATTAATCCAATTTTAATTAAAACTGGAGATATTTTGGTATACGAGGTGTGGCTATTAAATAACGAGTCTGACGCTGCTACAGACGAAGTACGCATGCGTCAAACACCAGCGACCGTCAGCTTTTTAGCGTGAAACTTTCTCTTTCGAATGCAGAACCTCTCGCGTCTGTAAACAAATCCGTATAGCCGTAGCATTCGTTTTTTTAGAGTTATTTTTATGTTTCGCCGAAAAAATGTTAAGTGCAACATTAGAGCAACGAATTGTTGTGAAATTTCACACGAAACTTGGCAAAATTGCTACTGAAACTTGTAATTTATTGAAAAAAGTACCCGAATTGTGGTAGGACAAGTCATGGTTTCTCCATCAAAACAATGCGCTGGCTCATTCCGCAATGTCTGACAAGAGATTTTTAGCCAAGTACAGCATCCCAGTGTTGGACCATCCGCCTTATTCGCCAGATCTTGTACCGTGCGACTTCTATCTGTTTCCTAAGGTGAAATTTGCCTTAATAGCAACAAGATTTGAGCTTTGAAAGAGAATTCGGCACGCGTTCTGAAGGAGCTGACAGAAGAAGACTTCCAGCACTATTTCGAACAATGGAAGATTCGCATGGAGCTTTGTAGGAATAGAGGAGGGGTGTATATTGAAAGTGAGTGTATGGAATCAAAATAAAATGTTAAAACAGCATAGGTCTCATTATTTAATAGCCACACCTCGTACAATGTTTAAAAATTCGTTTTAAATTTTTTTTAGGGCAATTAGAGTAGACCAAAATGGCGGACTGACGCTTTATTATATCTATATGTTAAGATTGGTTCCCGCTATGCTTCTACCAAATTTGAATCGAATCAGTGCAGTACTTTTCAAGATAGCTAGCGGCCATTTTGTTTCAAGATGGCGGACTGAAGCTTTATTATACCCTCAGACTAACCATACCTTAGACAAAGTCTGTCGTATTCAAGTCAATGCAGTGTTATGAAGTAGAGAGAGTTAAAGTAAGTTGTTGGTGAGACGGGTGCGCGGCAAGGAGCGAGTATCCTTTGATGTTATGCGAGTTGCAAACATTTGTATAGTTATTCTTATATTCAATTACTTACTGTTTATACATCAAAGTAAAGGTTAGTTTTTGACATATTAAGTGTTTTGTATACGTACTTTTGTGTTTAAATAAATAAAATGCTCGTGTCTAATAACTGTCATCAACAAAAATGCAACCCGCATAACACCAAGGGATACTAGCTCTTTGCCGCGCACCCGTCTCACCCACAACTTACTTTAACTCTTTTTACTTCACAACAAACGCCGTTGTTCTCCGTCTAAGGTATGGTTAGTCTGAGATTATACCTATATATTAATATTGGTTGCCTTAGTGCGAAAATGGGCATTTGTTCACTCGGGATAAGAGAGACTGTAGTGTCTGGCCACCGTCGTTTGTACTTGGCCAGAGACACTACCGTGTCTCTTGATATATGGTGTTCCGCAGCATTTCCTTGTTTTTCAGTATACATAGTTTTTTTCTCAAAACTTTCAATTTCACCAATTATAATATTTTTTTTGATTTCCAAAACAGTTTTGACTTGCGTTTTAACTTGGAGGTATTGTTCTGGGAACTGTTCTATTTTCTCAGTCATTGTTATTTCCATGTTCCCTTGAATTTACATTCCGTTTATGACAATATTATTTTTTCTTTTATATTTTCCATTTTCTCTATTCTGTTCTCTAATCCTTCTAGCTTTTCTATTTTCTTCTACTTTCTTCATTTCCTTTTTTATGTCGGTGTTTTCTTCTCTTACTTGCACTAATTCTTTTCTGAACTCGTTTTCTCTCCGTATTTCCTTTATTTTTCTCATCATTTCAGTCATCATATTTTTTAGTTCATCAATTTCTCTATTTTTGTTCTTAACTGGTGTTCTTTTTGTTAATTTGCTCTTTTTACTCGTAATTTCTTCTATATCGCTCTCTTCTTCGTTTATGTTCATCAGTTGAAT
Organism: Pterostichus madidus; assembly: GCA_911728475.2. NCBI lineage: Eukaryota > Metazoa > Arthropoda > Insecta > Coleoptera > Carabidae > Pterostichus > Pterostichus madidus. Next base: position 24,054,514 of record OU452317.1, on the reverse strand, counting down.
AATCTTCACTATCTTTGTATGTTATGGTTTCTGCATTTCCTCTTTGCATAACTGGTTGCCAGGTCTCTTGGCGTAAAGCAGCTCGCTCAGACTGTCTCTTCGGAGGCGTGTCTGCTTATCTTTATTTATTTTCCCTTGGTCTTTTCACTCAATATTTATTTACCTACAATTAATTATATTTTTAGATATTCTAATAACTTTATTAACTCACTCTCTTCCGTCTGTATTTTGTTTATATATTTTCCACACTAAAACTCACTACTTATGTACTTTTGGGTTTCGCACGTATAACAATTCCCGCAAAATGTGGGTTTAATTGTTGATACTATACAACACAACCAACTTCGTACAACTTCCCACGTATATTATAATGAAGTGTATTCCTGAATGGCTCGCAGTTAATTTTCTGATACATTTTTCTTACAAAGTGGACAGTTCAACTGCTACTAATAAATATGGTACAATAACCTCAGATGTAGTATCAGTAATTCTGTTATTATTCACCGGTAAAATGCTGCACTGATCCTTTTCGAATCTTTTTAGGTGAACTATACGGGCTGAAGATTACAACAGAACAAAGGTGGAACGATGATCTGTCTCTACAACACTGATTTTGACTAGGATATCGATTGTTATTAATACGCTAGTTTTTGTAATATATAACTAAGTACAAGCAGTAATCTAGATTCAGTAACATACTGAGATACAGGTGCAGAGGATGCTTCTAAGGAGAGTTGACGATAACATATTTCGCTACCGACGTTTATGCCATATATCAACAGAATTGTGATTCTATTGAGGTAAAGCTGTACATTATGTTTTCCATATCATATTCCTAGATATCATTATAACGTACACTCTAATAATCTGCTAAATTAATTCCACAGGTGTTTTTTTTATCCTTCATTCTCAATTCTGCAATAATGATGCTCTAAAAAGTGGCCAATATGGAATATAGAGAATAAAATACGATATTTTTTAAAAGTAAACGGCGTCTAATATGAGTACCTAAACAAACGGATCTCAACTTCGACAACTAGTAACAAAAGGGAGTAAAAAAGATTCCTAATTTTTCGGTGATTTTTGACAAACTTTATTGCGGTGAAAAATGGTCGTATTGAGACTTTAAGAAAGTATTTTGAAGCTTGAAGATTTAAATTTTTAGATTTTTTTGGCAAAATTTTTTTAGGAGCAACGGTTCTTATGCAATCCTAACATATAGTGCGAAAAAATTATATTGCAAATTTTTTGCTCATTTTTTTTTGGTTCACAAAATTTTCAGTTAGGCCTGCCTATGGATTCGATGGCCTGTTTATTTGGCATTAATTTCCTTTTTTTAAACTTCCCTTAATTGTTTTGAATGTGTATTTTAAGGTCATTGACTGTTACTTGTAAAAACTTGCATATTCGATATTCAGTACAACGCGTGTCGAGACTTGTAAAGCGCCGCCCGCCCGCCTGCAACGCTTCTTCAGGCGTGCTTAGGGGCGAAATATGTGCTGTGCTTCCAATCTTGCATGAACTTGTTTGATTCTTACCAATATAAATACGAATGCCAAGGACAAACGTTACTCATTTGTTTTCAGAATTTTGAAAAGAAATCTCTTTGTTTCCAACTCTGTTTTTAAACATAAATTAGCTCATTTGTATACATGGGAGAATATGCGTGAGAATAGACGAAGTGTAATTGATTTTATTTTGTACGATGAACGATTGAGAAGTTTAGTTATAGATACGCGTGTGAAGCGTGGTGCTGAATTGGGTACGAATGACCATTATTTGGTGGTATCGCGTATACGTCTGGATAAATGTTGGCGGATGAGGGTGAAAGGTACCGAAAAAATGTTTCGTGTGAAATCCAGTGTACTGCAGAATGAGGATGTTAGAGATAGGTTTGTTGAGAAAATTAATGAATCTTTGCCTGTATGTGAGCTTAATTTTGAATGCAGCATAAATGATGTTTGGTTGAAATTTAAGGATACAGTTCTTAATTGTGCAAAAGAAGTTTGTGGTGAATGTAGATTAGGCTCTTGTCCAAAGAATGCATGGTGGAATGATGAAGTAAAAGAGGCGATTGAGGAGAAAAAGAGAGCATATTTGCGTTTTCTAAATGTAAAAGATGTGCCTGGAAGTTTACGTGATGAATGCTTGCTGGAATACAAGAGGTTAAATAAATGTGTTAAGAGAGTAGTGAGAGAAAGTAAGGCACGTTTTGATGACTTGATGAGTGAAAGATTGACAAATGATTTTAGTATGAATAAAAGAATGTTTTGGTTGAGTGTGAAGAGATTGAGAGGTGGTAATTTAAGGGCAGTGAAAGCGATTAAAAGTGCTAATGGTGAGTTATTGTGGAATGAGTCAGATGTTAGGAATAGATGGTGTGAGTATTTTAGGGCTTTATATGGTAGCATAAATGGAGGGAATGGTAGTAGTGAAAATGTTAGAGAAAATGTTAGTGGTGATGATTGGGATATAGATGAGAGTGATGTTAGTTTTGCATTGATGCGTCTGAAGAATGGTAAGGCTCCTGGTTTGGATGGTATATCGAATGAGATGTTGAAATATGGAGGTGAGAGGTTATTTGACTGGTTAGTTTATTTGTTTAGATTTTGTTTAAAACGGTGTGTGGCTCCTGATGATTGGAAACGTGCTGTCATTTGTCCTTTATTTAAAGGCAAAGGTAGTTCGAGTGAATGTACTAATTTCCGTGCGATAAGTTTGCTGAGTGTGGTAGGGAAGTTGTACGGGAAGATTCTTATTCATAAGATACGAACCTTAACCATTTCCAAGATAAGCGATATGCAAGGTGGTTTTTTGCCTGAGAGAGGGTGTGTGGATCAATTATTTTCTTTTCGTATGATTGTTGAGAAGTCACTTGCTAAGAACAAAAAGGTGTTCTGAAGCTTTCTCGATCTTAAAAAAGCATATGATAGTGTTCATCGCGAGACTTTGTGGGATGTACTTCTACAGTACGGTATAAACGGGATTTTGTTGGGGGCAATTCGTGCGTTGTATGATGGTAGCGAGGCTGCGGTGAGAGTTGATGGTAGATTGAGTGATTGGTTTTGTATAGATGTTGGTGTGAAACAAGGTTGTGGGATGTCTCCGTGGCTGTTTAATTTGTATATGGATGTGTTGTTACGAACGGCGCTGAATGGGGTGGATGGTGTATATATTGGTGGTAGTGTAGTGCCTGCGTTAGCGTATGCGGATGATGTTGTTGTTATGGGTGAATCTGAAGAGCAATTGAGAAGAATGATTCTAAGTATAAATGAAGTAGGAAAAGGTTTAAATCTGTTATTAAATGTTGATAAATGTAAAGTGTTAGTGTTTGAGAAGAGTGATTTGGTGACAGACTGCAATGTTTCGGTGAATGGTGTGAGATTGGGTCAAGTGAATGAGTTTTTATATTTGGGTAGTGTGTTTTCGAGGGATGGACGTATTGATTGTGAGATTGAAAGAAGAGTATCTGCGGGTTGCAAGGTATTGGGTGCTCTGGGAACCTTTGCTCGAAATGTGAATGTATCCAGAGATGCTCGATTGAGTGTGTATAATGGTGTTTTAGTGCCTACATTGATGTATGGTAGTGAATGTTGGGTGTGGATGAAGAAACATGAACGTCGTATAACTGCTGTGGAAATGAGGTATTTGCGGGGTGTGTGTAGTTATACTAGAAGAGATCGTGTCCGGAATACATTGGTGTATGATGAGTGTGAAATTGAGAAGAATGTAGTTAGAAAAGTAGGTATAGGTCAGTTGAGATGGTTTGGGCATGTTGAACGTATGTCGAATGAGAGATTAGTGAAACAGGTATATGTTGGTGAAATTGAAGGTGAACGATTGCGTGGGCGACCTATGAATAAGTGGATGAATATGATAGAAAAATTGTTGCGTGAACGAAAGTTTCCGAGTACGAGAAACAAACGTGCTTGTATGAAAGGAATTATGAATGTGGATGAAGCAAAAGTGGTGTGTCAGGATAGGAACGTTTGGCGAAGATTAATTGCGGAATGAATCTGATGATTTCAGAAAAGCGCTGGGTTTTAGATTTTAGTTTCGTTGTTTAGTAATTTCATTAGAGTGTTTACCTGTAATTGTGTGAATTCACTTTCAAAAACAAGCTCAGGGACGACACTCCCTTCGTTTCTTATCTTTTTTATTCGTTTTCTGATCTTACATTGATTGTTTAACTGCAATTGTGTGGAATTCACTTCCAAAAACAAGCGTAGAGCGACACTCCCTTCCTTTCTTGTCTTTTAATTCGTTTTCAGTTGTTACGTAGAGTGTTTGACTGCAATTTGTGTGAAATTCACTTTCAAAAGCATGCGCAGGGCGACGCTCCCTCCCTTTCTTATCTTTTTGTTTCATTTTCTGTGACTGCTTTGTGTTGTCTTTTCTTTCATATACAAGTGTAGACTATCGCTTTCATCTTTTCTATTCTTGTAGATTCGTTGTTAGTTTCGTTATTAGATTCGTTGTTAGGAGTAAACGTGAGTAATTTGAGATTTTTTATGCATATGTTATGTACGTTGAGGAAGGAAAATGAATGGTAAGAGAATAGGAATGATGTGATTGAGCGTTGGTTGTGTGATAGTGTTTTCGAGTGTAATAGATGAATGAGTTTATATGGAGTGATCTATAAATGTGGTTGAAGTGAGGGTGGTGTGTTTGGATTAAAATGTTTGGTGATGGCTGGTTGTTTGATGGATGTGGTGAGTGAATGTTTTATGAGTGATTTTAGGGTTCGTGCTACCCCATTTGTTGGGATATAGCGTGAAGATATGTATGTATGTATGTATGTATGTTTGACCCTATATTATAAATGATATTTGGTATTGGTATATTGTTGTTACATCCTTCTATAAAAATCTAAATTCGTTCTAAAATAAATATATAAGCATGTTTAGAGTTTCTTGGTCAAGTTTGTTTTCCAACGTGAGAATCATTTGCAAGCATCCATGATTTTCCTTTTTTAATCATATTGTGTAGTGTCCCTCAGCCATTGAGTACCATGGTGAAATATAGCACTGATTACTTTGTATTTATATCCTTGAATCAAATAAGTTCCCACTGAAACGTTTTAAATATTACGTGTATCAGTTTCCGAATATATCCATTTTCATTTTCAAATAACAGAATTTGGAAAATTTATACTGTGCCAATAGAAACTAATTCGGTTTTATGTAATTTATGTGAGTGTAAGCATTCTGAACATTGAGCTTCTACATTTTTTTTCACAACCAATTGTTTATTAATAAGTTCTTGCATAGTAATGCTCTTATTACTACAATCACGTATTGGAATAATAATAAATATTAGCGATCGGCCTCACGCTAATCTCCGCGGACACTGAAATAGAATTAACTTCAGTAAGACAATAGACACAATATAAATTGAGTTATTACGAATCTAAGAGTTTTAAATTCTACACGTCTGTCCATCTAAAAATCTTTTAATATATACTAAATATGATAGGTTTTGAATTACTATCACTAAAACAATTACCGATCAATAAAAATCCAATTCTGCAAGAAAGCCCTTCAAAATAACTTTCAATTGATACCAAAAACGATAGATTTTGATGTCGTTTCATTAAAACAATTGACGATCGAAAAGTATTAATTTTATACGCGAGCCCTTCCAAAGTTCTTTTATTTGATACCAAACACAATAGGTTTTGGAATACTTTCGCTAAAACAATAGCCGAACGAAAAATTTCCAATTCTGCATGCAAGCCCTTAAAAAGAGCTTTCATTTGATGCCAAACACGATAGGTTTTAAATAACTTTCATTAAAACAATTGCCAATCGATAAAATTCCAATTTTGCATGTAAACCCTTCAAAAGACCTTTCAATTGATACCAAACCGATAGGTTTTGGAACATCTTCATTAAAACAATTGCCAATCGATAAAATTCCAATTTTGCATGCAAGCCCTGCAAAAGACCTTTCAATTGATACCAAAGACGATGGGTTTTGAAGCACTTTCACTAAAACAATTGATTATCGAAAAGTATTAAATTTTACACGCGAGCCCTTCAAAAGATCTTTCATTTGATACCAAACACGATAGGTTTTGGAATACTTTTGCTAAAACAATTACCGATCGAAAAAAGTCCAATTCTGCATGTAAGCCCTTAAAAAGACCTTTCATTTGATACCAAACACGATAGGTTTTGAAGCATTTCTATTAAAACAATTGCCAATCGATAAAATTCCAATTTTGCATGTAAGCCCTTCAAAAGACCTTTCAATTTATACCAAAGACAATGGGTTTTTGAACACTTTCGCTAAAACAATTGCCGTTCGAAAAAAATCCATTTCTGCATGCAAGCCCTTAAAAAGACCTTTCATTTGATGCCAAACACGATAGGTTTTGGAACATTTTCGCTAAAACAATTGCCGATCGAAAAAAACCAATTCTGCATGTAAACCCTTAAAAAGATCTTTCATTTGATGCTAAACACGATAGGTTTTGGAACACTTTCGCTAAAACAATTGCCGATCGAAAGAAATCCAATTCTGCATGCAAGCCCTTAAAAAGACCTTTCATTTGATACCAAACACGATAGGTTTTGGAATACTTTCGCTAAAACAATAGCCGATCGAAAAAATTCCAATGTTGCATATGAACTTTAAACATATATTTTACACAAATTTGATAACTCTCAATGTCAAAAGTCAATCAATTTTAGTTTTGCGAACTCGAGAGCCGAAGTTGTCGAACTGAGCGTAAGGTGCTGCCGCCAGTCGGGTGTATGGACATCAGCCGAATGGGACATTACCCGAACGGAAAAACAGCCGACGGGACATGAGCCGAATGGGACAACAGCCGACGGGACATTGCCCGAAACGACAAACTTCGAATGATGACGTCACACATGGTTCGTGTCTAAGAGTAGTTCAGCTAGTGAAAGATAGATGGTACTTATAGACTATAGTGATTCACAAAATGTTTCTATTATGTCGAATGTTTTGACATATAAGTTAACCTAAAAATCTATAATAGGTAATAATTAAATGTAACTGAATATTAACAACAAGTTTATTATTATTATCACTCAACTGTGATATAGATACACAATATTGCATCTTATTATCTTTAAATTAAGGTATGCCATTAATGAAATCGTAAAATATTTTAATTATTATTCAAATTGATATTTTAGATTATTTTGTGCAAAGTTCCAAAAGAAAATGTTGGAAGTTGATGAAGATAAGAAATAAATATATGAAAATGACAGTTAACTTAACTAGATATAATATATGATATAAATTTTTTAAAGTTACATCCTTTTATTAATGCTAGTTTTAATGGGGAGTTATACATTTAAAATGGGAACAAAAAAGAGATATGACAGATCACGACTAACTAGAGCATATTTTTATCATACCATGCTAATGGCCAGAGTAAAAAAGAATTAAAATATTTCAACCGAGAGTAGCAAATTGCAAAGATACGACGCCCATGGTTTACTGTGTGACAGTTGTCACGTGGTTTTGGGAGATACATCCCGATCAGATAGACTAGATTCATTGTCACGAATTGGCGTTAATAACTAAAATTCCCTAGATTAATCCCCAGATTAATCACCAGATTCATTGTCACGAATTGGCGTTTAAAACTCAATTCCCTAACTTTGACATATATGTTACTAGAATCTTTGTTGTCACGAAGTTAGCCACAAATGTCAAAATTTCAACGAGTTAGGACCTCCATAGGAACAAACTGGATTGTTTGACATTTCAAAATCCATAACCTCTAAATAGATGTCTTTACTTTTTAGGTATATTAAATTAATACAGAAGTCCAGATTGAGTAGCAAAGAAGTTATCTCAAATTTAAAACAAAATATGAATTAAGATATTAGTTGAAGTTTCTATTTATAAAATATACCAGGTGAATAAGTAATATGTTAGTAAATTATTTATAAACATGTTTCATTTCGACAGAAATAATAATTTATTGTTCCTTTTAGGAATACAATTACAAAAATTAATTCAAATCTAAATAAACTGTTCAAAGAAAAAAGACATCGGCGTTTCAATCATTGTAAAATATGTTTTTGAGATTTTATTCTGAAGTAAGGATTCTTGTAACAACAGAACGAAGCTTAATTAAAGAAATCTTTCATTCTTAGTTATAAATTTATTCAGTTATCACTCTGTACTACAACTTTTCTCACTATCGATATATTTATAGCTATATTGTATTTAATTATAGAAGTACACTACAAATAACGAGTTGTAAATTTGATTCCGGACAAGGAGTATATAACTTAAATGTTTCTAATAAAAAAAAGACACAATTAACACTTAACGTAACAAGGAAAACGGTACTTTTAGAGATGTCATGCTACACAGCTTGGATCCGAAACTTAAATTAGATTCAGTTCAATTTACTGCCATAATTCAATGGATATTTATTTCTTCAGACTATTAGAATATCTTCCTAATGATTTATTGCATGATTAAACAGCTCTATTAAATTAATCATTTGAAGTTTGGACATTTCTTCACTATACTTTTCTATTAAACTAATATTATACTGGGATGTGTGACCGCTTTAGATTTAGATAATATGTTTCGTAAAAAATTATTGATAATTCTGGAGATAAGCAGGTTTTCGCTTAACAGTAATATTGAAATCATAAAATATGGTAGTTAATAATACTCAATATTACAGTCATTGTTATGCTAAGTACATCAAGAAATATCTGAGCACATTTAGAATAAAAGTTACAGGAAAAGTCTTTAAATTTAAAATATGTCAGGTTCTAGTCATGGTATTAATTATCATTTTGACACGATTTATATTACATTTACCAATAAAAAATGCCTATAGTAATCCAATTTTATATTTTGAATAAATATTATTTATGAAACAAACGCAATTTTTTTCATGTTACCAAGGTATTTATTTCAATATAGTTCATTATAATTTAATAAAAGCAATAAATTTGAATAGCTTGTTTATTCATTTATGAAAAGATCCTCCAACTTTCGATAAAAATCACATGGTGTATTGCGAGCAGTATGCTTTTCGGATGGCTTATGTATTTTACATGTAAAATCTATCAGAAATTTGATTAATTTGCTCGTTTTATATATAAAATAGATAAAAGAACTTATAAACATAAAGATAATGGCAATTGTTGGAAGTTTTAGGCAGCGTTCATGATCGAAAAAAATATTTTTCAATTAAAAACTAAATTAACAAGACATTGCTCCGTTTGGAAATTTTATACTCTTTGTGAAATTGCTATATTATACCTAAATATTTGGAAATATGGCTAAGTTTTACTCAATCTACATCTAATTTATGTAGAGATAAATCTGTTAAATATTTTGCCTTAATTTCATGACGAACTCTTTCAACACATTCTATTAATGCAAAAATTACAACAAATGAATCATTTATTGTTAAAAAAAGCAAGATTCAATGAATATGTTGGTATAACATTTATTACTTCTTACGTAACATAAGACAGATTTATGGTGGGCTACATGAAAGTCTTAACATTCATTAGCAACGGTTTCTGAAAATTGCTAGATAAACAATTCTTTAACTAAATACACTTATTGAACAATTGAAAAATAAATTACAAACTTATATAAGACGTATTCCATTTGCTATTTAGATCACATCTAACTTACATTTACTGAACCAAATCACTTATTTATTTCGCTAGATTACTTCCATAGAAAAGAGAGGTAGATTACTTCATTGACTTCATTTCCAGTACTAGAATTACTCATTTTAATTTATTTTGAAATAATTCACCCCAATAAATTCATCAGTTTGCTTAATTTAGTTCATTTCATGTTGTCTAATTTATCTGAACTGATTTAAATGAACCAAGTGGCAAATGGAATACAGCTAAAATAACCTTCAATATTACATTCTATAAATTATTGATCTCATGTATCAAGAATCATGGTTTTTATTAGAATATTTACTTCAAGCAAGTTATGCGAATATATTTCAAATTGACTCGTCTTACAAGTTCTTCAACTATCAAATCTTACAGTGAAAACTATTGTAATAAATCTTCTATTCTGCATCATTTATACCAATGCCACAATAAATTAGTTGAATTCTTTTGTTGTCTTGTTATGTTCTCTACAATCAAAATACAAAATTATTGAAGAAATACTAGTACAAAAATTACTGTACCTGTCTCCATTACCTATTATTTCATAATTAAATTTATTTAATTCATTACAATCTTATAATTGTCATATAACCTTTTGAAAGAATAAATTTTCAGGATATGTATTTTCATACTCGCGTCAAATGACAAGAAATTTAGTGTCTATGTTCACTGATATTTTTATTAAACAATCCATTCAACTCACAATCGTGGTTCTAGCTTATATCTAGGGAGTTTAGTTAGTTACTAAACGCCAATTCGTGACAATGAATCTGGTTATCTGATCAGGATGTTTCACCCCTAATTTGGTGACAACGAAGAATGTCAAAGTTATCGAATTGAGTTTTTAAACGCCAAATCGTGACAATGAATCTGGTGATAATTCTGAATTAATTTAGGGAATTTTTAGTTATCAACGCCATTCGTGACAATGAAACAGGGGAAACTGATTATGTGTATTTACCGCCTGCAACAGACTTCACATCGAAGCTATCAATGACGGCGCGGCGACGGCCATTCTTTATTATTTTTGAATTGTTGAATAGAATCGTTAGTTCATATTTTACGTAACATAGTTTGTTGTGTGAAAATAAATAAGTTAAAATGCAAGTCTATTTATGTATTAAATAGTGTAGATAACACACTATCCAATTAAGCAACTAACCTCAATTTTATTTAAAGAGTAAGTGTAAACATAATATTTATTTATTAATAACACATTTGTTACAGTTGCTTATATTGACATAAAGTGAAACTTTTGAACTGTCTATCTTTCTTCTTTTTTAGAAATGCAATTCACTTGGAATATTGCTCAACATTGAATACTGGACACCAGAAAATTTATAAACTATACTTTTCTTCATGAAATATGCCAGCAGTACATTTACAGACATGATTTTATATTAGCATATATGTTAGATCTGGTAAGTTTTAGCTTTTATTATTGATATAATTTATATTTTTTATATATATAATTTTTTAGATGAAGAAAATGTGTAGTGCATCGTTATGGTCAAAATACTCAATAGTAAAACCGATGCTGTTGGTTAATGAAAATTTGAACATCACACGATTTTCAAAAGTGGTACCATTTAAAAAAAAAGTTATCAGTTGGTTATCAATCCACACAATCCAATGCATTTAGAAGAGACGAATTTCACCTGTATATGAATGAATCTTTTGATAAAGGTAAAAGATAAATAGGAAATTTAATAATTAGATAAAAACGTAACATAATCCTCCATATTCTGTAACTGTATCATTATCTATTAGTGAGATGTTTTATTTTTCATAGTTATTATATAGATGATTAAATTTCGATATTCTGAGATCAGAATAATTTACCCCATTTTTATGTTATATTCATGCATTTTGTTTATTAATATATGTAGCTGTTATTATAAAAAAATAATACAATGACAGATTACTGACATTTCCGTAAAAAATGTTAAAAATATTTTTTTTATACTGGCAGTTTCGTGCGAGAGCAAAATTAATAAAAGTAAAATATAAGTAACAATAGATTATTGTGTGTGAATGTCGAAATGATGATAATCTGCAGATTAATCATTATAAATAAAACTGGATTTATAGTTTACATAGCACAGCATAATATAATAAAAATGCAAACACACCTAAGTACATATACCACTTTATAACTCACTTACATAGCATGACATGTGAAATGACCAAATTTAATTTCATATGCTATGCTGTTCTTTTGTGAATCCTCTGTCATTTTCGGAATCTCTGTGACAATTGTTTATATGTGTTAAAAATTTAAATAATTTTGTTATATTATTCGGATTTTACTCTTTCGACTATTTCGTTTCTTCATTATTATTTTAGCAGCAGCTATTATCATAACATCGCCTTCATCCATTTTCGAGCACGATCAAAATTATAACTGCCAGAATAACACCGAATGTGGCAATAATATAATACTAGGAATATGGTTGGGAATAATTTTTATGCAAAAAAACAACAAAATTTAAAACTATAAAACCTTTAAAATCTCTTTTGTTATGTTATGCTATGCCTTATTATGCTATGTAAACTATAAATCCCGCTTAAGGGTTGTCATAAATTTATCGATCATAAAACAGATAATCAGGGGGGATCATTATCTGTTAAATATCGAAAAGTTATGACAATTCTAATTTTTTATAATTAAGCTGCAGATTACCACCATTTTGTAATTTTGTGACTAAAATCTTTTATTCTGTTTAATCTATTTTACTTTTATGCATTTTCCTCTCGTTCAAAATTGCCACTCTAAAAAAAAAGATTTTTACATTTTTTACGGAACTGTCCGTGAGCTGTCATATTACTTTTTGTAATAACAGTTATATATATTAGCAAACAAAATGCATGAATATAATATAAAAATATCAAGATAAATTGTTCTACTCTCAGAATACTGAAATTGTGATCATTTGTTAATAACGACGAAAAATAAAAACTACCATTAAGTTATTGATCATTAACAGAGGATGATACTGTTACAAAATATGGGGCAATGATTGAGTTACAGAATACGAAGGGTATATTTAATATTTTGCTTCGTTCCAGATTAATGCTATGATGTGTATAGCTAGTAGCTGTCGCGAAGAGTTTCATGCTGTATCTGAAAGATGTGCAAGCTACTGACTTACAGCTGATAATTATCATTCCATTTATTATTCCAGGAATACGTCATTGGTTCTCACTGGAATTCCTTCTGTTCATATTGGTAAAAATAAAGACTGCTCTATCATTGTCAACATTATTGTCTAATGTTGTAATGTTCATTTAATAAAATAATTAATTAATTTAATAAAATACTTCAAATTTCATTTATTTAATTAAATATAGATTCTTTGCTTAGCAACGATAAAGTACATTTATATTTTATTACAGTTATCTGATACCGTTATAACTCATTTACCGGGCTGAAATCACTTCTGTAAACATGCAAATGCGATATAGTATGAAATAATAGTATATTACATAATAAGTCAGGAAACTGAAATAAATATATCATCACGCTTTTTACCCATTACTGGATGTGGCACTCTGCCGAAGCAGATCTCGATAAGTGATATATTTATGCGCGTGAAGTAAATACTATTTCTGTGGCTCTCCCTCTACTAACATCTTTGGGGGCCGTGATTTGATGGCTGGTAACCGCACTTCACGCGTAAATTATATCACGTAAAGTGCGGTTATCAGCCGTCAAGTCACGGCCTCCAAATATTTTAGTGAAGGTGGAGCCACAGGGGTAATTTAAATTTGGTGAAAATGTCGGCTGTGGGGATCGAACCCGGGTTCGCAGGATCCACAGGCCAACTGGATACACTGAGCCATTAATTGTTTAATTTAATCAATAATTAATCATAAATAATACAAAATGTTTAAATCTTTTAGTAAAATTTATATTGACAGCAGACAACGTATTTAAGGTTACAACATTTATTTGAATCTGGTAAAATGCATTTTCTAATTTTGATATATAAAGTATCACTTTTCAAAACTGATTGACGTTTTGAAAATTTATCATTTTATTAATAGAATTCGTACATTTTTTAGTATTTGTGTGGCTTTTTCTATATCACAAGATTTGTGAGTTTTTCAGGATTATCTTGTCGTATTTATAATTTTCTTTTTTTTGTCTTATTGAGATCGTATCACCCATTTTTGAGTAAATTCAAATTATGTTTGGCCTAATAAATACTACATTTGATTTTATGATGTGGAAGGTATTTTAAATTTGTATAATTGGTATAAAACTGAACTTTTTACTACAAGAATATGTACAATAAATAATATGTTTCATTTATAATAAAAAAGATATTTTGTTTCAAAGAAATCAAAAAGTCAGATCATCATTTCACCATCGTTCTGAAGTTATCTCCAGTCCGGATGATTTACCTTAAATTGGTGATTAAAAAAAGGTATACAAAATAATACACAATATAATCATTTTAATTTTTAAATTGGTTTCCGTATTAATGTTAAATACTAATATTTGATGTAAAAATTGTACACACATGTAGTAATTACTGTAAACTTTACTACATTCGCAAGTAGATATAATATGATGGTATTTCATAAAACGACTATTATACATTATTCTTATACAACGCAATCTTAATTTTGCATGAAGTTGACATATGCTGTAGGAAACAATCCAATAAGTGTGTTAACCAACAATATCATATATAAGACATTATTGGTTTTTAGCAATCCAATTCTTTCCACCATATAATGCCTAAAATGTAGAATCATAATAAATTTTAATTATTTATGGACAAACAATTTTGCATAACTAACCTTAAATTTCAATAGCTTAACGAACTTGTAGAAGAATTAATATACAAAATATTATAAATTAAAATCTAACTGTCTACTTGTTTCCATTATTTAATAGTTGCTTTGTATTTCATTGCAAAATTATTATATTATTGTCACTTTGACAGTTGAAAACGTATGTCGTATATTTTTCTATTTTTTCGTTCAGGTCGGTAATAAAGTGTTGCTAAATACTCTAGTGACAAGAAGCAAAAATTATTGTACACTGCCATCTACCGGTATAGCTTCAAACGTCTAGCTTTCGTTCGGCTCAGCCTACTTTCGGCTGATGCATAAAATGATGCAGACACGCCCACCTTTCGGATAATGCATAATCGGCTGCATTAGATTCTGTGCCATTATTTTCGAAGCAAAATATTTTCGGATTTTGAATAATCGGGCGATGCATATTCTGTCACAATAGATTCTGTTGCATTAGATTCGGCCGTTGCAATGTCACCCATTATTAACAAACCATATCTACATTTTTTTTCAAATTGCTGCATTCTGAATTATTATTTTCAATAATATCAAATACCATTTCGTTTTCATAGACTGTTTTAGAAGGAAAACTGGATCCGCTAAGCTTGAAATAAATTTTCAGTAGCTTTGGCTTTTGCTTACAAAATACATAAATTATTACTAACTAAATAATCGCCATCGCAATCGTCCTCTGGTAATAAACCATCCACACTTAAAACTATGTGATCTAAAATGTTTTCGTCGTAATCGGTGAATGTTTCAACATCTGCTACTCCTCCTCCGGTTTTAAAATGTTCGAATTTATTATGTGAGTGCTTCTTCTTAATTTTCTTTTTAATACAGTCATATTTGAGCCACAATTCTTTAGCAGTTCTATTAACCTGTCCCGTTAAAGAATTAAAATTCCTTGCAACATCTTCCCACACATTCTGTTTCTGTTTCCATGTAAATGCATCGCTAGTTTTGTTTTCTATAACGTGCATAACATTTAGAACTACATCTACTAACATCCTCGCTTCTAATTCCGTGAAATTCACTGCACGTTTACGTTTGTTATTCATTCTGTAAAAATGCATTAATTAATATAAAACTACAGCAATTTTATACTGTTTTTGGTGTGTCAAGAGGAAATGGGAAAAATTATTTAACCTAAAAATGTAAGAAATACAAAAACAAATTTATGGTGACATGTATTAATACATCATTTTACTTAATAAAACTGAAGCTGGTAATCACAGATTAAATATATACAGGTGACAGATATTCTAAAAACTACGAATAAATACTTACGTCAGTGTTGACCGCCAAAATAAGTAAACAATTGTTTATCCTTGTCTAACACATACATATTCTGCATCATATTCCCTTTCTCTAAAACTATGATGAAGGCAGTTAATGTAATTTCATTGCTGCCAACATTGAAATAGTTATTTTTGTTCTGTTAATTTACAGAATAATAATCCGATGGACACAGTCAGTTTGAAAGACACATACACATTATTTGCCGAATAAGACCTCCGAATATTTTTATTCAACGAATAGTTACACGCAAGTTTATTCGTAGATGGAAAGACCGGCCCTATGTACGAATTTCATACAAAGTTTTCGCGGCTATATTTTTTACTATGGTTAGTACCAGGAAGTATGATTAAAATTAAGATATATCCATGCAATTTTCAGCTTTAGTATCCCAAGAGCATTGATAAAGTGAGATATTTTTATCACACTCAGATAGCACGTTGTTTGGTAACCACCCGACATTGTAGCTGAAGGGCTGTTACATAAAAGATACGTGCTTAAGCAATTTTCCAACTAAATCATTGTTTTCATAAGTAAACCTAGAAAGTGATATTTATAAATAATTATAATTAAATATGAAATACTGTTTGTTGTCTGGCAAGTCCATTATACAAATGATAATTTCTCATTGGGAATTATAAATATAATTTTGTTTTAATTTGTTTTGCACACGTGATTAGAAACGGATGCATTTAATTAGAAAGTTTAAATAATTATCCAATTAAATTCACCCATTTCTTCTAAGGTATGCGAAATTTAGCCATCAAAATTAAATTACATTTTCATGGGATATTATCACATATGCCATGAGGTTGAATGTAACAAAAAGTATTTTTCCTACAACTGTGCGATTTCTTTGTTATTACGTAACTATAATTGCCTTGGTTACGTATGGAAAGTAGATGAATGCAGACCAAGTGCGTTTCCGAAAGCAAAGAAACACTAGTGCGGAAAGTGCTTCATTACGTAACTGTCAAAAGAATATTGTTTAGACAGCGATTTAAATTTCGCGCCAAGCGCGGAATTCATATTTTGACCACAGACGCTTATGGAAGAAGAAGATACGGTGGACCAGCGCTAGTAAATATGCAGTAGTATATTTTGACGTTTATAAACGTAACCTTAATTTGCAGTATATCTAATCTGTAGACAATTATTAAAAAGAACCGAACAAAGTAAAATATATCGATAAATGGTTTTATTTAAAGAGTAAGTGAAATACTTCATATTTATTGTTTGTGTATATTATTAATACAGTTGTTACAGTTGCTTATATTGACATAATGTAAAGTGGAAACTTTTGTGTCTAAAGAAACATTGATTTCTTCCGTACCTGTTCATATTATTACCAGTAATATTATTGGTAACAATTTCGGAAGCTTCAGAAGTACCAGCAGCAGGTTGATTGTCATTGTCGAAAATAGATCCAACATAGTATGATCCGGAGCTTCAATTATCTTTGGAGGTGTTAATGATAAAGAAGAATCACTCACTGTACTATTCTAATCAAGATGATTTTGAAGAAATTATTTTGACGTTAGTGAAAATTTTTTAAATAACGTAGAACAATGTGCAAGCAATCAACAAACAAACCATAGCAACGCCGTAAAACATCGTTGTCATGTAATATCATTAAAATTTTATAAATTTTATAAATTTTAATAATATTTTAGTGATTTACTAAATCGCACAGTTGTAGGAAAAATGTTGTTTATAACACGTGCCGAAAAAGGTTACATGCTCGTGCAGATTTCCACACTCGGCAAGCCTCGAGCGTTAAATTCTGCACTTGCACGTAACAAACCTTTTTCGGCACTTGTTATAAAAATAACTATTACATAATATAATTATAATTGTTTTTAAATGTTTTCTAGGTTTGGTTATGAAAATGATGATTCAATTGATAAAATTACTACAAATAAAATTACTGTCCGAATATCCATCGAGCATTGAAATATTTCTTATAATTTAATCCAAATTTCCTCAAGCACGTTTCTTTCAGGTAACATCTCTCTATCTACAGAGTCGAGTGGTTACCAAGCAAAGTGCTTTCGAAATGTAATAAGATTATTTTGTATTATCAATACCCTTTGAATAATTATTTAATTTAAATTACGTAACTTTTTCCTTGTTAACCCTATTACTGTTGTTTTATTTCAGATCAGAAATTGACTATTCTTGAAGAAAATCAGTTCACTTATTTAAATCTGTTGGCAGAATTGTATTTAGAAAGAAATCATATACATGTTATAAAACCAAAAGCTTTCTACAACTTGAAGAATTTAGCATTATTAACGTTGACTGACAACAGTATATCTCAATTGCACAATGATACATTTTTATTCACTCCAAACTTAACAAAACTTTGGCTTAATAAAAATAATCTCACCGTTCTTAATGAGTTTATGTTTTCTAATTTACCTTCACTTCAGGAACTTGACATCTCTCACAATAAACTAAATTTTATTAACAATAATTGTTTTATCAACGTTTCTTCTTTACACACTATAAATTTAAGTTTCAATAATTTACAAAGATTGCAATTAAGTATTATCGACGATTCGAGTAGCTTAAAGAATTTGTATCTTAACGATAATCCATGGCAATGCGATGAGTCACTCTGTGAAGTAATGAACGCAGCAGTGAGTGGCAATATTTGGACCGGAGACAATGATTCAATCTGTGCAGCACCACACAAGTTGAAAGGAAAACGATGGTACCAAATTTACGAATATTTCCAACCTCCCATCACCTCCAATGTCTCTAGCATTCAAGAAGGACAAGACATCACGTTACAATGCCAATACTGCTTTGTGTCAAATGTCATGTGGACTTTCAACGGAATTAAGTTATCCAGAAATATTCAGCAAGTATCTAGCACGTCACTCGAGTCCACACTAACAGTGAAGAATGCGCGCAAAGAAGAACAAGGATACTACGTGTGCCACGTGGTTGATTGCCTGCGCTGTGAAGATGCTTGGCTTTATGTCAAAGTCAGTGGAAAGCATCAGCAGGATAGAGTCGACACGAAAGAAGGTTCCTTTATTCTTTATGAGTAATATTTGATTGAAAGTTACTTCAACTGTGTTTCAGTTTTTCACATAATTGCAAATTCAAGCAGTAGCAACACTAGACGTGGCGTTATTCTTCTTTCTTATGCAATTCTACAAGATGAAGGAAAGGAGAACAACAATTAAATACCAAACTATAAGGAAGGATTTAACTTGACTGTATCCGAAAGTACCACAATGGTTTTTATTTTATGTACAATTTATATAAATTATATTATAATTAATTTTTAAATAAAATAAATATATTAATCTCTTATAATTGTCTAATTGTAATATTCTATTGTATACTCCATTCCCTGTATGAAAACGATTACGTCACATTTAGTATCCATGTGATTCAAGATTTTGTACTTAAAACGTTTACATTGGTATTGGATTGACATTTTTAAAACAACCTAAAATTTAAATGTCAGATTAAAATATTTATTACTCTATAAAATTTAATTAGTTTAAAAATGAAACCAAATTCTGCAAATATTAAATAATAACCAAATATAAATTTATCTTATCTCACGAAATATATTACCTACCTTGTTGAAATATGTAATTTTGTAAAATAAAACTTAAGAAATATACTTTTTTATATGTATTATTATTATATATAAATAAATAATATATGAAAGCACAAAATACAATGCTCATTACCTCTTGTACTACAGTTAAATTAAAGGTCCTCGATTATCTAACTCCAGCGCAAAATAATCATGAAGATTACAAACGCATTTCTGCATTTAATTTCCTAAAACTTTTCTAGCTAGTTCTTATTTCTTAGTCTATATTTATATATTAAAAATGTCACAAACTTAGATATGACAGGCGAGAAAATAACAAAATCATGGCCATAGGTCTCTATTTTTATTTTATAAACAAATGTGAACAAAGTAAATATAAATTTTTGTATTAGTGAGAACTGTTATACATTCAAATAATACATGTGATAGTACGTGAAAAAACATGAAACGTGTGTCTTTATTTATTAAGTTATACGTAAATGCCATTCGCATAGGTATGAATATGATTAAAAAAAGATAGCTATATTTCATCGTATCTATGATAACCTCGCCCACATATGACGTCATCGTTTTCATACAGGGAATGGAGTTTACCAAGTCTTTGTTAGTGAAATACTTTATATGCGTTCGGTTACCAATCTTAACAATTAGCAATTTTTTGTTGTGAAATTTAAAATCAAATGTTAGCTGTGGAAATCTAACTCAAATTCGTATTTCTGTAAAGACTTAGGTTAAATGACTTTGAGTTGTTATTACTTGTCAAATAGATTAGTTTAAGAAAGAATTAGGAAGTAATAGTAATAAATAATTAGTAGTGGTTTTTCAATGGAAAACAACGATTTACAATATGATTTTAATAGATTCATAAAGATGTCTGTCTATCTGTGTGTATGAATAGATTTATGAATAAGTGGAGTTTGGATTTCTTAAAAGAATAGTATTTAGTACTATACATTTGATCATCAGTGGCAGCTCGTGGATAAATAAGCATTGAAGTTAGTTAAGTTTTTAATAAATATGCAAATTAATAATAATAACATTAGAGATACATACGAGAATCATAATAAATAATTAACAAAACTACTCATTTCAAAAGTAACATAATCATTTAAATACTTTTTTACAAATAACGCAACGAGTGAAT
Source organism: Pterostichus madidus (assembly GCA_911728475.2). Lineage (NCBI taxonomy): Eukaryota > Metazoa > Arthropoda > Insecta > Coleoptera > Carabidae > Pterostichus > Pterostichus madidus. The sequence continues at coordinate 24,034,023 of OU452317.1, read as the reverse complement.
ATAGAGAATATTTACTATTTGCAATGCAAGAAACTTCGAATGACAGTGGGACATTGCCCATTTGCTTCTGTACAATTGTACACAATTTTTTACAAAAAAAAAGTATTTATAAATTAAATAATATATTCTTTTCTAATTCGATGCTCTTAGAAGTCTGAAAAAGCACTGTAAACACGTTGTTAAGGAGACCTATAGGCGCACTGTTTTTGACGCTTTTTATTTTGAAGGAGTGGTATGAATGCTTTTTAGTTTTAAATCTGACAGATGAATGACATATAACCTCAAAATTGTAAATTGTCGGTGTTGAAATATTACTAAAAGAATATGCTAGAATCAGACAAAAAAAATGATTAATTATCAAAAAATTGTATATGACTATGTTTCATAAGATCTGTTATCGCACCCGTCCTTTTCCCAAATTTGGACTCGTGCGTTAACGGATTCCCTTATGAAACTAATTCTTTAATATACTATTTTCTATTTCGTTGTTCTTATCTTTATATATAAAAGAAAGTCGGGTTAGTTACACCATTTATAACTCAAGAACGGCTGGACCGATTTTGATGATCTAAGATTTGTTGGATTCGTCTTCGCCCCGAATAGCAGAATAACTATTAAAATATCGATTTACGTAAAAAAACAAAAAAAATGATTACAGGGGTTAGAACACATTGTACTTTTATTTTTCCACTCTGTGGATAGATGTCGCTAAATTGGCTGCGTTTTACTTTTCCACTATGTGAATAGATGTCACTAAATTGGCTGCGTTACAGTATAATTATAAAGAGCATAGAATTCTTAAAAGTAGTATACTAATTTCACACAGAATATATGAGAAATAGACCACATTACTATCTCTATACGCATGCTCATAATGCACCAATCATATTCTAGGAAGTACAGCTAAAATCAAATCAATGTATTTTAAAGTAAAATATCATTTTATCTAAACGTAAATGAATGATACTTTTTTATACAAGTTATATTTAATTTTTTACTATCGGATTTTGCCCTTGTAATATATAAATAATCAATACAGTAATATTAAAATAAATATTAAAATTTGAAAATTTTAAGCGTCAATTTGCTCTTCTGTCATCTGTCACTGGCCGATAACCTCAAATTTACGTTTTGTTGTGATTGTTTTGTGAAGTGTGAATTTTGTTTGAAAAATTCCTGGGTACAATTGTTCCGTCCCGGATTGTAATTTGAATTCATTAATTAATAAGGCAATATCTTTTCATTTCTTTCCCAAGATTAGTAAACAGACCAAAATTTCAAATTAAAGATTTATGTCAACTTCAAACTGGCGGCAATAAAACTCACAATTTATGCGCACATGCGCATATGCATCACCGTTCGAGTCACATGGCGTCACAAACATTAGTATTGCCAACATAATTAGAAAAAAATAGAAAAAAAGTTTGTCACCCTGGCACGCTTTTTTCATTTCATAAATTTGCCGGCAGAGGCGCTATAGAAAATAATATGGTCTATTCTCGGAACATTCCATTGCCGCTGTCTGTCAGTATATAACCAATAAAGTTACCTGTAGATTTGTTAGTTTTTTGCGAGTGTTTAAATAATAAATATTATTTGTTTTCTTCTAATTTGTGCGAGAATTATTATTAAAAATGCCGCGACCCAGAAGATCTAATCTTTCCCAACAAAGCCGTAATGCAATTCGGCTTCGTAACACTGCGAATCAATCCACCGAAGAAGAACGGGAAATCGCACGAGAAGAGCGCCGCGATAGTATGGCCCGACTTCGTGCATCTCAAACATAAGAGCAAATAGAGGCAGCCCGTGAAACAGCTCGGTTGGCAATGAGAAATCGTCGAGCTTATCGCACAGATCAACAAATGTCGCCTGTTCCCGTGTCGGACAACCATCAACATTATTTATTTACGCGTCAGAAAACAAAACTAAAAATGTTGTGTATCAAAAAGCATTACAATAAACACTATGTTTTCGAAATAATTATTAATTTAAAATTAATTCCTCTTCAAATTGAATATTCATAGTTAAGACAGGACAACGTCTGTCGGGTCAGCTAGTAGCTCTATAAACGTACACTGTAAAAAATTCATGTAATTTTACATTATCGTTCAATGTAAATAATTCATAACGGTCTATGTAAAATTACAATATAATGTATAGTTACGAAATATTACATAAATATTTATTTTTTAAAATATTTAACGAGATATTTACAGGTTTTACGTAAATTTACGAAATATTACAAAAATTATAAAAATATTACATATATAGTAAAATATATACATATATAATTAAATATTTACAGAGTTTCTGTTTTATTACAATAAATATGTATATATTTTATATGAAAGTGTAGTATTACATATTTTACGCATAAAATACATTGATTATGTAATATATTTACATACAAATATAAAATAGTATATTTTTATGTAAAATTCAATAAACAATGTAATAATATTTCATTTTTCAGTAATTATTACATAACGCGTTTAATATTTACATCTCTTTTTGTATAAATTTAGTTTGATATGTTAAATATAATAGAAAATTTAAACATTACATATTTAATGTATTATTTTGTATTTTATATGTGTAATTATACAGTTTCATTTAAGTTTTATACTTACTTATGTAATATTTCCATAATTATGTAATATTTACAGCACAATAGTATCACATTACATTTTTCCGTGAATTTTATGTCTTCCCATTGGTTAAGTTGTTCTAAGTGATGCAAGGTCATGCGCATTGTGGACATGTTCTCTCTTGTCCACACTTGGTTTGGTAGCGCAGAATGTTAGTAGGTCTATTAGTTTCAATTAATTTTGCTAAATATATGTGTAGTGCAGTATTATATTGGTAAGTAATGTTTATAATAAAATTAATAGTAGCTTAATCAAGGATATACTTTTTAGATTTTGGACAGAAGCAATTTATGGCAATTTTGTAATATAAATTGTAATGAGTCCACAAACATTAAAAAAATTGTCTAAAAGTCATTCGAGGAAGAAGATTCTGGAAAAATGTCATCTGAAGCAATTAGAATGATAATAAAATATTTTCAAGAAGATCTGAAATATGTTATAAATTTTTACGTGGTTAGTACTTTACGTTTTTTAAAAATATTTATAAATCCTGTGGCACTACCTCAGAATCGCATACTACATACATACATACGTACATAGATAATAAAGAAAAAGTTCTGTGACTACATTTAAGTTGTTTTTTATTTTAGGAGGGAAAATCATTAGATGATATCGATCCATCATGTGGTAGCCCATGTAATTTAAGTTTTGGTAAATATAATTTTTTTTAAATTCTAGCGTTTAAAGTATCAATTTTAAAAACTGACAGATGATATGAATTTCTCGTTGATATACTTTACTTTTTTCTTCATATCACTCTTCAAATTTTGTATACGCCAAATCACGTCAGATTTTTTTTTGATATTACATATAATGATGCATTTTCTGTCGCTTATTCTATATTATGACTTGATACCTCACTTCAGTCAGACATATTCGAGATATGAAAAATATCGGAGATGTGCCAAAGTAGTGTAAAATAAAATAAAATTTAAAATTAATAACTGAAATAAGCGTACCTATTCGATTTTCAATATTTTTCATAAAATGAATAATTTCATCGTTTTAAAGTTAAAAAATCTTTTTTTAAATAAAAATTAGAAAAAGTTCTGTATGGAACACGTTACGAAATGCAATTTTGTGTAACTTGTGTGATTTTGCGTGATCCCACTTTCTACACAAAACGAAGCATTTCCTAACAGGTTACATAAATAACTGTTCTATAAAATTTATTTATTTATTTTTATTTAACCTTATGTTTATTAATTTTATTTAGATACACAAGGAGAACCAATATATTATATTTTTGTGGAGGGAATTCATCTTGATAATTGGAACAAAATCGTTTTACGATACTTTAAAACAAACGTTTGCCCTGTACTATTTTTTTTAACATGGTTTATCCGAAGAAATAAGTGTTTCATTGGAATTTTATAGAGGTAATTATTGAAGATACATTCAGATTCTGCCAGTAAAAGTAAATGGGAAAGTGCTACAAAATTTAAAGTAATGAATTTTTTTAATAAACTGAAATTATATTAAATTTGTTAAAATATTTACTTTATAAAAAAATTATGTTGTTTACTTATTTATCAATTCTATATGTCTGTTTAATTTAATTTTTATACTTTTATATACAATAAATGCTTCTTTTACAATTTCAGCACTTGTATTTCTTACTACATTTTCCAGTTTTATTTATAACAGTATTCCAATGTCTATTGTCCAAATAAAATCTTTCAATCGATCAGTACAATGAAACGGTAATTATGTAAAAATTATCTGTATATTATATTTATTTAGTAATAATAAGAAATATTAGTTATGTAATAATTACAATACGGTTGTATAAATGCAATTTTATAGTAGTTTGTTACATTTTGAAAGTAAAGGCAGTGCATAGATTTCGTAATAATTACATTACAAGTATGTAAATTATACAGATTGTACGTAATATAATAGATAATAATTACAATATTTAGGTAAAAAGTACTGTTTAAACATGTAAATTTTACATGTGAAAAGTAAACTCAAAAATGGGTTGTGTAATAATTACATTAC